>CM067378.1:62097970-62426533 GCA_034510155.1 Eucriotettix oculatus | reverse complement strand
TTAAAATATTGAAAGATTGTTGCTACGATTTTTGTAATATTTTGAACTTTTTCTACCCTTTACGAAGGGGTTGAGTCAAAACATTAATCACGGCATTTTATGTGATAACTTAAGATCATCGGCGAAACAAAGTTTTTAAACTTCAGATTCTTGAAACTCGCGAAAATATTGATTCAATATCTGTAGTAAACGCTTGAAAATAAGTACCGTGTTGCTATACCGGCATAATTTTATCTTTTCAGATCTGTGATTGTTAAAGACCTCTGTGATCCCGGGAGAAAATGTGACGGTCTCTAGACCTGATATAAAACCATTCATTGAATAAAAGACAAGCTCCAGGTTTTTGACGGAAGAAAACTTTGAAAAACTGGGGAGTGAAGGTGCTGGTGAATCTCATGCCCAGTCACTGACATGATCTTCTTACCCCCGTATATTCATTCTTGTAATCTGTCTTTGGAGAAAGGCTTTAATAGAAGGGGCACTGATAGCTGGGCTGTAGAGGAGCCGCTGTACAGTCTTTATTGGAGTGTCTAGCACACAGCACACGGTCTGCGGCGGGAAGATATTGCGCTGTGCGGCCCAGAACACATTTCCTGAGTCAGGAAGACAGGAGAGATAAGACGCGCAGCGCTACCGTGGCCAACTCGATAAGGCACGCCCGTGCCCGTCGCCTCGTGCGAACCACCAAATACAAACCCACTTTGCATTTTTCACAATATCAACACAGAAAAAAAGCAGTAATATTTCGCAGTCATTCCTTTAATTTTGAACAGTTATTTTACTTATCAAAACAAGGCAATTTTAATGGGTGGATAACCTCTTTCCCTTTCACGTATAATACGCCTGACGTTTAATTCTAGAACTAATCCTAGAATATATATTTGCTTAATACTAGGAAGAAGGATTACCATATTTGACGGCAGAGAGGAGATCTTTGGATATGTCCTGTTAGCCGAAGATGAGAAATGTTTGCATGCTGATTGAAAAATATTATGAAGGAACCTATTTGTTAATCTGAGATGTGCATAGAGAGTTATTTGATGGCTAACGATTGAGTAGTAAGATTGTATTATTATAGTTTCATAAGTTGGCAAGAACTATTGATTCGTAACCTTGTGTAATGTTACGCGGAAAACCGTAAACTTGTTAATAAACATATGTTAAAGATGTATATAAGCTTTATTCATTTGTTTTATTTACTGAATTATTTCATGCAAGTAAAACCACGACTTAGAACCCTGAGAGAAAGAGCAGAAATTTGGTTTACGAAATTCCTTATGACGCATTATGACGTCATCGACGTGTTTATTCCTTATAACGAGCTGGGCATTTTAAAGTTTAAGTAATTTAGGATAGGATTATTACAACGTGTTTGCCCGCGAAACCGTAACGTTTATTTGCAACATTTTAAAATTATGTATGTTACTTTAAATATATTAATTGTCAAAATTTTAAGTGTCACGACAATAAGCACTGTTTGCGTCATCTCTTATGCTGTCTCTGGCAACTCGAGAACGAGGTGAAACAGCACGGACAATGTGCTGTGCCGTTGTTTAGTCTAGGATGAAAGTCATCCTAGATCATATTATACTTACTGAGTGGATACTTTATGCTCTTCCTTGAAATACATATTAGACCCCGATGTTGAATATCACTTGAGCGTGACATTTTCTTCATTGGGTTTGTATGTAATTCTTCTCAACAGCAAATGTTATACACGAGGGTGGATAATTTTTTTGTGCTTCTTTCAGTAGGACCTACATGTATGAAATACAAGTGGAAGTTTGTAGATGTATTACTTAAAAATTAATTTAAATAATGTAATTATTCTAACTTAATATTATAAACAAAATTGTATAAGTAATACAAATATTGTAAATAATACACGGACGTTACAACAGAAAAATGAAATACCTAAAGATAAAACATAGAAAGATTACTTTTTATATGTATTAAACTATATAATTAATTACATAATTTTTTTATAGAATGGACTGGGGAGGTCACGAAAGTTGGGGGACGAAACCTTTTAAAACTAAATTATTCGATTTCTGACTTTTGGCCATTCTTTGTATTTTATTTAAAATTAATTAATTAATTAAAAAAATAAAGGTACATGGATTTTAAACATTCTGCAAACAAACTCAATAAATTAAACGAAGAATAAAATTATAATCATTGATGTTAATTATTCATAACTTGATTCCATTAATTATATTTCTGTGCAATATTATTGGTTTTCAAATTTTAAATAGATAGAAGAAAAACTATTTTCGTAACTATTATAGGTAAAAAATGGCAATTTGAGAGTTTATGACTGAAGAATTTGTAAGTTATAATATTTTTAAAACTGCGAAACGACATTACTACAATTTCTATTACAAATATGAGGCACTTAAAGTTTTCGTTTTCTTATTTTTAGTACAATGTAATAATATTTAAGGGCCAATAAAGTCGTAGAGTGCACTTGCAGATATATCTAGTGTAATCGTCAGCTGTAACTGAAATTCAAAACAATCTATGAGGGTGAACTTGAAAGTGAGTGAGAGATCGACTTGTAACATTAATTTTTGTGTCCCTATCGAATTAGACCATATTACATGCAAAAAAAGAATCGTATATAAAGTTTTTAATATATATATATATATATATATATATATATTTGACCAAACTTAATTAACGTCCACGAAGTTTTCTTTTCATTATAAATACCTGAGTACAGTAAATATGTAATAACTGAAAAGGAAAGATTAATTAAAGGTTCTTAATTAAACTAAAGCCTATTTATTTGTTGTGCCAGTGAAGGGAAGTAATTCGCGGGTACTGTGGCACGTAAGCTCATTTACGAAATCCCTTCGCCTCAGCTCTATACGTAGAAGCTGCGGTAAGCAGGGCGACACGATCAACGGAAACCACAGCAAAACGCTGCTAAAGCAGTTCCAGAAAATACAAAGTTACCCTAAAATGCATAATAGTTGTACGAGTGTATTGAACAAAAATGAAATTACAGTATAAATTGGATATACATCAAAGTGACACAACATGAAACACATTCCAGGCATATCATACAGAGAAGAAAGTAGAGAAATTACGAGAAGACCAATAAAAAACTTTCAAACAACTTTCTCAATAGTAAGAATTCTTGATCACTATTTAATGTTACATTAATACATGGTATTGATATCTAAGTTAGCATGCCAACAGGTAGCAACTTTATTTATATTAATTATTCTGTCAATATCTCTCTTCTATTGTTTCCTCGATTCTATATATTTGATTGCCGGCTTGTTTGTAAATTTTATGAATTGATTCTCCCCTGTTTATTCCATCAAACTCAAATATTGGGATGTAAAACGTGATAAGGGTAAAATAGATTTAATTAATATAAATTATATTAGCATAGGTACATAGAAATTATAACTACGCGAAATAAACATAATAAAAGAGAGAGCTTGACTTAGACGTGAGAAGAAATATTCAAGAAAGTGAAATTGGAGACAAAGTTGAATCCAAAAAATGAAAACAAAGCGATATAAAAGGAATCCTAGAGATGACGTGGAAACTTGGGGCTTAAAAAGTGCGACAAATTATAAAAAGTGAAGATGAAGTGTTAATGAGGTTGCATGATTAATTTTAGGAATGAGAGTGTTGCTGTAAAGAGTTGTGTATGATGTGCGGAGAAAGCTGTCGCAGATTTGTGCGAGCGCGGGCGCGCATATTCATGAGATCCAGCGCCACGTAATTCCGGTGCGATATTTGGACCGTGAGGGGAAAAATATCTGTGGGAGCATCTGCTGCCCGGACAGAACCACAAACAAGTACAATTAATCCATATTTACTGCACGTATTTAATAGAGCGTACAAACATGAAGCATTCACATTGAATTTTCACACTAAATTTGTCGGTTTCAGAAAAAAACCCGTAGGAATAAAACTTTAGTTAAGCCGTTTACTGAACCAGCGGAAATATGAAGGATACAAGTCTGCTATCACAAGTACTTTTATCAATTCATGAAATGTATAACTGAATTGACGCTCGTTCAATTATGAATGCAGATACATTTAAATTCTTATAATGATAAAATGGAATTGCTATTACGCAAATACGGTACCATATTTACTGCCAAAAATGAAAGAGAGACTGAATTATGTGACAAAGAATTGCAGTTGTTTTGTATCACATTCATATTGGTACAATCTTATTGTTAAATATGATATAATTTTCTTATTACTATAATATTTAACTTACATATGTAGCAGAAGTTAGACCTAAGCTAGACGAAGTCGGGGCCATGAATGAACGCGATTGTAATTCGTCATTTAAATAACCAGTCATCTTATCGGCCAGAAAACTGTAATATTAAAGTTCGTACGATATGATTGGACGAGGCAACTTGAATTCTAGATAACGAATACATGGGGTGATATATAATAATTACCGAACATCTAATCTATCAACCCGTGGAAACAAGAGGATTGACCTGACGCCTGGAACTTCAGAGGGTCTACCATATATTGTTAACGGTTAAACAAAGCAAGCGTTTTACCTCGAGAGTCCGGAAGCAGAAACAATACAGGCAAGTGCATTCAAAAGAAGAGTTCCATTTGTTACGACTCTATACACAACGAGAATGATGGGAGGGGAGGGGGGGGGGGAAGAACACTGTCCCAAACGTTGCAGGACACGTGTCGAAACAAAAAAAATATATATAGCAAGCTTAGCCTTTTCATAGGGATGGCGTAGAAATTTCACGCTACGAGTAGAAATTCTGAGTAGAGGTGGGGCGTGTACATCAAAACCAGAGTTCACATGAAGAGAGGAGGATTTTTTAAACAAAAATCTCAGACTTATTTGAAGACAATCTTGGAAAATTTAATCTGTTACTTCGTCCAAATTCAGGTATTGGATCTATTCGTCCGTCCAGGGTACGGGTACGTCATTTGAAAGTAAACCTATATGAAATATGGACTTAAAGTAAAATCACTAACCATAGTGAATTAATGTTTTGATTTTTACGATGCGTTTCAACTCCCCTGGTCTGTTGAAGTAATTTTTAAATATTCC
Source organism: Eucriotettix oculatus (assembly GCA_034510155.1). Lineage (NCBI taxonomy): Eukaryota > Metazoa > Arthropoda > Insecta > Orthoptera > Tetrigidae > Eucriotettix > Eucriotettix oculatus. The sequence goes on along the minus strand of CM067378.1, from coordinate 62,421,468 downwards.
TCAAATATGAGTAAAACTCATTCTAGCACGGACATTGGGACTGATTTTTCAATGTGTAATTGAAGTGCATTATCAGCATACTTTAACCTGTAGCAAAAACTTCTCCTGCATTTTAAATGCTATATTATATTAAGATACAAAATGTATTATATTGCCTGTAGGTTTTGTGGTAGCAGTCATATATTCTGAAAAAACCGCATATAATTATAAAAGTATTCAATGGTCTATGGAACTCGAGATATTCGATAGTTACATATCACTTATGGTAGATCGTGTAGAATTTGACGTCTTGGACAAAGTTTCATCAAGTTCTCGTGCAAGGGACAAAAGCTTCGTCTCCAATAATCACATATAGAACAACAATATTTGTTAAGGCAGTGCTCTTGGGTCTGGTACATTGAATGAATATTTTAAAACTTTTTCCCTATTTACCGAACTTCAATGAAAAGAAATTCTGAAATAGCAAGGATTGTTTACGTCTGCAAACTTCCTGCAACCCCGGACGATTTCTTAGTATCAGATTACTGTTAATCTTTTGGTGTAGGCGCTATTTGCTGATGTTTCATGTGCTTCTTTTTCTAAAAATTATTAATACGTGTGATTTTCACTCGCAAATTGCTGGAATAAAACACCAGTGAATACGTTTCGTCCTCCATCTTTAGGAAAGTACTCAGTTCCTTAATTAAATTTTTAAAAATTTTCCTGTTGCTCCCGAAAAGTCCGGGGCCGAAATAAAAAATTGGGACACGAAACAATAAAATTATTCGATTTATGACTTTTGACCATTCTTTGTTTTTTATCGAAATCACACCCCTTCGTAATTAAATTCCAAATTCCCCAAACTAACTTAAATTTAATAAAACCAAAGAGTCCCCCATACAGTCAAACCATTGAACAACTTCGCTTTGTTAACGTTAGGAGAAATCCGGGAAAGGATTTCATTCGGTATTACATTACAACAGCAGGGTAAACATTATCTATAATTACTTTTTATAGAGCCATTACATTTATTGTCGTTTAATGAAAGTAATACAGAGTGTTCCGCTTTGTCAATGGAATGATATTTCACTTCAAAATTTTAAGCGTCGAAACAAAATAAAAAATAAAATCTCTTGTTTGTACTGTAAAAGAACGGTTTTTCAATCTGCGTTTGTCAATGAATGAAATTAACTGGGATTAAATTGTGGTTTGAGTCATATTTATGGTGTAGTAAAGTATATCAGAACTTTATAATTATTCACTAAAAGTTAACATTTTAATTTTCAGTTCTGTGCAAGAGAGATCATTAAATGGGTGAATAAAAATTAATGGTAAATTCCAAAAAGGATTATCGAGTCGACTTGCCTACTGATGCTCTTATTTTTAGCAGGATTTGACTCCGACGGGAATAAGCTGACAAAAAACATAAATTGACAAAAAATAATTGAAATCAACATCAAGAAAACCGAGGAGGCTCGTTCAATTATGGTGGAATATAAGGAGTTAACATATACAATCGGTATTGGGATCGAATAGTTGATTCATAAGATGAAGAGTTGAAATACCCGTAAAGGTATCAATTCTGAAATGAAACTCTGGAATGTTATGAAAAACAAATAAAAACCTTAAAAATTAATTCTGACAAAGATAAAAATGTAATTATAGAAGAAGATAGAATAAATCAATATAAAACATTAATACGAAACTAGTAAAAGTATTTTGTAGATACGCTTAGAGAAAATCAGGCTTAGTGTGGTATAGTGTTGTTTTCAATTAGCAACACTTTCCCAGAAGAGGCATTAACACTTCAAACAGGCCACGTCAACAACGTGCTTGTTTGTGAGCACATTAGTGGCAATTGTCGCAATTACTATTACTCTCACCTCTCACGGCCCCCATTACAAAATAGGAAAAAAATACCGTGGTAAGCTCTTGACTAGTTCCGTAACCATACTATAAATCCACTTTCAGAATATTAAATGAACTGCACTGAATTTAAACATAAAACCACTCCTCTTCCTTCAATTACATTATTCACGAATTGAAATTCAACATTTACATCGAATGCTTTAAACATCTACGTAAATCTTACTTTACGAGAGTATCTAAATGAAAAATATACAATCACGAGCGTGGCTCGGAGTGTTCAAATGGCCTTCTCACATGCTCGCGCACCTTCCACAAGTACGTGCGCTTTTTCCGACGATACGAACGAGCGAATTGTGACGTTGTGAGCGAATTCTGACGGTTCGAACGAGGGAATTCCGACGGTTCGAGCGAGCGGATTCCGACGGGTCGAGCGAGCGGACTCCGACGGGTCGAGCGAGCGGACTCCGACGGGTCGAGCGAGCGGATTCCGACGGGTCGAGCGAGCGGATTCCGACGGGTCGAGCGAGCGGATTCCGACGGGTCGAGCGAGCGGATTCCGACGGGTCGAGCGAGCGGATTCCGACGGGTCGAGCGAGCGGACTCCGACGGGTCGAGCGAGCGGACTCCGACGGGTCGAGCGAGCGGACTCCGACGGGTCGAGCGAGCGGACTCCGACGGGTCGAGCGAGCGGACTCCGACGGGTCGAGCGAGCGGACTCCGACGATTCGAGCGAATTCCGACGATTCGAGCGAATTCCGACGATTCGAGCGAATTCCGACGATTCGAGCGAATTCCGACGGGTCGCGCGAATTCCGACGGGTCGCGCGAATTCCGACGGGTCGCGCGAATTCCGACGGGTCGCGCGAATTCCGACGGGTCGCGCGAATTCCGACGGGTCGCGCGAATTCCGACGGGTCGCGCGAATTACGACGGGTCGCGCGAATTACGACGGGTCGCGCGAATTACGACGGGTCGCGCGAATTCTGACGATTCGAGCGAATTCTGACGATTCGAGCGAATTCTGACGATTCGAGCGAATTCTGACGGTTCGAGCGAATTCTGACGGTTCGAGCGAATTCTGACGGTTCGAGCGAATTCTGACGGTTCGAGCGAATTCTGACGGTTCGAGCGAATTCTGACGGTTCGAGCGAATTCTGACGGTTCGAGCGAATTCTGACGGTTCGAGCGAATTCTGACGGTTCGAGCGAATTCTGACGGTTCGAGCGAATTCTGACGATTCGAGCGAATTCTGACGATTCGAGCGAATTCTGACGATTCGAGCGAATTCCGACGGTTCGAGCGAATTCTGACGGTTCGAGCGAATTCTGACGGTTCGAGCGAATTCTGACGGTTCGAGCGAATTCTGACGGTTCGAGCGAATTCTGACGGTTCGAGCGAATTCTGACGGTTCGAGCGAATTCTGACGGTTCGAGCGATTTCTGACGGTTCGAGCGAATTCTGACGGTTCGAGCGAATTGTGACGATTCGAGCGAATTCTGACGATTCGAGCGAATTTTTACGATTCGAGAATCGTCTGACGGCTCGTGCCTTCCGAAGCGCTCACGCGTCTTCAGACGAGATCGCGCGAGTTCTGACGTGCTCGGGTGTCTTATCATATTTTCGTGCGTCTCTGACTTTCTATCACGAATTCCGACATGCTCGCGGGCATCTGATGAATAATGCGAAATCTGACAACTTCTTCTTCTAACGAGTTACAGCGTCCTCTGATGTGCTCGTGCGTCTACAGTCGAGTACGCGCAGCTGCTGCGAGTTCGTGCGCCTTCTGACTAGTTCCTTCATCATCTGACATGTATGTGTGTCGTATGACGAAGTCGTGCGTCTTCTGACGAGTTCCTTCAGCAACTGACATGTTTGTGTGTCTTATGACGAAATCGCGCGTCTTCTGACGTGCTGTTGCGTTTACTGTCGAGCTCTTGCGTATACTGCCGAAATCGCGCGTTGTCTGATGTGCTCTTGCGTATACTGACAAGCTCTTTTGTCTTCTGGCGTTATCGTTCGCAATTGTACGTAATGGTGCCGAATCCGACGACTCCGTGCCTTCTGATCAGTTCGTGCGCCTTCGTAAGTGCTCGTGCATCCTGACGCTCTCGTGCGTCGTCTGACGCTCTCGTGCGTCTTTGGACGATTCGAGCGAATTTTGACGATTCGAGCGAATTCTGACGAGTTCGTGCGTCTTCTGACGAGTTTGTGCGTTATCTGACGTACTCGGACGTTTTGTGACGTGTTTGTGCGTCTTCTGAAGAGCTCTTGCGTCTTCTGAAGAGCTGTTGCGTCTTCTGAAGAGCTGTTGCGTCTTCTGACGTGTTCATTCGTCTTCTCTAATTTTTACATATTCAATTTTGTGTGTTCAAATTTGAACATCCTTTATTTTTCTTTCGTAATACAAGTTTGCAACTATGCGAAGATGTGAAACAGGTCTAATCACAAATATTCGGAGACCATCTTGGCATTCTGCAATTGAAAAGTTATATATTTCCTTTGTAAATTTAATTTAAGATGCTTGGTGGGAGAAATGAAAACACGAAACGATGCTGTTCTCCTGCTGCAGTTAGTAGAGCCACACTAATTGCCGGAGCGGGAACATACGGCACATACATCGCATGCCTTATATAATGAGTTGTGTGAAATGTGTCGTCGCTCAAGATCGTGGCTGGAAACCTCCGAATATAGTTTTCCTCCATGACCTTAAACGTTATTTTAACCATTCGGCAATTTGCACGGAAATCCATTTTTGTCGTGTCCATTCTGTCAACTTACCATCATCTATCAAGTTGTTCCGTTGTAAGCTCCGCATCATCAGATTAGAGGATTACTTCGAAGTCGGATTAGGCTTTGTCACATGTGACGTGATTCTATTAAGAATCACAGGAAGTATAAGCTCCATGTTCAAACAATCGAGATTTGAAAACATAAAAATTTAAAATGAGTTTCGTATAATTAAAGTCACGTTGCAAATTCTATTTCTTCTTCTGTAAGTTTAATGTGTTAGTCAAAAAACCGGGGTTTTATTTATCAACGAATAATATAATTCTGCATAAAAAAGAGCAGTAGTAATCAATAGTTCTTTTGATTTTAGTAACTGAATTACAACTCAATTATCTTATTCACATCAGTACCATCTTAGTATTGACACGAGACATTTCCCTGTGAACTTTGCCAAGTACAGCTAAATTCATTAGAGGAACCTGCAACGATATGGAAGCGAAGCGGCGCTCTGGCAACACTGGACTGTGCTCTGCGGGACGATATAAATTGTAGTGGAATACAGCTCAATTGCTTGCGAGATAATCTCGTGGACTTGACTTGTCAAACACAGATATAACGGTGACACGGACCGAACAAACTCCACTTGCGTAATCATGGTGAACATTTAACTCCTTCTGAAATACAAATCAGTACGCTGTGGAATGTGGTCCGTCTAATTAACGCATTAATATAGACAGATATTTACCAGAGCATTATAGACTAGTTACTAGTATATATTGTGCAATTTATTGCGTTCTCATTCTATATTTGTAAATATGTAGGGTAACGGTACCGCTAGAACACTAAGGTCAAAATACTGCACGGTTACAAAATACAAATTATGCTACTAATAAATGTTTTAAAAGACAGCAAATAAAATTTATATTACATATAAATAAGGTTTTTTTGACAAGGAGGCTGTATGAAAATTATGGATGCTTTGAAAGTGACCGATTATGAAGTCATTATAAATTTCACACCCGAGAAGCTTAAGCTTCGCGAATTTAATACACGGTGACACAAAAAATCGGGAATTTTTGAGGTGCGTAGTAGCAGCCATGTACAATTTGCAGAAAAGCTGTAGCGTTTCAATTATGGTCACTAAAATACTTTGTTTTTAATTTGTTTGCCTACAGTTCCCTTTTTTCTGCGTCACTCTGAAATTTCAGGCAACATAAGAAGTAGTTATAAAAACTTTCTAGAGAATATTTTTTCACACAACACAATTAAAAATTAAATGGAGACAGGATATTTAATTAGATTGTGCACAGCTGTATTTTGTATCGTATAATAAACGAGTAGTTACTCTTAGTACATTTCTGTGCATATAATTTAAAATGATCTTTTTATTCCCCACAAAAAGTTCGTGTTTATCAAATATGATTTTCCTCAAAACGATTTTTTTGGGAAATATATTAAAGCTAAAGGATTGTGTATTGATCAAATAACGGTATGAAACAAATTAATCGCGTAACAAATTATTTACTCGTGGCGTACTGGACTAATTTTTTGCGAGCCAGAGTGGATGTCCTAATTGCACATTTATATAAATATAACAATGAGGGAGTCAAAATAATTCACAATATGATCTTGAGATACAGTAATTTATTTTAAACTAACTTGGTGGACGGATCGTACTCAAATATTTACACATACACTTCGCTGTACTAACAACTAGTCAGATATGAAAATCTTTGGATCTCGGGTTGACCGTGGGATAAATTTGGCCCAGGAAAAAGAATTTCTTGTCTGCGTAACCATAAAATGATAAAAGAGCTACCAGGCATCGACTTATTTGCAGGTCCTTGGTGACGTCGGGGTAAATCAGCTTGTGCGGCGTCCGTCTCATGGACCGTCGACTGCCCCCTTCTCTCCCCTTACATGCTCTTTTAAATATTTTTTGTGACAGTCGCACTTCTTACGGGAAATAACTAAACAACCTTCTGCAGATTGACCTGCGCCCGATTGAGCACGCGTACCCATCTTAGTGCAATAGAGGGTCTGTTCTCACCTTCGTTACTGGAGATGGTCTGTTCTCACCCTCGTGCCTTGGCCCTCGGATCGTTAGCCTTGGACGTATCTTACAATCTTCGCAAGGTCGCACTTAACATCTCTTGATTACTCACGCGATTAACACTGTCAAAATCTCAGTTTTATATGCTTATCACACTCTTTGGAAGCATATTTTTTGAATTTTACTCCGTGGAATTAAAAAAGTTATACTTCAATTAACAGAATACTAAGCGCTTTTAATATAGTGCTCCAGAATAACATTTATTTTAAGAATAAACGAGCAGTTATCGAAATAAGAGAGACAGTCACTCAGGCGAACTCTGTGTTGAAGTGATAATACGAGGGAGCGTTTCCTAAATTAAAAGATGATCAAGTGATTGAAGATTACGTTGGTGGGGCAGTGGCACAGACAAACATAGCCAATAGATAAATTATATCTACATTTTATTGTAAAGAAAGCAACGCCTAACTTTTTTATTGGAAATGAATGGCTCAATGACACTTCGAATGTTTGTGGGAATAGGAGGGAAGACAAAGATCATAGTTCATAAATCAAATAATTAAGGATGTCAGATGAATCAATGTGAAGTGAGAGAACATGACAAAGAATTACGTCAATCAATCATATGACTCAGAGAATGAAAACAAAAAAAATCAACTGGTGATGACGGACACGTTTACGCGGAACCCTGAGATCTTAATCAGCGGAAGTGGGTCTACTGTTATTGAGAAAGTGAGTGGTCTGTGGCGTCCCCCCTGCAGCTGACGCCCTGCTTAAGCATTGCGACCACGAGCCACGCTTGATGGATGTTCCGAGCAAGTCCATCTTCATAACAGTTTGACAAGCATCGACGACTCTCCCCTAAGTGAGATGGATGTCCGCGGCTAAGAGCCACCAAACCGCCGTGTTTTCGTGCAGTCTCATTCGGGATTCGCGATGCGGAAAATGGGTAGAGGAAGTTATTCCGCTCTTTATTATGGAAATGGAAAGACGAGGACCGTAGCTATTCAGCCACTCCGTGCGTGAGAAACGGGGTTAAACGTTTTGTTTGCGCGCCTGGGGAAGTAGACAGTAAAACCGCGCGGCGAACAATGCAAACTAATATGCGCCAAATTGCAATTCGAATTCGTATTCCATCTTTGCTTTGTTTGAATAAATATCATTTCAAGTAACCGAACTACAGCTTTAGTACTGCTGCGCAGTTCCAAGATTGGTTTCCAAAAATAATCGGATTCCGCAAGGACTCTACTAGGTACATTGCTTTGTTTCCTTTCACTCCGTCGTGATTCGAGAAGAAGGAAAAACTGCTGTCACATTTCCTAGATAAATTACGTGGCTACTGTCTTTTATAGTGATTTATCACCGCCTTATCCTCGCCGGCTGGGAAAATCTCTTTATAAAGCGGCCCACAGATTTAGATAAGTCAACTGGTATTCTTATACGTTTGATCAATTAAACAGTTATCAACGCATTTAGTAGAAATAAGAAAAGAGAGCATTGTACTTGTCCAGAAAAGTGAGGTTGTCAATTTAATTTATTTAATGTGTCATGGACCTGCAAAACGTTAAAACATGTTAATGCATAAGTGACTAGGTTACGTATTTAGAAAGATATTTGGCTTTATTAAATTAAAATGAGTAACTTTAAGCAATTATTATCCAACATATTTTAATTGAAGACTCTGAATTAATTCTTGTTACCATTTATTGAAATTATGTAATGACAGTGAACTTGGAAGATAGTTTCAGACTGATGAGAGCTTCTACTAATGAAAAGTATTCTCTTAGCCAATATAAAGATCCCTTACGGAGACGCATATTCACCTATTTTTGTCCAGCATAAATCTTATCATTTCATTACGTTTCTAATCCCACCTTTACTTACCACATCGCATTTCGAGCGTACTAATGACATTAAATCTCGTTCATTATATTATACCGTTCCTCAAAATTAAAATAAGTAAAAACTGTTTTCGGAGGGCCTCTATTATTAGAAACATATATTTACGCAAGAGGCATTTATCAAGTGAAGATGCTAGGATCATCTTCATTCCCTCAATCATCATTACCCTCGACTAACTGCCATCAACGCCATCTACGATTTATCTTTTTCATTTCCTTCCTTAGGATTCTGTTGTATACGTATTTATTTCACTCAGTTTGGCTTTAGGTTATTAACAAAATATTTGGCACGTATTGAACGAGAGTAGGTTTACTTAACGTGAATTGAATCCCCAGATCTAACTATTGAATGCCTTAACCTTATAAATGCCAGAAAGAAGTGGATAGAAGGTTACTCCAAGGAAAGATTTCAGCTCCTCCAGCCTGATCCTGATGTAAATATAACCAAATGCCAATTAATTTATGGTGTTATGTAACAAATATTGTCCACTAATTGAAAATTCACGGCTTTTCTAAAATCTTTATTTACAAGTCGTGTCAACCGTGCTGGTCATTAGCGACACGCTAATGACCAGCACGGTAGATGAGACTTGTAAATAAAGATTTAAAAATGCCGTGCGTTTTCATTTAATGGGGGATTTTAGTCTGTTTGAAGTACCTCATAATGAATTAAATACTTAAGACAATAAGGGGTTATGCAGTAACCTGATATATGTATGAATAATTGATAAAATGCTTCATTTCTCTGACGAAATCGGCAAGTTTTTTAATAGCAAATTGTAATGGGGTCCAAGTAACGCTATATATAAGTTCGATGTATTATATATACAATAATCTAAGGAAAATTCATATAGAAGATTTGAATTTTTAAATAAAATTAATAACTTCACACTGAATAGGACAGTTAAGCAAACGCACAGCGTCATGACATTGACATTTGTTCTCACAAGAATGGACTACCATAGACTTCCCATTGAATGACCTGGCAATGAATACGTCTAAGAACGAGGGGAGATGAAAGCAACGTTTTTATTGAGGCAGCGAGGGCATGAATCACACTAGGGTCCAGTCACGAGTTATGAACAGAAATACGGCCTACATACCAGCAAGAAAACGGGCATAAATTGAATTCACCGAGTACGAACAAGACACAGCAAAAGCATACATCACTTACTTCTACCCGCAGTACCAGCATGTGACGTTACAGAAAGTTACAAATGTGAAATTCGCAGGACTCGGTCTTGTTTGTGAGGCATCGATTCTTGTACAGAACCTGCGAATTTATGTAGAACGCTTTTAATGGATTCTGTTTGTTTGTTTCATTTAACAGATACGGTTGTGTCTTCGGTCTTATCTGCTCTTCCACAGCGGGGTCAGAACAAATTGAGTTACGACTGATAAGTACTAATGGGACGGACGGTTGATGTGTCAATTCAACACACAGAACCCCACAGAGAATATAGAAGTACGTAGTTCGCGTATGTACCGAATCGTTAAACACTTTGAAAGCAATAGCATACACCTTACGTCCGATGCCCTTTGCTTTAAGCCTCATATTTTAATCTAAAAAAATATGCATCTTACTTAAAGATTATATTTATTAACTTTGTTGAAAACACAATCCGTGATGTGTAATTATTGCAGGAATTCGTTTCCAAGTAATGTTTCTGTGACGCAAATGCAGATGGCTTGAATTGATGAATGGTAGACCAGCGAGTCTATTACAAAACAAGGTGTATTTTTCCGTAACATAATTAGACAGCCAAACAGACTCTGAATATAAGTATAACGACCTTCGTATGAAAATAATAATTCAATTAAAACAATTTAAGGGTTTTATTGACAATTCCACATATAAATCTTTCACAGCTACATTAGCACATTATAAATACTAAAAAATTTGTCAGTATGATTTATTTTATTAACAATATTAACATAAAATATTATACGGGCTTTTTTGAGAGGGAAAAAAGAATAGTGATCACTGAAATCATTTAATTTTCGATAAATCAAATTTACAGTGAAACTGTAGTTACCCCAAGTTTCTATAGATGATCTGTGTGCTTCCCAGTGACACGGTATTCCAGTTCCTGCCTCACTCATAACAAAATATTCTTTGTTATGTTCCAAGAACTTCAGTTATTCGCTGCTTCCTGGAAAAATGGAGGCGCGAATACTTCTTTATTAAAACCCCACCGCAAAAAAATTATTAACTTTGTAATTGCTTTTGTTATAAAAGTTGAAAACTCTGAATTAGGTATTTTCTTTTATTCTCTATACAATCTCGGTCACGAATTTACGATTATGTAAAAAACCAACAGAACTAATAAAAAAGCAATTTTTTGACATTAACTAAAATAAAAAATGCGGTAAAATCTGACAAGAAAACATATTTGATTAATATTTAGTTAGTTTAAATACAACGTTTCATCCATCTTTGTATACTTCTTCAGGTAAATTTTTTAATATTCAAAATCCACAGAGATGGATGAAACGTATTTATATTAACTATCTGTTAATTAAATTTGTTTGCTGACATATTAAGCCGTATTTTAATTTATTTATTCTACAATATTACTAAATCGGTACTAAGCAGACTAGGGTAAGAGCGAACAATTTGGACGTTAACCAAGACAATGGATACATTAATTGCCACATGAGGGTCTTGTAAAATTAGCATTAGAGGAAAGTGTGTGGGGTAAGAACAAAAGAGGGAGGCGAAGGATGGAATACGCTAAACAGTTATGCGGAAATGCAAAGTCTTGCGAAAGATAGGTTAGCGTAGAGAGTTGCATCAGATCAGTCTTAGGACTGAATACCACAACAACATTATTCAATGGAATAAAGTTTTGATTCAAGCATTTTGAAACACAGACATTAATCGATTATTAATATTTAATTGGTTCTATAGTCTCTGAGGACTTGGCCTACCGAGACGCCTGCAAACTGTCATCTATAACACACTCCGAATTTGGAGTGATACGAGGTCCTTCTCAGTCTTATCCTTTGTTTCTCTTGACCACGACCACCATGTCCCGTCCTGGACTCGAACCTGGAACATGTGTGTTGAGAGGCAACGACGCTAACAGTTACGCAACAGGAGGTCAGAAAACGGCCAACATATATCTTCAAATTACTTTCCAAAGCAAATTACTTAAACGCGATGCCAGAATACATTTGTCTGTGCCTACGGATTTGAAATAATCATTACACTCCGGTAGGTATCATGAAATTTATATTTACGGAGCAAGTTCCTCTACTCGGACCGCCCGTTAAGATTCCGTCTACAATTTAAAATTGTTTCCAACCCACAATAATGTCCTCTTCTGACTTTAAGTTAACTGGGGTCACCAGTAAAGGTACTTAACTCTCCAACTTAATTACTTTCGCATCATCGTACTAATTGAACTGAACCCATACAATCACGCCGAGTGGCTTTCAGGGATCGGCTTCGCATCTGTTCTTTCTTGTTTTTGAGTCCGCTTCCTGGTCAATACGAGAGCTAGAGGGTAGTCTGATGTTGGAAATTGTTCCAATCAAAGGTTTGAATGTTCAAACCCTCCGTCGCTTTTTATGGTAATCCGCATACGTTTGAGCTGTTTAGTATTATTATGTGTTATTTGCCTTGAAAAACTTGGGGTGGACACAGATGTTTATAGTAAGGAATCAATGTTTTTCTCGTTTCAGCCATTTATATGTCTTACTTCAACATGAAATTGTTCTAAGGAATTTCTGCAAAGACATTTCTATTTTGAAATCCTAATTATTTCACAAAACACTTTCGACTTGCTACAATCATTAAAAGTGAAAACTAAAGAAAGAACAAAGATTTTCTGTTCCTTATTAAAAATTAGCTACATTTTAGTTAGAGATAAAATTTCCATGAAATTATATAAAGATTATTTCACTCGCAAAGAAAAAGCAAATTAACGTTAATTTTGCTTGTATCGCTTATTTATTCAACGAAAACTCTTATACGTTCTTTCTATTCGTGACTTTATGGCAAATTCAATTTAAAGTCCCTCGAAACTCTTTTTAACGGTCAAAGTTCGGCTTCGGGATTAGCCATGAAGATTCGGCGTTGTTTAGCCTTTCAAATTGCAGAAACGATAAAGCTGTAAAAGGAATTCATAACGCGTGTTCTATCCCAATAGAGACGTGAAAAGACTGCTTAGGCATTCGGGATTAGGGGAAGCGAGTGAACGCAGGTCTAGAGAGACAAAAACTCGACGTCTGTTCCCTGCGACATTCTACATGAAAATATATTGTAATTTATTCAGGGTTAACAATAGCGAGAATATTCAAAGATGGCACGTTAAGTCCTGGCGGTGCGTGGCAATGAAAACACGCTTTTATTATCTCAGGGCAGACGACGACTGACAGTCGTCAAGCAGACAGTCGTTTCCATGACAACAGAAAAGAACGGCGCAGAGTTTCAATTTGAATCCGAGTCACTACAACCAATAAAAACCGCCATACAGGGCACACTTAACTCTTCATTTGAGTAGTTATCAGCAAAATTAAAAAATTTTCCCCCATCCTAATTAAGAACATGATACCAATTGTACTCCAATATAAAAAATGAAGTGAACTAGAAATGTTAATAAAAGTATAGTATACACTAAAACATCATGAGCAGTTAAAGTGAAAACTATATGATAACATTTTCTGAGAATAAGTAATAATATGTTACAAATCCCTTATGTAATCTATTAGCCAATAGACCGTAAGATAAGAGATAATCATTAACTGTAACGGTCAAACACATCTGCTCGGGCTTTTGGCCGTGCGAAGTCAAAAGAAAGGAGACAGCATTAGAGCCAGGGGCAATAAAACTCAAGACTCCGCGTCGCGCCTTTGGTGTTTCCCGATGTTGGTGAGAGTTGGCGGCATCGGGTGATGTATTTCCCCAATTAGAACCATAAATGTTATTGGAGGATATCCATTCTTAACCTTTGGTGGAAGTGGGGAGGAGATTTTAAAAGACTGGCAGAGAGATTTTGGGACACAGACTAGGGAGGCGATATTTGGACAGAGATTTTGGAGAACAGATTCGGGGAGCGATTTTTTGAGAGCGGTGAGACGGGAGATGATGAGAGATTCCGAGATAGGTTGCTGTCGTCGGTGGTTGGAATTGTGCAAAGGAGATTTTGAAATTTTTCCTGAACCAGGAAGAATAGCAGCGACGGCGTCTGTGATCTGGAGAGAGAACGATCCAATTAGGCGACAGGAATTGAATATGCACTAAGCCGACACGGCAATTACCCTTCTTTACTGATTTCCTGTACTGCCAGATCCGAGTAGATGTGTAAAATATTCTGTTCTATGAGATGGCCCATAATATACGACCCTAAGTGTAGAGTTAGAAAATTGTTAGTTTTAAGAATTTAATTTGTATCAGTTATTTGTAGTTTTAATTAAGAATGAACTACCGGCATAAATATCGAAATATCAAAATTGTAATATTAATGTAAAATATATTTTTTGTTGAAGTAAATTGTTTTCTTATTTTTATTACAAAAACTTATTAATTTATTAATATACCAAATATTCATTGCATAACGGTCAGTTACTATATTTTTTGCATATGCCACTTAATTTAATTTTGCCGAAAAAATCCCCTCATTATAAAGTATCTAGAAAGAAAGGCATTCTGGTTCATACACGAATGATTCATAGGGCATGTAGCTCTGGGATCTCGGTTTGCGTGATCTGATTCATGATTGAGTAATTCAAACAGGAAGTAGTACTAGGATCACAGGAGCAAAGTGAATCAAAAGAGCTACCGGTCTTTCCTGCCGAATCAATTATCACTCACCCTGCAGCGAGAATCAGATTGCCCATCTAGAGATACGAACCCTTATGGCACTTTATTTACTGCGCATGAGGTTTGAACTGTTCATACGTTATCAGCAATAGCACTTACTACAACTCTTTTGCTATTTAGCAGTAATACGTTGGTCCTCACGAATAAAGTCGTCAATGTGGCTTCAGCCAAGTAGTTGATACTTCAACTGGCCGGCCAGGATGTTGCGTTAGTCACTCATTCCACCAGTTTTGTACGGTTCTATGCAGTCAGAAAAGTTTTCGCGGTCCATACAAGATTTACCATACTGTGAAATCATTCCACAAAAGATTTTATCTGATCTTTCACCTTCTGAAAGCAAAATCCGGAAACAGTGTGTCCGCATGCAGATGAACAATTTTCTATCGTTAAATGTAATCTTTGTGTGTCAGGTGTTATCAGCTCATCTCCCAGTGACGCCAAACTAAAGTAATGAGAGTAACAAACACCTTGCACAAAACATTTTGTTTCTACATCAATTTGTTTCGAATTCCCCTCCTTTAATAATAAAAACAACACATTAATCGCTTACGCCTACAAAAGGAAGGTCGTTGAGGTCCTGATGATGAATTGAGCAACCATCATCTCCCGGTAGACTGCACGACAGAGAAATGTATTAAAGCCATGCAGTTTGGATGTATTCAGAAGTATAGATAATGTAACAATGAATATTTTCCAGTTGTCTCCATATAACGGGTTCAATATATGCTTTTGTACCGATTCAGTCACTTATCCTCACATACGCTCGAGACTAGTAATGGTTTCGCAGCAAATTCACCTTAATGGGGTTACTTTTGAGGGCGTCGCTATTAATTGTAAGTAGCTGATACTGCTTCTTGAGGTGAGGTGAGCCAAGGTTGAGTCGTGGAAGAGCGATCGTGGGGGAATTAATGAGGTCGTTCTCGACGAGCACCGACCTGTTGCTCATTAGCCCTCGCCAAGGTTATCCAACCTCCACTCATTTACAGTACGCGTCAACCAACACCCTACGACAATGAGAGATTATAGGCTAACAACGCCTCTTCCAGGAAGAAGGGATGGGATGTTTCCATAAATCAAGAACAGGGTAGCCATGGACGTTAACGTCGTCGTCCAGCTCTTACAGGAATCATCAAGTTAAACCAATAGAAATTCACATGGGTTTGAATGCCCCGTTTGACGATTATAAAATATATAAACTAATTACTATTAAATAACTTGATTATTATAAAATAGTTGCTCTAGTTCTGCAAATCTGTAGTTTGGAATTTTTTTGAGAACGTGGTAACATTCATAGAGACGACTTCAAAGATCACTTACCTCAATACTGTTTTAGTCTCATTTCTTATCCAAAATCTGTCAAAATATACTCTTATTTTACTAATACAATTTTATTATTAATTATTAATATTTTATTAATGTTTATAAATAATTTCGAGTGGCTAGTCGTTTGGTTCCTCGGGGGGCTTACCGACATCTGTGTTACATTTACCATTGTCTTTTCAGCTGATAGAAATAGGCTAATGCAATTTTAAAATTAAGGATTACTCAGTAATATCTGCTTATGACACGTGACTTTTGACACTTCACCTTTCTTTTGCCCTACGAAAATCGCTACTACAACTCATTGGAAAACAATATAGTACATCAACTGCTGCGGCAGAGATTTCAACTTGGAAATTTACTTAACTTAAGAAAAACATGTTGGTATTATTTTAAATTATTCTTCGCTGCATATCGCTACTTTCATCCAGTTAGTCATTGCTAGTTGGCGGTAATTTATGAGTCAATAGCATGAAGTTATCTAATCTTTTTGCCCATTTTTAATTTTCCCGGATGATATTCTCTCATTTCATATTTCGTTTTGATGTATGAGGGCAAACTATTAACAGAATTGAATTCAATCAAATACATTCAGTTGCATTTCAGGTCGTGTGTGATATAACAAGTGCTGTTGATAGTTAAAACCCAAGAGATAATCGAAATTAAACACATCTTCTTTGGGGTTTTCCAAATTAATATATAATAGTTGTCATAAAGCATTAATTTCGTAGGCATATCAATTATGCCACCTATACGAAATATGGTATAATTTTCACCACTTATTTCCTGTATATTACACTGAAATTTGAATTGATTACAATTCTTTGAAAGTTATAGCCTAAGATATTTTAAGAGACAAGAGAAATGTAACTATAGACAAAATATTTTCATATTTTTAAGAAAATTCTAATATTCAAAATCCCTTGTGTTAATGTAGAGGTAAGTTTTTTTTATGTATAGGGGTTTTCAATAAGCGTGAGTCGATTATGAAATGGAATAAAACAAACTGTGTGTGAGGTATTCACAAAATTATTTTTTATTTGAAAGGTCTATCAAATAAAAAATGAATTTTGGTAATATCTCACAAAAAGTTGTTTTATTTCATTTCAACATCGATCCGTACTTAATGAAAACCCTATATGAACCTTGAAATTTTCTAGTATTACTATTCATATACTATATGAAGAAGGTACGGTTTATATACCAAATTTAACTTAAGGTACCATGACTATTTTTACTCCATTACGGATAAGAGAATGCTTAATACTTCTTTAATGAACCGTATGTATTTTGGACTTCTTGTATTAAGCGGGAGAATTTTAACTCAAAGTAGTGGAAATATTTTTCACTCTCTTAGCGCACCGGGACTTTTTAGACTCTCGTAAGATGTACTTACTTAATATATCACGAGAATTATGGATTCTGTTAAGGTAGCATCAGCCATTATTATAAATATTTTAAAGCCAACCCCAATGGGTATAGGTCGGTTTGTGTCCATCAAGGATTTATGCCAACTAAATCACACGTTGACCAAGTGATTAATGTTGAATTAATTCATTTTCACAGCTAATATGAATAAATAAACGGAACCGCCGAACACCCATCTAATTCATAACGGATAAAATGTCAATGCCTGTCTTTTGTTTCCAACTACATCACTTAGACTTTGTCGTTCCTTAATTCCTTTAGCTTTTGATAGCGAGGAAAATAATATATTTCTGACCTCAAAACATATTGATCTGGTTTTAAATTTGACGGCATCGATTTGAAAATCTCTATAAGCTTTCTTTTCCATACATTAACTATTGGGATTCCAACTTCCTTCAAATTCACTAAACAGCGTCGTATGCATCGTAGTTAATTACTAAAAATGCGTTGTAGGAATAAGTTAACTAAACATTTATCATCTTAGCAATCACAAAAACTTTATTCCGTTTTCTATGTAACAATTTAATGATGTACACACTGTTCAAACGTATCATTAAGTCGGGTGGCCAAAATTTTACTCGACCGTAACATCAGGTTTCCACTGTTTCTCCAGCCAACGGAATGTCGTCTAAGTAACGAAACTGATAATTTCTCAATTACAGGAAAAGAAATGAGAGCTTTGAAATAGAAGTTAAAAATAAATGTCCAGAACTGAGCAATTATCCCGTCTCCACATTTCCAAGTAAGTAGTTATAACCAAGATGGATACTTCTCAGGACCTGAATGCCTCTAAAAAACACAAAAACAATACATGTAATATGCATAGATCATAATATTTTTACTAGATTTTCGTGCGCCAATGAGTGTCATAAAGATAATTCCTAAATGAATTGCTAATCTGTACTTGTGTGTGTTTAAATGGCCATAAAGTTTGCCATCTGTGTTATCTACAGAGGATAAAATAATTGTACGTAGACGGCGCAACATTTCGCGAAGGAAACAGTCGCCACTTCCGCGCCGAGGAGTTTCATCATTAAGTTGTTATATTTATGAGCGTAGTCAGCAGTTTGAGAGGAAGTGCTGCGAGTTAGGGAATCTTTAGGCGTCTTTATCCTCAAGTTTTGCCTGGTGACGGGGAGGGGATGGCATAGAAGCGTTTCCAATTTCAAGTGCTAAGAACTTTTACAAGGGAGCAACAAAAGCAGCTCGGCTAGCTTAGAAGGCGCGGACGCTCGACTGAATGACTTTTAATCGTATCGTCGGCACACTTCAACTTAATGAACAACATTACAGTATGACAAAAACAAAAATTCAGTAGCGTTGAAATTAAATTTCATAAATAATTGTTGGAGTCGTACTCACACAAGTCCTGTATCACCGTAAGAAGTTAAAATAGAAAATTTATAATGTATTTTAAGCAATGAAGTTGATCGCAGAATATACCTTCATCAGATTCGGAGACATTGAGATATGCTGTTAAATTCGCACTCTCATAGTAATATTAAAATGTGGAAACATGTTTTATTAATACTACTGATGGAATACATAATATTTAACATTGATTGAATGACAAATTAATTGCTTGGTAAGAAAATTGTTCAACTGCGACAATACGTATATGTTGTATAAGTCACTAACTTTTAAACCATGGAGATCGTGAAAAATTGCTTCTTGGGATCCAGAGGCTAACTTTCAGTCTGGTCCTTCCGTGACTTCAGTCGTAGACTATTTTAAACTACAAGTCCATATCAACTTATGGTACTGTATAAATGTATTGGACCAAACAGCTTTCATCCGTCACTTTTTCTAGTCCCCCTGTTTACAAAATCAACTCGGGAAACATTTGAATTTCCTTTTTTTTTTGTGAAAAGGTAATTTCTTTTCATTATATTCCTCCTGGTTGACGGTTTCGTAGATGGAGTGTACATGTCCTTTTACGAATATTAAAATCAAATTTCCACGTTAAATTTTCAGCGTTCGTACAGGGTGTGATCGTAAATTTATGTAACAACGACACTTTAGACTGGCTAAATTAGTGCTAACCTAGTTCTTCATTTGAATAACTTGTAAGATATGACATATGCCAATAGTAGCTTGGTAGTAGTCACGAACAAACAAACTATGTTCGCCTTTCATTAATACCAAGTGATGCGTAATTACTTTTATGAGAAGCACGATCTTGAACTTATTCAAGGTTTGAACATTATTTTGAGATAATTTTCTACTCTAGACTTTTCAGTCTGGCTCCAGAATCTTAAACCAGTAAGGCCATTTGGACGAATCATTTAAGGGTACTGTATATCCACTTCATACAGTTCGCTACAGGCTATGCAACATTATCGGCGATTACAAAGCATCAATCACACAGAACTCGTGCCTGCGTGAGATTGGACGTGACAGTGTTCCATAAAGAACCAGCTATACATACAAATTAACCCAGCAATGACGAAACTGTACCTGGTGATTGGTGTTAGATTTATTGTTCCGTTTATTACCAAGCAGAATAGTGAGTGCTTCACGATCATAGCGTACTATACTGAATGAAGCGCATAATAGCGTATATTTACTACAAACATCAAAAGCTACAAGTTATTTCCTGCTGAAATGCGATATTTGAAACCTTTCGGACACAAATGAATAGCATTAAATTTGGTATAAGTAATAACTAATTATTAATTCCGACGTAAGTTCTGCAGTACGAAATAAATTTGAAAACTTAAATCGTGCAGCTTTAGTATCAGTTGGTTTAATGGTAGGTAAAATGGTAAAACTTGATCAATTTCACGTAGAGAGACTCTAAAGCCATTGTTTTGATTAGGATACACTATTTTTAGAATTTAAAATGAGTGTGCAGTGTAATTCGGTCACGAATGTATTTTGATTAATGCGATTGTGCTCTACGATTATTTTGAATGAGTAGCTATTTCAAACAATTCCGACTCTGTTTTCAACATTCGTGAATAGCCATGGCTGATAGTCTGTACTGCTGTACTGTGGTGGTGTTGGACGTATCGGTCCGTGGAGCGTGAGGTAGGCCAAGCAATTCATTTTGGCCCGACTTGAAGACGTCGTACACGTTGTTGAAGGTGTAAGACACCCCATGTAACGAGACGCGCCATTACAGGGGCGTCCCGTATCTCTGATGCAGATATCGAGAAGGCGTCTTCGCAGCGTTGACAAACGACGCGCCGCGAATCTGCAGCGGCGGTGGCGTTTAATGGCCGCGGAATCGAAATTCGCTCAGACCGCTTTCACTATTCATCACGCACGCCGCGGAAGATGACATCCCGCCATTATTCCGCGCCAATCCATACACTCCAATATATTTTGATCGGCGCGCCGGCTAAGTGATGAAAGTCCCGGGATACGGATGTGATCGCATTAATATTCTCCTTGCACCGCGTTCGCATTAATATTGCGCTATCATACGCGCCGGCTGCACACCGTGAAAAATTCGCCCGCTGTGGTCGGGATCTGTTCAAAACAAACAGCAGACTTATCAATGCTAGCTCAGGCGTGTTTATCTGGCCGCGCCTCGTACGGACTAATTTAAAACGCAAACAGCACATTGCCGACAGCAAACTACGTCCAGGACGCCCAAACAACTTAATAGTCTTCACCAAAATCGATTAGAAAATTTTCTACGATTGCTTCCTGCTGAAATGAATTAGGTAATAAATATTGTTAGCAGTTCATAAATTTAAAGTTTTCTTCGTTGCAAAAAACACACTTCACATTAAATTGTACTGTAATAAAGATTTCACACTTTAGGCTTTCTGTGAATTTCAGCAAGTAAGATGTAAGGTTATTGTAGCCATTTGGCGTGGGTAAGGACAGAGACCTTATTATTGTGTGCGGATCCCTATAACAGGCCAATTTTTGTGCCGTTTGAAGGTTCAATGACTTGGAAGCGGTCCACGACCACTAGAGCAGCGGTCAGGGCCAGATCGTAATTTTTTTTGAAAACCTGAAAGTGAGGGTAATTTTGCTATGAGAGAAAAAAATGGTGGTGATTGGTGAAGGAGATCGGAATGAGTAAAAGGCAGGTGGAGTTCTGGTAAGACCGTCAGGACTGATTTCTTCCTTCCTGGTCCATGGCCAAGGTATTTAAATTAAGACTCCGGCAAGCTGAGATGACCTCGAGCAATTTGAGAGGTGTATGTATGGGGGTCAAAGACCTTCGGCGTACGGTGAGATTTGTTTTCTGATCCCATTGGACACGTCTGCGACCAACCACTCCTCAATACTCATCAATGCGGGTTTGTCGCTTTCCCACAACAATCCAGTCTCCCGCCATCAGACGGGCGCAGAAGTTTCTACCCACTAGGCCGACCTACCTAATGCAAGTTTTGTAGGGATTTCCCTGCATCGCCTTTAAGTGAAACACCGGGTAGGTTCCTTACACTACAACCTGGAACCCTAGTCAACCCTTGGCTACCTTGCTCTACCTTCCAAATCCCCGCTTTTAAATTTCCCTCCTCTTCTATTAAAGGGGAGTTGCTTCAGGATCAAACAAATTTGTTAATTCTTTGCATATTTTAAATTATTTCGCAGATAATTGTGTGTTTGATACTCTCCAGAGAAGAAAATAGAAATCACTGTTGGATCATGATATAAGCTTATAAATTTGAGCGTTTAAAATTTCATTCATAATTTCCATGTATATTTCCTATATATTTTAGACTTTTAATTGTAAATTCTGTTTATTTTCTTTGCCAATAACAATTTTTAATGTACTTATACATGGTCTATTATTGATGAACGTCAAATGTAAACCTTAGCACTTAATTGATAATCATTTAATTTTCCTTGCCGTGCGGATATTCTGCAAATGCTTTTCAACTCTAGACATTTCACAATATTCTTAAGGAGAAATGTAAGAAGAGAGAATCCTAAAGCTCCAGCTCTGGAAGGCCCGAGTCAACAGAAAAACCGAAGAACTTAATTCCGCCGTCTTACAAATTGGTTTACCTGGCCGAAGTCAGAAAGAAGGACTTCACGTTTCGACCCGTACGCTTTAGGCCACCTGCCGAGTTTGTATTACCGTAAATTCTTAATAAGTGACTTTCTTAATACTGATTCTTTTACTCTTTAATATAGTCTGCATGAGTTGAGCTTAAGCACAAATTTATTAATATATAATCAATAATTCCCTGAGCTAAAGTAATTTAAATTAATCATATTCTTAGCATAATATATGAATTACTATTCGCAGTATTCTACTTGAAATGTGTTAAACTTTATTCTCACTTCGGTAAATTATTAAAAGATTATTTAATACAAATTAAATTCTTGTGTGCATTAGAATCAGCTTAAAACAGGTGGGTAATCAGTTGGTCGTTATAAAGGGAACAGCTTTGTATGAGAGCTCTGCTGGTTTAATCGCTTATTGTATATGACCACTGAGCCAACTTGAGACGTGTCCAGGACTGAAGCTGGTCGTGGTCGGGGGCGATGGCGACTACGTGGGTCTTTCCAACCTTGAATAATGTACTGATGGCCCAAAGGGACGTGTCATGCCATCAATTAACCAGTTTGCACGCCCCAGGCCCATGGTAAATACGTGTGTTTCGATTTCACGAGCATTTCATTGCACCAGTAATTTGTCAATTAGTAGGCACACATGGAGGACAATAGAGAACAAACAATGCTTACAATTTTACAACAGTCGATGATGAAGGTTACAACATAATGCAGGTCGTTGCAAAATAAATGTTTGAGAATATCAGATGATAAAATGTAACCTCCATATATAGCACAAAATGCGAGCTCGAAAGAAATAATAATTTTCAAATTGAGAACCGTAGTATACAAGTATTAAGTTTACGGTTATCCCATCGACTATGATAAATTAAGAGGCTAAAGATAAAATAGGTAAGTAATGAAAAAATTTATGTATTGAAAGAACAGAGACTGACCCAATGTTATCAGCGGACAAATCGTACCGTATGTCTCAGGTCTGCTACCCCAGTACATACACCTCCCAAAAGAGGTGAACGTGCTTCAGCATGTGAGAACCTTAGAAAATCAAAGTTAAGGCCCTTCATGACTCCGGGAATAAATACCTTCGAGAGAATGCTCCAATCAGTATCTCTTTCTTCATTTCCCTAAACCGTTAAGCTCCTTCTATAATTCCAAAAGCTCACTCTCGTCTTTTACGCTAACTTAAAAATTTTTTCTTACGTAAAATTTCATCTTTATGCATCATATGCGAAGCGAATCAATTAAACAAAACGTTGCACTGTCTTCAATGGTTGTAGTAAAATGAGGAGAGATTAAATAGTCCGATTTTGATTTAAACATGCAACCGGATTATTATGTATTATAACGAAAAACTATCGAAAACTGACTTAATTTGGAGTGACTATAGTTATTTATTTTCTAACGATGTTTGTGATACCTTAATTGTTTTAAATGTACACAGTTATCTAACTACTTTAACCCGGACTGAATTATGCTGGTCGTAATACGTTGTTCTCAAGTGAAAACAGACACCATATCCCGTAGATTTTTTTTGTTTACGGTAAAAATATAGCTGAATATTTGGCTCATATTTTCTTCAACTGTGTGATAATTTGGTAAATGAGATAGACATTTAAAATATATTTAATTTTGAATTATATAACAATTTTGACTAAATAATTTACATGTAAAACAAAGAAAAATAATATTGTTCGATTTTCTGACGATTCTTGTAATAAAAGAAATTGTTATAATTCATCATCTCCGTAATTTCCATTATGTGTATCAATCAGATGATGAAAACTGACTTCCGTAAAAGAATTAGCACATCCATTGTTTACGAAAAATAATAATTATATTTCACTTCCTATCCAACTTTGCAATAGCAAGGCTTCCAAGTTTAGAGAAATACGATATCCATTACAGTATATTAAAAGCTAAAACATACTGGATACGTTAAATTTCACGAAATCAATGCATTTTCATAGCTCTGTGTTGTAACTAACCACGTTACAATTTTTGGGGAAGTGTTTCGGAAGGAAATATAATAATTACAACTCGACATCAAGCGGTACAAACCATTGCTGGAGATATCTTAGGGCAATGGCTATTAACAGCTGCTTTAAGGATTATAGAGCATTCCGAAGTACTTGCAGCGTCTTCGGCGGAAAACAGCGTCATTGTTAACTGAAATCTTCGTAGAGGATCGTCTCTGAATGTAGCGAAAAATACAGAACCGAGTTGCATGAAATATCGGATGGGGACGAATTGAGGAAAGGAAACAAAGTCCCCTGAATATATACTTACGATACTGTGGATTATTTTCTATCCCTCTTTGACACACCATTAATTCGGTCAAACCAATTCTTGGTGGTTCGCAGCACGAACCTCATGCTTCTTGACTGCTATCCGCCCGAGTCATGGAGTAAGCCCATATATTTTCCGTCTTGATATAATAAGTTATTAGAGCCTTTAATTTGGTAACAATAAACTCTTCATTGGAATAAAATTGTGTTCTTTTTTATACCTATATTGTGCCGCGCTCGACGATTTAGTTTGTGTGTTCCAACGCATGCATCACAGGCTTATTTTTTAGTTTGCTACGCGATTCAGATCGTTAGTGGTTAGTTCACATAATGTGACTATAGCTGTAAGTTTAATTAAATCCGAAAAATTTGAATAGTAACCCACTACTTATTTACGTTTTTTTTATACGTCTCGTTTTATTATCAAGATCCATACAGTGGAGCAGACGAGATCTGACGTTACAGGAAGAAACCAACACGAAATATTATGATTTTGAGATGAGGGAAATTTCCTTCCAATATTGGTCTTTGGTGCGTCTGACAACAGAGAAGTGATCCTTGGCGTCTTCAGGGAGCCATACGCTTTCAACAGAAGCCGCGGAAATTCCCGAGCAGAAATGCTTCGCAAGTGAAACAAATACGGACAAAGAACTCTACAGTATTATTTACTTTTGTTCCTTGCAGGAGGGTTCATAGATAGAAAACCGCACTCGGGAGGCATTTGAACATAAAGGTCTATTCATCTAAAGCATTCCTAAGCGAAATCTCATCCATAATCATTATCAATCGTAATGATTTCTTTAATTTTCCTGATACTGTCCCAGAATACTCAATTCGTCTCTTAATTTATCAGCACCTGGATCGTATCAGAAGGCAATCAATAATGTAGCAAGTACTATCCTTTATTTTCAGACATCTGGGAGAAATGAGCGTGATATGCTATTAACACAGAACACGCGATTTCTGTTGGACTGTGGACTGCTTGGAAGTTTCAAGGGACATTACGGGACTACGCCTCACAACACAGACAGGAATTTTACATTAAGACAGCAAGTAAATTTGTAAGCATAAATGAATGAAAACAACAAACAAACTACAGCTTCATTTCAAATTTCAAATATGCTATTAACACAGAGAAATAGCGGAAACAATAGATATTAAGAATACGTTAACGGAATAAAATATAAAACCAAATTTGAGACATTCTCGTAATTCACTGATTACTGCAACTTGGTTAATAATCATTACTATCTTAAGATTGATTGAGACTATATTTTTTACGAGAAATATAGATCTTGAAACATTCATGCAAGTTGTTTATTTTTTAATGTTTGTCGTGTGTTGTGGAGTTCTGTTTTACCTTAAATGATTTACGGCCACAAATACGGAAACAAATTTTCGATCTCAAGTGGTCGCGTGTAATTATACTGTTAATTTTCAAGGTTTTAGTGTCGTTTGAAAGGTTACCGACCTTCCGTCCCCTCCAGTTTCTCTGTGTTGATCTGAAACATCCGTAAGTAAACGGAGGGTCTGAGAAGATAATAGACAAAACGTCGTCACAAGAATGAAACACTGTATCAGACTAAAAGCTTTCATCCGTCATCGCCACCCCTACGTTAATTATGTGCATTTCGATGATAAAGGATCAGCTACTTGCCAAAGGATCACGTTTTCTAGTAATCACTTCGCTTGAAGTTATCTAGACAATATGAAAACTATTACAGGCTATAATGCATTTAACAAGTTTCAGGGGTATTATGAAATTATAACTGACCTCAATTGTTCAGGTGCATTCGACATGAGACTGTATAGTCGTACTACGTGATCAACAGCTTACCTGTGAAAAATAAAAATAAAACATGAGTCATACTTGTAGAAAGCTTTGGTACAGAAAATATATTAATTATGGCTGTGAACACACTTATTTTCATATTCTACACTACATACAATACATATTATTTTAACAATATAATTACGTAATAAGCACATGTACATTCGATCTTTCTTACTCCAAAATGTATAACTGCTTTTAAGCAAGAAGTTCAACGATCTTGTAGCGGTTGTGTGAATTATATGACTTACATTATCACAGAAGATTTAAAGTGAATTTTAGGGAATGGGAAGATTCAGAAAAATGAGAAAGGACGAAAATTCTTAGCTGGTGATCTGAAAAACGATATTGAATGCTGGTAATAAAATCGATATACGTAAGAATGAATGGTTGTGTTTGTATGTTGGAGATCGTCTGGAATGCCGAGAGTAACTTTTAACGAAATTCATACAAATATAAGTAACAATATGAAAAGGAAGCAGTTTGTGATAGTGAGGTTATAACTATATGAAAAGTATTAAAAATAGCGTCCAATATATAATTCTAAGGGTTACGAAGATGAAGTGAGAAAATACCGAGAACATGTACGACTAAATTCAGACAAATATAAAGAGTTGAACTCTTTCTATTGTCTAAAAACATTTAACTACATAATATTGTGATTTCCAGTGAGACTTTCGTTACCGATCAGTAAGTTACATCGCCAGTATATGACGTAGAGTGACATTTATCCAATCATTCGCCATACGGATGTAGAATATTGATTTCAATTAAGATTATATTTCCTCTTTCCCCTGTTACGTTAATAGTATAGTAAATTTATAAATTACTTACAAACTGTAATCATACTATTAACGCGGGAAATAAAATTAGTTTTATTTTACATTATAAATATAATTCAGAGATTCATTATTGTAAGTTACTGATTATTCAACTTTCAAAAAAATTATTGTTTACCAACATCACATTAGCAATGATATTAGAATGTATAAAATACGTTCCTTAAATGCGGGAACATAGTAGGTAAACTTTCAGTACAACTTATCCTTACGACTTCGCCACTCGATTTTAAGCTCCATTAACGATCTGAAACTCTTCGCCAGATGTCAAACAATATTGCTGAGCTCCGAGAGCCTTTGTAACATGGCAAGAAAATTGATGGCTGCTTCATTCCAGCGTCTAGCGATAAATAGCAACAAGTTCCGGTTTTTCGCCGAAATAGCTAAAACATTCCTGAACAACTCGTAAAGGCATTCTGTATGATGGTCGATAAATACGCATTTAATGTATCCCACGAAGATTAGATGGCAAAAATGAACAAATTTAAGTAAAGGTAACATCTTAATGATTTTATTACTGTTATATAGAGATAATACGCCCATCACAGCTCTAACAAATTTTTAAAAAACTTAAAGCACAAATTTACAACGAACATAGGCAACTTAACGCGTCAATCTTAATATGTAAATAATTTGTTTGATCAAAATCGATAGAAGATATTGAAATAAACTGATATACGGGACATGTGTCTGAAATTAGCTGTTGTTAATAATTATTACATTTCAGGATTAGGGTAAAGCTATAGATCCTAATGAGCCAAGAATAACAAATATCACGTCCACCTATTTTGTTTCAAGTTTATAAGAATTAGTTACAATTGTATTCGTATAAAAGCTAAATCTAGTTTTTAAATACTTAAATTAATATTAAAACACTTCAAGAAATAAATTTGAAATATAATTGTTGACGAAGTATTACAAACAATATACCTCCATACTATTAAAATAATGCCGCAATGGAGGCTGGTCTAACTAAATTAAACAAAATCTGCTACATCTCTGATTAGTGCATTGTTGTTTTATTCGCTGGAAGACAATCGATGAATAATGTGTGTGATTATAATGATTTCAACAAATAAATGACAGATTTTATTATATTAGTTATCCAGATTAATATAATAATATGTAACATATATCAGATTTTTCAATGAAAATTTTTAAATTAATGTGAATAAAAGTATTATGCCTTAAAATACTATTAAATTTAAAAATTAAATAATTACATGAATATAGACGTTTTATCGTAGAGAAAAATTGTTAAACTATCTGTACATCATATACATAAATAATATTTTGAGCAACAATACATATATGTAAGCAAACACATAACAAAATAAGATTTAAATTATTTGAATAAAACGTTTTCTTTGTTTCCATCCCATTCATAATGTTATTGAAGAAAACGTCTTTAAAAATTTAAGTAAGACTAATATTCCTAAGGAAGTCATACATATTATTTCTTTGGGAAAGAAATGTTGTCACCCTAACAAAAAGAGCTAACAAAACACGATTTTCTTTATTTTTTTTTAAAAAAAACGGAAATTTGGCTTAAACTATACCTTCCTTCATTTTAGACGACAGGTATTAAGCCTTTATATTATACTGAATAAAGTAGTTGGCCTTTTGAAGGGATCGTAACTTTCAACTAAAAGAATGAATGAATAACAGATTAGTATTGTAGTCGACTTATGACCAAATGATATCGTTATTTAAGTAAATAACGTTACAGACTAAGAATAATTAAATACAAAGCTTGCAAGAATAATAATATTCGTACCAAAAGGCTTCAATACAACTGCAAACTAACGAAAGTGTTGCAAATACTTTAAAATTTAATGGAATTGACAGTGCAATATTTGTTTGTGTTTATGAATTATAAATATAGTATCTACGTATGCACTTTCCAAGTCTACATCCAAGATACTGCAAAGACGGCATAAAATCTCATAATCACGTGGAATTTTCAGCAGAATCTGTGTCAGATTCTTCAGATCAATATTTTGAACATGCGCTTCAAGCGGACGTAAAATGAGAAATAAGGCCACAATTCTAGTTCGGTAAGTCACCAGGAACTGGTTGGTAGAGCCTGCAGAAGCAACTGTGCATAAGACGCTGGAGCACTCGCCTCTTGGCGCAGGTGCGACGCGAGATGTAATGACTGCTAATTGCCGAGCTGCGGATCCAAGTTGCCTTTGGGGAGAGAAGTTTCCAGCAATTAATCAGCAGACAGGCCGGCC
This sequence comes from Eucriotettix oculatus, assembly GCA_034510155.1. Lineage (NCBI taxonomy): Eukaryota > Metazoa > Arthropoda > Insecta > Orthoptera > Tetrigidae > Eucriotettix > Eucriotettix oculatus. Next base: position 62,392,189 of record CM067378.1, on the reverse strand, counting down.
GCACGCTCTGTCTACACCATTAACCCGAGCATTCCCATTTCACTTCATAAGAATTCACCGCACTGGAACGTTTCCCAGTTCTTCAACATTGACTAATACCAATTAATTAAACCTCATTATTAAAGTAATCTTCTTTCTCTTACATTTCTGTATTAAATAATTTCATTGAATAGAAATAATCAGCATATCTGATTAGCAAAGCTGAAAAAGATTATTTCAATTCAATGTCAAAGGCAAAGATAATATTCACTTTAGGAATCTCGCTGAAATTACATTTTGTATGCAGGAAGGCACAGTTTTACAGCCAAGCCTAGTCTAATCAATTTCTAACTTACAAATTAGATTCACCAACAAGGAAAGAGCATCTGGCTGCCGGATGAGGTTTTCCACTTGCGGACAGTTTCAAATGCGGTTAAATAGCAGATAACAGCGCTTGCCCTATTTCCTGTAGTTACTTAAACAACCGACGTTTTATTGCACATTTATTTTAAAAATTTCATCACTTTCACCATTAAAAGAAAAATGATAACATACAGTTTATAATTTACTGAATTTAAGCGTAACAAGTCAACTATGTTTGAATGTTTCATACTTGTAAATGTTAATACCATACATTTTACCTAACTTCGATTGTTGCCAAGGTATTTTAAAATTAATACTACAGTTGGAAACAGAATAGTGAGCTAATTGGTGCTTAAGCAATTAAATATTAATTTTTTGACCCAAGGAGCGTATCCATTTCGTTTTTATTTAGGCCAATTACAGAACATAAAACTTTAATTTAATACAATTTCAGTACATAAAACATTGCCCTAAAATACTTTTCAACATCACAGTCCTCTTTATACCTTGTAGTAATTCTAGATATTCGTTTATGAAGCTCAATATACTACTACTTTATTGCCACGCTTCCTAAATTAAGTTCCATTACTAACATTTTTTACTTTTTTCTCTGCTTCCAATTTTAAAATGTTAATTGTGTCAACCAACCTCGAATTTGTTCTTTCAACTAGGCAAATACAATTCCATCCTTCAACATCGTTACTCGTTCTGTGCAGTCTACCGTAGCAGTTCCACTAATGGGTTCTCTAACCACTGATCTACAAAGTAATAAAAAATTCGAGGAGAATTTTTCACTTTGGATGCATTACAAGTGACTATTATGAACAGGGTCGATAAAATAATAACGTTCCATGGCGGTATAAAATATTAGCACTGTGACTTACTAGGCTGGGCGTACCGTTTCTAATGGCGTCAAAGTTCGCAGAAGCTTCAATGCATCATACGACCGAAGGGAAATTATCTCTAGTGAGCCGTTCCAGCGGATCGATCTTCAACAATTTCACTCAACGGCATCGACGAGAAGCGCTTAAGTCAACCCCTCGCGACATGGAAAAGTTCTTACGAATAAACTTTTTTGTGCTCGCCTCTATGAATTAAGTATTATAAATTGACGGCCGTACAAGAAATGCTAATCAAACAAAGTGAACACGTGAACTAATTTCAATGCTGCAGATTGCTGACTGCCACAAACACAAAGCAAGCCTCAGCCATTGTATGCCACCATAAGTAATTGTTTGTAACTCATGGTCGTGCATCGAAAATCAAAACCGAAACATTACCTTTGGGAATAAGTTAATTGAGAATGATAATAATATTATGACTAAAAATTGACATCATAGTCAACGTTGAATTCTAGTGGATTTGACTTTGATTATTGTAATAGTATCGACCTACTCTCGATTTTGAGTTCTAGTTCGTGTGGAAACATTGTGCACGGTTTATAAGGCTGAGGTTCACTTTTTATGTAAGTTGCATGCTAGGGTGAGGCTTGAGTCTATTTTTATCTTTAAGGTTTAACTGATAGTTATTTCTCGACATTTGTTGATTAAATACCGTGTGTTACTTTTTGGATATTTAACTAAACGATTTTCTTCTCCCCTACACTTAACAACAAAGATTTTGTTTATGTACGAATACCTGTCCTTTAGTATTAAATGTCAAGTTGACTTTGTTTGTAAGTTTAACATTTTCATGTGGTAGATTACATTTTAAGATAGCATCAAAGTTATTTACTCCTTCAAGGAAAACCGTTCAGCCAGTTTTCCGTAAAACGACAATCCCCTGCCGGAAGATAAAATCAGGTTTTGGAATCTTCTCCATTCAGCCTTGATATGGTGGATTGTACTTTGATACTGCTGAAAACCTTGTTACGCCTTTATATCACAACGAAATAAACTTTCATCGAAACATGTTCGAGTGATTTGATCAGAAAATCCCCCAGCAATACAAGATGATGTCGGCTACAGTTTCAAAATTAATGAAACGCTAATAATCACACACCATTAAAAACGATACACAAAGATATTAGTTTGTATTAATGAGATTTAATGATGGTTGAATAGTAATATCATTTATATATAATGTTATATATGTATATATACGTGAAGAAAGAGACATGGTACACCTTTATAACAACATTGCATGCACAGACGAGTGTGAGATTTGGCATAGTTTAAGTCATATAGAGAAGGAGTGCATTCAGATACATTTTATGTGTAATATGTGTTATAAATACATTTAATAAAATAAGAGACATTCATTGTTTACGTTCATACCGAATGTCAAATATACAAACATCTCTGGTAAAACGGTTTCACTGAGTAGAGATATCGCTGAATAATTACCAGTAAATCAAACTATATTAACCAAAACATACATACACTATATTTGTGCTTTAATACGAGTGAAACGCAGATATTATTTATTGGTGGTTTCCAAAAAGTGATTATATTCTGGTATTCGCAATTCCTCGAAAATAAGCAGTAACGTGTATATTTATTCGCGTTTACACAATAATAGGCCAAATTTAAATAGTGTAAATACTATACGAAATGACTAAATTATTTTTAAAGATACATTGAATTGCTCACTGAATGTCATTCCAAGAATTTTTAATAGTTTTTTATTGTAAATTTTTTTACTTGAAATTATAGTCTCGTAAACGGTGAACGTTCTTGGTGAATAAAAAAAACTTACAAAAAGAAACAATGAAATTACATAAAAATTGCTAATAATACAATGCAAGGAGTGAGAAAGAAAGACAATTTTAGAACAGAAAAATATTGATGGATTTACAATGCAGGTTTTTCAATGACGTTCAAACTTTAATGAGCTAAGTTAGAAATTTGACCAGCCAATGGAATACTAGTGGTTATAAATCAGTTTGTTAAGATTACGTTGTGGATAAAAATTTTAATTGAAGGAACGTTATGTTCTATGTTTTGTAGTGTGCATATAGGAGAAGTCTAGAAATTTAGTAAGTTGCAGGACACGTTGGCGAGTAATATAGAGATTCAGTATTTGTGAGCAATAATGTTATAGCTGCTCAATGCTGGAGATGAGGCAGAAAGACATTGGACTAGCCTCGAGGCCCAGACCACGAGAGAAGTTACAAAGTACAATCGGTACGATGCTTTTCCTGGAAAGCAGTGCTGACGGCCAAACAGAAGAAATGGCAATACTGCCCAGTCAGCTATCCGAGTCGTAAAATTATATAACAGAGCCGGTAATGTATTGAAACAGCATTCCCATTAAAGACGTCAATCAAAGTGTTGAAGAACCAGAGTAACCCTTATCTACAAATATTATTTGTATTTTGAGCCCGCAATTCCTTAAGAAAAGTGGTAGTTATTTTTCATATTTATATAGCAAATAAATTCATCGTTTCCTTTTAAATAAAAGTGGATGCAATTATTTAAGTTTACCCTGCCCTATTATTAAATTTATTACGCAAATTAGACAAGTAATTAATATATTATTATTGTTATAGCTGTAAAAATTTTCTGATAGATATATCAGGACGGTTTAATATATTAATGTGGCGACGAAACATTATTTATTTCATCTTATCTTTGATTCGTAGGAATATAAGACATTACGTCAAACTAACTTTTTCAACCGGAGCATAGAACACTGCGACGAGCAGTAAATTGTTAAGCAAATGTTGCCCTACTTTTATGTCAAGCCATAGAAACTATAAAATTGAATAAATCAATTATGAGAATTAATTACTAGAGGACAGTAACTAGCGGTCGAGTTTGGCGTTTTAAATCGTTTCGTAAAATAACGCGAGCTCGTGCTTCAACGTCACCCGATGAATGTAAATTAAAAATAGTTTCAATGTAGAGATAAATAATTGCCGTAATTTCAATTGAGCTCTCAAACTCTAGTTCCGACAAGTCATAATTTTTCCGTGGGCAACAAATCATATGAATGTGAGGGTGTTTTGTAGTTGGCTTTGTTGTTGTGCGTATCTCAAGAGCGCCGGAAGGGTCGGCGAGGCGTGAATGCGTGTCTGCGTAATTAAGTCCGCTCAAATCACCCCACAACACGAGTCTTCTTCAATCATATTCAACTTCAAGGAAAATACCCAGTCCCAAACTGAAGTATTTTTTTGGTGATAATTTGAGAAGGATGCATGCATAGAACGTTTACACCTGCTAACGATGTAATAAATCCTGTATCAGATATGTAAGAGTAGTGTTATCCCGGAAAATAACTTTGCGTTTGCCTACTCGACCTGCCAGTCGAAGAATGGTCAAGTTTTGTTAATTCCTGTCTGTACAGTAAGACCAGGTTAAATGTCGTTCATTTTTCAGCGAGTAGAACTTTGTTTCATCCTCGAGGTCAAATTACCCATTAATTACGTTGCTGATCGATAGTTATCATAGTCGTAACTGACTGGAATATAGTCAATAATGCAATAGGACATTCTCAGAAATTTACTTGAATCTGGCATATCCTCCCCTAATATAGTTGGAGAAATAGAAAAATACAGAATTAAAAATCTGCTTCCCTATTTGTAATATTGTCTGAAACAAGAAAGTTTACCCTGCAGAACTGAGGGTATTGAATGTATCCCACATAATATATATAATTAAATAATTTCTTTGTAACTTGATTCGCACTCTATTACATTTACTTTAAAGATAATTTTCTGCCTTTATATTATACAAACAATTTAAATAAATTTTTGTCAAATTATTCAGTAATAAACATCCAAGGTCAGTGACCTCTTTAGATTAAAACGAATTTCCAAGAACGCCATAGAAAATTGAAGGACCGGAAGCCCAGCAAATTTCTTAGCATAGAGTATTCTTCCTGTGGTATAAATACAAGACCTTGAAGTTATTTCAGGTGAAATCCTTACAGCTGTTGGCCTAGCTTAGTACTGAATAGAATTGTAGCGTACTGATATAAAAGTGGCTATAAAATTAGACGGTTTTATTCGTGCCGTGGCAAGCTGCTGAAAATATTGTCTCTATCATACATAATTCAACTAATACTCTATAAATAGTTAAAACAGGTCTATGAACATTAACACAGACTCGCTTTTTCAGGCCCGCAAAGAAAAAAGACTTGAATTTTTAAAAAACTACTTACACAAAAATCACAAGACCATTCCTCTAATATTACTTTGTTTCTACCACGGAATTTCGTGAAAATGGGAGACCCGCCACACTAGTAAAATAAATATTATTTCAAAACTATTTCTTAACAAGATCGGTTCTAAATTAAGTAATCAAGGTCGCCGTTCTCTCTTTTGTCTACCGGGTTTCATTATACTTTACAACCCAAGGAAAATAATGGTTAAGTTAAATAAGGGAAGACTATATAAATACATTAAAAACCTAATAAACTGGAAACAAAGACTAATGAAAACAGACGGCGAGCAGAAAAATAAACCAGGTTTATCGTCCAGAAGGAACGTCTACATTCGTGTAGAGACGAAGGAGCCCTCTGTAATGAGTTCCTCGTGACACGAAGACTGATTATGTTCTCCCAGCACGGCAGTAAAATGAGCTTCTGAAACCACAAAACCACCGTAATTAACCGTTTTCTTAGCTCCGTCCTCGATAATCGCCAAGCGATTAAAGTATTCTACCAATAAAGTGATGTCGCAATCAGGTAATTACTACGGAAAAGGACGGTGTTTATTAATTTCATTACACTATGGTGTCATATATATTACTGTATAATGAGAGCTTAAAGAGAATCGTGCCAATTCAATGAATCTAAGAACAATTCGACTAACGACTTAAACAAATTAGAAGTACATCAAGTACATGATTTTACAAGGTTACCATTTTATAATTCATATTGCGATGATAAAATAAATAATTGGTGAGATATTTGCCAAGTTTTCATAGATATCTCTATGGATAGAATAAATGGAGTAGATTTATTTCTACACAGAGGGCTGTTACTCGTTGCCCAGATGCGTTCCTAGGCCTTCTATTTTCCCCCTGAATTTGAAGACAGTTTTACTGCCGAAATAGTTCTCGGGTTTCCAGGTGCGATGAAAACGCGACGTTTTGACGACCAAGTGCTCTGTGGTCATCATCAGGCTGCATCAACTACACTGGCAAAGCCTCAGTTCACTTAGTTTTCTTACTGCTTTACATTCGAACTATTTTAATCCTTCCCTCGTTTGTCAGATGTCACGCATTTTCACTTGTGCTTTGTTTTCAAATTTTGACCACAACATAGAGGCAATGGTGTGTGTCAGTTTTGGTTGGAATAGCTGTCAGACACATATTTACACCTCGGCTTCTCGCCTATTAACACGTGACATGCAGTGTCTAGCTACCACCCTGGAGCGCAATGTCTCGAGTGGGTTAGGAACAGGTGGAGTCCGGGGTTCGAGACCTACTCGCCTGGTTAAATATATAACTTTTCTATTGCCTGTATTATTATATGGTTCATTGGAGCCTCCGTATTGTGACGTACCACATGGTCACACATGTTTATGTGCAGTTTCTTACAATGGAATTATCATACAAATTATTATAATTCAAATGATGTTATCTATAAATTCGCTTCCCTGACCCCGATTTCAAGATTTGCTTTAAAATAAAATATTTCCCCGCCCATCCGATTTTCCCAGGTCATTTTATCGCTTCATTTCAAGTATTTCGTCACGTTTTACTTTTTTACGCATCCTTCTGTTGTGCCCATATCTACAAGAAGAGGGCGATACTTTCTCGTTGTCACGCCAGTTATTCCAATCTTCGTAGACTTTACTGTTAAGAACTGCCTCATCCCAGGAACTGTGATCGCATTGTCGACCCATGTCTGCCCAACAAATGTGACGTCACAACTAGTCCTAAATTTCTTACGTAACTTAACAGATTTTTAAACCCCACGGGATCATTCGACGCGGATTAATTTTTCAAACCTTCCTACATAAATCATTTTCTTTTTATTGAAATCCCTGCCGAAATATAGGCACTTTTCATTTCGAAGAGTCGATTCTTCGACCCATGATTGTATTAATCTCTCATTATCTTGTCCCCATGCACGATTCCTAACACAGTAAGGTTTATGAGGGGATCAGAGGGCAAGGCGCTCATCCCCGACTTGGATGGACGAAAATAAATTGAACTCCTCTGCTGGTTGCGTCCGAGCCATATTTCCGAATTATTCGTGAAACTCATATATCAAACTTATAAAATTTCTGTTCCATCGCCCCGAGGCATCGCGTCGGACTTTGAAGAATTTGCCACGACTCCGGACTTGGAAACCTGGCCACGTCTGTCCGAAACACATTTCCGGATTTACAGGAAATTTCGATGCATACATTCGAGACCCGACTCCGGACTTAAAAGAATTTAGCTAGACCCTGGAATCTTCTGTACGACGAGTAGGCATAGGTTGTCCTGCGGCCCTGCTTTCGAAACCCATCCCGTGCAACTGCTCGGGACATCTCCTAGACGCCGACCGACGCCCTCGCCGCCCCGATCATTAGTGTTAAAGTGTGTGAGTAAAGTGCACTCATGATATTAGTTTGTCAATTTAAATTGCCTGTTTACTGCATAGAATTTCTCACAAACATTTTAAATTTGTAATTTTTCATTCATTAATGTTATGGTTTGTTAGTGAAGTGTATCCATCATCATAACTTCGTGTACTTGTATCAAGTTAATGAGGATTTGTTTCACGTTAAGTATGCGTTATACCGTTATGTTTATTTCCAAAGTGTTAGGCAACTAGGTTAAGGTATTATAATATTTCTTTATATTAACGTGCCATTCGAAGCATGCATTTCAATGGCGAAACATAATAGAATTTGCATTAAGCGATATTGCTACTTGGTGAGAAGTATTTACGAAGTTTATTACTCAAAAGAGGAATAACAAATTTTCACTGTATGCCGCAGAGTAATTTTGTAAATAAATTTGTAATAATTTTGTGTAGATGAGATTAATTTCGATACGCGTGTACGAGCGTTCATATTACTTTCTGTTATCGCTTCCAGGCTTTATCAATACGATCATTCAGATCGAACAGCGACAATTCCGTCTATTCAATTCGTATATTTCAAAACTGTGTACTTTCTCGGGAACTTCGTGTTCAAGGGGATTACTGGTGCCCATATTTTCTTTGTACAATATGATACCAAATCTTGCCATTATTTACACGGTCTTTGCAATATCCGGTATTGTTAGCTCGTCGAACCCACTCTCTTAATTTCCCTCTACTGATTTGCTCCACTGGGCAATCCACACGAAGAACAGCCGTAAAGGCAGGTAAGTAGCGAGATCACGTAACAACTTTGGAAACCGACAGTAGTGGGTGTGTGTCTTACGTAGTAATCATATTGAACTGTGGAAACCTCTTCCATCTTCATCATTTCCTTTGGTACGTTGCATTTGGCTTCTCCAATCCGGGGCTCAATGAACGTTGAAACTACGAATTTTTACGTGGAAACCTCATCCACTTTCTTTTCCTTTCCTTCAGCGTTCGTTACAGTCTCCATGTCACATTCGCCGTTCGATCTTTTAACGTCCTCTCCAAAAGACCAACCGATGCAGATTCCCCTGAATCTCTTAGGCAAATACCAGATAGGATCCTTAAACTATAGCCCACAGGCCCTAGTTAATCCTTGCCTGTTTTCCTCTCCGTTCCGCATCCCACTTTTCAAATTCGTTTCCAATCCTATTAGAGGAGCGGTGCACTCTCATATACCCTATCACCCTAAAATTGGTAGACAGTTCAGGTGTGTACCCGATAAGCGTCTTTACAAGTTTCGTCATGCCATTGCTGACAAATTTCAAATACAGATAACAGTTATTTGTTAGAACAGTCGAAATATTCAAATGAATACGAAGCAAATGCTACTGAAATATTCTAAACATATTAGACTTACAAAAATAACTTTTGGGAAAACAATCTCTCAAATATAGGCCAGACCATTGTAAAATAAGAGAAAGTTAAAATTTGCGGAATGAAACCAATTGGGAGTTACATAAAATCACCAGAAATACTAAAATGTTATAAAAACGATTGAAAACTATCTTCGTGTGAGTAACTCAATCTGATGCCTGATTGTTATTGAAATTATTTGGAAATCTAATATCAGAGATGATTAAATTACTTAATACTGCTATCTTAACTTCACTCCGTTCAGTTCTTAATGGTGTTATCTGTGCACAGGTATATTTTCGACTGTCACAGTTCTCCTCGAGCAATGGCTGCCCTGGAGCTCATTCACGGCGCAGAAGATGTCGTTTAGAAAGCATCGAGCGGCGAAATCGAGTTACGTCGTGTGGCAACCTGATAACAGATTTGTTCCGAACTTGGGCGATGTCGCTGGGTATATTTAACCGACTCGCCTTTCTTTCCGCTTCGCCAACTTAAATTCTTTCTGCCTCAGCCAGCAACCAACTTCAGCGTCACTGAAGTCACCAACTTCCGTCAACAAAATAGAAGACTTTCCATCTTCTTTGGACTTATTATTTTAACGATTTTATCAGTAAAACCAGTAAATCCCAAAAAATAATTTCGCAAATATTTTTATCACTATCAGAAAGGAACTATAAATCACAGTTACTGACAGGTCGAAACTTTTATATGACGTTCCGGGTTGTAATTCGAATATATATATATACAAAACAGAAAACGGCCAATGCAAATATTCCAAAATCTAAATGTCCTTATAACTCGTAACTATTTAATTCATTACTTATTTGATTCTTTGTTGTTCTCTTCTTAGAGGTATACATAAGTAATGTGGGCAGTTAACCAAGATGTGAATTTCCGAAAAACAGTCTGTTTGCATGATGAAAGTGGTTAACAGTTGTTTGTAAATGTTAAGTAAATTTCTAAGCTTATAGTTTTTGTCTAATTTGGCCAATGACATGTTGATTTGCTTCTGTTGTGCGGTAGTAGATTTTGTTCCTGATGGCTAAGGTTGCGATGAGATCCGTCTACAGCCGTGGTGTCCAGATTCTCGCGTATTTGATTTTTCCGTGGCCCAGATGAAATGTTCCGGGTTTCCCCGTTTTAACTCGGAAGGAAAAACCTTTCTTAAACTGATTCAGTATCAACTTGGGATGAAAATTTTGAATATTGTTTTCCAAGAGCCAACGATTCACATCGTATTTCCTCCGGTAGTAGTGTCGCTCTTCCTATCTTCCTTCCTTCCTTCGTTCTGACATGCATCTGCTCCGACAACCAATAAGATTCATCCTCTTTCTAGGATGCATAAAACTTGGCCAATAAAATTTCTTTATCATTGTGCGCTATAGCTTCATCGACAGTTACATATAATATTTCTGAAGCGGTCATTAATAATACAGCCTGGCCGGCCAATAATGGGTCTTATTTCACAAAATAATATCATTATTCAACTGGTTTATAGCTTTCAGTCTAATGTTAATAATATTTAAAACAAAATTAACTTCTTGAACGATGTGCCTGCCCCAATATTTTAGTATGCTCAAATTAATCGTAATTCATCATATTCGACGTATATAGTTCACGAAATGAAAAGTTAAATAATAATTTATTTTTCATATACGACTACATTACCTATAAGAAACAATGAGTTTTAATCATGGATTTGCTAATATTCCCGTCGACGTACAAACGTACGCTTCACCTTACTTTTCGTGTGAATGTAGCTATTCTTCTTCACTTTTAAGATTTTCGCTGTGTAATTAACCTTGAAATACGAGTTTCAAGCGTGCTTGTGCAAGATAGCAGTTAGAACTGCTCAGGGGAATAAATTTTGTCACTGGTCACGCGATCTGCTAATTAACTAATGGCACATATTTCCTCATATAATGCTCGTTGACGTACGTATTTCTTTGACCTCATTTCATATCGGTCGGTGTGAAAATACAAAACATTTTCACAGCAGAAAATTTTCCAAGTCAGTGGTAAACGCGTATTGCAAAGGAGCATCGCGTGATGTAACCTAAAGACTATAATCGTTTCAAATACTTCCGACATATAGATTTCAAAATAATAAAATGTTATACAAATTACTTGCAATTTTGGGAAATTAACTTATTAAAACAGTCATTTACAGCTAATTTTTAGAGAGAGAGAGAGTGAAGTTTGTTGCAAGCGAGATCTATCTGTATGAAAATTTTTATGTTCAAGACTTCATTTCTGAGTTGTGTACATTTTAAATACATTATTTTCTATTTTTGGGTCAATGGATTTGAATAAAACTTTCATTACTCAAGCATATTGTTTTCCAAGCCATTGTGTCAGAGAAACTTGTCCACGGCTATACAAGATCGGCGAGTGTGAAATGGCTAACCGAATTTGTTGAATGTTAAGTCCTTTCGATATGAATGAAGGTCATACGTATTACTACAAGTCTTAGCTTAAATTTAATCTCTCAGGGAGATCCAATTCCACAAGAAATGGATGTTGATCATAATCGCGTCTGTTATTCAAGTGAACAAATCTGTGACTTTTTATTCTAGATTTTTCCAAACTTGCTCAATGTATACAGTGACTCGGTGAATTTAGATTACAAATAAGGTTGTAACCGAAGGAAGGAGGCAAGAGGTGAATAAGCAAACCAGGTAGATTTCATTTAATGAGAATCAGCAGACGGGTAAATACGGAGCTCCAGCTTTGCTTCGCTTAAGAAAACTCTCCCTCAGTGTGTGATTTTGAATTAAGAACTGTTCGAAGAATTACAGGAAAACCATTATTTTTTGGCCGTAGCAATATGTGATCAAATACCACCTAATTACGTTTTATAATTCACGACTGAGAGGTGAGTGCATGGCAACGTACCATTTACCGTCAGTAAGAGTGTGCAGGGCAAAGAGACGACCCGCTTACCGAATTGCACAGAATTGTAATTTCAATAACATTCATTCCCGGTTATCCCACAAATTAATAGATAATACCCAAGAGACAAAATCTGTGATTGTTCGATAGAAGAATGAAAGAATATAGCTTATTGACTAGATCGAAATAGGGTATACAATTTGGAGGAGTATGGTGATTGAGAACGTATAGAAGTGTAAAGATATGACCGAGATGCTAAACTTTGGTAAAATAAAAGCTGTAACACCCCGCATGAATAGAGTCAACAACCCAGAAGGTCATTCAGACTGAAATATATTCAATTCGTTATGAATAATATCACATTTACAAATGTCGTTATTACAGTACTATATTCTAGTATTTGTATTTGTGGTATACGTAATGGTAGTGTGCAGTAATGCGAATTGAAGGACAAGAAAAGAAAGCAGAAATCAAGAAAGAAGTTAAGGTTTCAGAACTGTCGGGCGTGCTGTTGAACTTATATATAAAACACACGACGAGGAAAGTTAAAATGAATATGAATGGGAATCAAAATACAAGGACAATAAATAAAAACCCTAAGGTTTGCTGATTATATTGTGGTATTAGGGAGTCAGAAGAAGACTTGGAAACTATAATAAATGGCATGAACGTGATCCTGGAGTAAGAGTACAACATGACGATTAATTGAGGGTAAACCAAGGTTATGGGATGTAGTATGTGAAATAGTGCAATAACAAAGGGTTTTAGATTGGGAAAGGATATTTTGAAGGACGTTATAGAATTATGCTACTTGGGAAGCTTAATAATTAGAAACGGTAGAAGTATAGTAGACATAAAGAGTAGGAAAAAGCAGGCAAGTAAGGCTTTCCCAAAAAAGAGAGGAATTTACTTACGCTATAAGTATGAACATTCTGAAAATGTGCGTAATGAGTGTGGCATTATATGGGAGCGAAAATTGTTTTCAATTGAATATTTTGAATTGTTAAAGGATCTCAATATTTAATTATCACTCACGAAATACAGGTTTAAATGATTAAACATTATCAGACAATTGAGCATTAATATCCAAATTACAGACTATGATGAGAAATAGATATGAATGAAATAGACAGTTAATGGAAATACTGGCCTCTAGATTACAGACACTTTATAGCGTAATTCAGATAACTGCACTAAAGAAAAGGAATTAATGTAATTGCATTTTTATAACATTACTGAGACAAGAGAACCGATTATGGAACGTGAATACCAATTTCGAAACATTGACACTAATTTTGACAGATCAGAAAAAAACATTCTGGCAGCAATATGGTGATATGGTAAAGAAGAGGATGATAATTATCTTTTGAGTTGTTCCGCGTGGCGCATTTCCCCGGCGCTCTCTATATTCAATTACGCCCAGATGAGGGGAACGGCGGATTCCGTGATTCGTTTCTCAGAATCGGACTTAACTGCCTGATAATGCTATATAATATACGAGTAATTCAATTTCTTGCAGCGTTCGTATTCGGGGAGCAAGTAATTTGATTATGGGATGAAACAGTTGAGCGGGAGAGTAAGTTACACCCAGAGGAAATGTTCAAGACCAACGTGGACCACGGTTCCAAAGCTGCTGTAGACTTAAAAGCATTCAAATATGTTCTTCGTAGCACATAACAACGTAATGAAATAAGAATAAATAATTTTTTACTCGTAGTGCCCAAAAATCAAATAAAAATTAACGTTACAACATTATTAATAATCAAATATTTGAGTAATTGTTGTGGCCGTATAGGTCATTGATCCATTTTTCTGTTTGTAATGACGTCATTACCGGCATTCAAAACAATAAACAAAGCGATCACAGAATTCCACTTGCCCAGGACCGTAGCTTGGCGTTTGTGAAATTTCCCTTCACTTCTGATCTTCGCAAATGTCTATTTAGATTCATCTCGGAATTACCGAAGCAACAAAGTGTAAACTATGTTGGTTAGCTCCAGGAAATATTTTCTTCAATTTTATCGCCCCGTTAAAGAGGAACTGGAGTTAGTTAGATCGTTAACAAGAGATCCTTAACAGATGCAAGGCTTCAAAGATGTGCCAAACGATACAGGGCTCTCACTTATTACTAAGAAAAGAGACACGAGTTACTCAATTCAGTCATATTATATACTTATTACACGGCTCAAATATACTCCAAATTTTTAATTTATAGAAAATAGTTTATGCTGACCTTTGGCACAATTATTAATACCACAGGTAATATTTAAAATTACAAGTGGCTTATCTACTTTTAACATTTTTTCAAATAATTGAAGAATGAAATGTTTGTAAATGTAATTTGAGTTAAAGAATAATGGAGGACCACATATGCCCGATTACTAAATAAAATTTGATAGCATACATTATAATGAACACAGTTGTATTAATTGAATACTCAAAATTGCTCTCTGAAATTGTTCCCGTCGATCTAGATGACCGTGGATTTCATTTCTGTCAGATAGCCGATTTCTAATCATGAATTAGTTACAGACAGTTTCTTCATAATTCATTCTTTTCATTTCCACTAGTCTGCAAGAACAGGGAAATATTAAAAGCGAAAGATCGTCGAAATACGGCGGATTATGAGGAATTTTCCTTTTTAACATATAAAATTTTTGTATCGGGAACTGAATATATGATCTAAATCTCTATTCATTATCCTCCACGACATAATCCAAATATAAAAGTGAAATAAAGAGCATATTTTAAAAACTGCGTTGATATGAATATTTACAAAATACTGCATCTCATTGTCGATTTCTTTATCTTTATTCTAGGTCGTAGTGACCAAACCATCTAGGGTTACAAAGGTAAAATGATTAATTATTTGTTTCCATGGAGCGCCATATTTTTGAAACGGTTGAGTGCATGCTTGTAGATGGGACGAGTTTTTGATTAATCATCAATCCACCTCAGGCCTATTTGTGGGTTTATATTCTGGTGTTTTTGCATGATATTTTTTAGATATTAAGCTTCAGTTTCATTTTAGGTACTCGATTTGGTGGATTTTCTGCCCGATTCTATTCACGAATTCTTACTTGCTCAATTCCGTTTACAAAAGTAATTTTATTTTCATTTATTTGTCAATAACTAATACACTGACCCTATCGGAAATATATATAAATTTATTTTAAATACTAAAACATACTTATCCATTGTCTTGGGTTTAAATCGGACTGCCTATCACATGGTCCCAATGTCTCCATTTCAGAATCAAAACATTCTAGAGCTTCCGGCTTGAGGTCATAATCATTATAACACACCGCAGGTAAGAAAAATATAATAATTGTACTAGTAAACGACCGATGTCAGTGCCGTAGGCTAATATCGAAAACACTTATCTAGGTATACTAATTGGGTTACTTCTAAAACTTATCAATAACTTGCCAGATTAACGTGTTTTTATAAACTTTCAATTTTAATAACAAATGTTTTGGGGGTAACAGGCTACGTTAACCTAAAGATAAAAGAAATATATCAACGGCTAGTTATTTTGGATGTAAAATTAAATGTAAAAATTGTGAGAAACAATAAACTATATATACGAAAAACTGCTTAAAAGGAAGAAACAGCCTAATGACATAAAATTAGTTTGTAACCGAATTAGAAAAATAATGTTGTTCATTAGACGCATGTGAAATACTTTTTAAAATTCTGTTATCCTCCATAAAGACAGATCTAGAAAAACTCGGTATTATAAAAGTAAATAGAGAATCGTCGGTAAATAATAGGAATGAAGCGGTTGCAGTATGCTGATGTTATTAATTGTATACAAAAAGAAAATGAGTCCCGGTTTCCAATCAACAAGTATGTCGATTACAAACTAGCCATTAAGAAAAACAGAAGAATTTCTTCAATTGAAGCTCAGTCATGAAGGCATGAAACTTATCAACAATAAAAACCAGACCAGGAATGAAAATTATAGGCGAGCCTGATTTTCAGGTCTATACAATTGATGCAGAAATCTCACATCTAGTTAGTTCTGTGGTAGCGTCTACCTCACTCCCAGAGGTCCCGGGTTCTAATCCTGGCATGGGCTTGGTTGTTCCGTCATGGCCAGGATTAAGACTCTTGGAGAATCGATACGCTGACCACATGTCACTCCAAATTCGGAATGTGTCATATAAGATGACAGCCCGCAGTCGACTCGGTAGGCCCAGGCCCTCAATGGGCTGTAGAGCCAAAGAGGAAGGAAATGTAATTAAAAAGTTTTTCTATTTTTCATTATGTAAGCCTTGCAGTTATAATGATGAAATGGGAAATTTCTTAGTTCGTCCATAAAGAAACTTGTTACGAGCCAGATGCGCGTGCTGCTCGATTAGCTTGCTAACCAACGGATGAACACTACACGGCCACACAACTTAAACAAAAATAGTAAATTACATACGCATATTTAAATAATTACCTAATTTATGACATCTAACTTATAAAATACTGGGACTGATTTATTGTGTGCCAATTTTATTTTATTTACCCTCGATTAATTATTAATTCGTGTAATTAAAAATCAATAATTATTACGCTTTTAGATTAGATTCAGTATCATTGGGTAAGACTGTATTCGTCTTTGTCAGCATCAGAAATCTATTGGTCATCTTTCATTATTGGGAACGCTAAAGGAGGCGACCAGTCAAACCCATGAAGAAACGTTTATTTGTAGAGCACGAGAATGCATACGGGAAAGTATAAGTTTTGTAACGGAGAACGATCTGAAATGACAAGAGGAAGACTGCATAATGAAACAAGATCTCCTTCGTTGTGGAACGCGTGAAGAGGAACTTCGATAAATTATTCCATTATTTGATTCTTCTGGTTAAGATTCTTTTCAAACGTTGAGAAAAATACATTAACGTTGTTTTCCTTTCAAGGAAAATTATAGAAAATTTGGTGGAGCTCCGATTTGCCGATCCGACTAGTCTTTGGTTCATTATCGGAACATCACAGACCCAATGTCAATGGGACAGAGACCGTAGTGGATGGGCCTTGGTGTGACGACCGAAGTTGCACGCAGTCCACAACCGGCAAGACTGAATTTTTTTTAAAGAAGGAAATTTATTCCGTAAAGCGATATAAGTCATCAATAAATATATTGGGTTATTTGTTGTCCGCCGTAATAATCTGCCCATTTTATATATTTTTATCCCCTGAAGAGAATGAACGATAGTTTTTGGGAATAAACCTGAAATGTTCTTGTGATCGATAAAGTGTCCTCTTCTTACGAATAATCGCTACAAAACTATTGCGCACGGTATGATCATCCATTCAGTCACATGTGTATATTATGTTTGCGCATTTATTTAAAAGTAAAACTTTTATGACAATTGTTATCATAAACCTGAGAAGGCAACCAGTCGTATAATTTCCCTTGAAAGAGAAAAAGGTTTTCCAATGAAACCTTTCCTTACTTGGACCTGCCGTTATGCACAACACCAGTTAATAGAAACCTGGGCAATATTGTTAGATATCAAAAAATGTTTTTTCTCACTGCAATATTGGGCAACTCAACGAGAGGCTATTACATTACTTTAAAATATATAAAATAATTGTCAAATTCATATTGCTTGTTATATTATTACAAACTCAAAACCATATTGGTGCACTTTTAAGACTGCATTGTACGCAACATTTTCTTGTTTCGAATAATGCGAAGGATATGAAATATTAATGAATATCAAAATACTCCTGCCTATCCTTTAACCAAACTCGGATAGTTCACTTTCCCCAATAAACACCTTGTTTACGATTTGCTGTAAATACTAAATCGGAACACCCAAACAAATTCACGTAATTATTCCTGGCCAAGGGAAACCAAAATGAAGAATTTACAGGTCCCGTAGGTTCACGACCGTAATTTCGAGTTTGTGCTGGTAGTTTTGGTACCAGAGTTAACATTAATCCTTTGTAGTTTACACTATAATGCTTATTTACGACAGAGCTATCATCGTTTACTCCACTTTATATTCGCTTCTAGTTACGTGATAAAGTTGTGGACAATACTAGATACGGGGCATAACGAAACGTTTACGGCACTACTCTATCGCGTATAAAATATATAAATTCCACGACGCCTTCAATTGGTTATCAATTCAATTGCCTCTTTGAGTCAAAATTTATCCACTTTAACTAATCCCTTCCGATTGCAAAGAACTCCAATCCATATTTCATTAGTCCCTTTAATAATTCAGCGATTTGCAGCTGCCAATCTTTTCTTTTCGGACTTAAACGGTTCACCTCCACATAATTATATATTCTGTATGTAACTCATAGATACATAGAAGAATGCCCGGTTAGGGTACGCTACTACTAGCAGTGGTCCATCGAATTCACACGTGAAACATTGTGCAAGAGTAACCATGACGAATTCAGATCAGATGACCGATCACAGTGAATTTTCAGTGATAAATTACTTCTGGGGAGTACTTGTTAGGTTGTGTGGCCTTGGACTGTGGAAATTTCCGCGACGTTTGTTACGAGGTAATTACAGGGGACCTCAAATGGATTGTTACGTAAGAGACAGATGTAGCGGTTAATTACCCGAGACACCAGGATCAACACTCAAAAGACGAGAAAGCTGCAAATTACGAGGCATCTCTGCGGTACCATAGGTACGTCATCCAACTAAATAAACAAATTCATACTATCTTTCACCTTCACAGTCATTCACCATTATTACTGACGAAAGCCACAATATTGTTGTAGAACCAGATTCCACCAACAACATGAAAATTTTCTCTCCTTTGTGAAGTTCAGACATTAATAAAACTGATTCATCAGAAGAAATATTCATTAGCATTTCAAATTGCCCCGAACTATTAGCAGTGTGTGAAAATAGTAACAGCTCCAAATGGATACGCATATTTTCTTGACCAAGCCACAGCAAGGTCACCAGTAAAAAATTTCATTGCAAGTAGATTAGTTGTTTTGAAATTTAAAAAGTTCTCAAAGCAATTCAAATCTACGTTATGTAATATGAATTCATATTTTACCCAATTTACTCATTGATATTGGAAATTTTGATTATTACAAAAGTGACATACACGTCGAGTGCAACGTATTTGGTACAGGGGACTTTAAAAGCGTTATTCTTTTAGTGTATAGTAGCAAAATGAATAGGACGATGTAATTTTTTTAAATTCTGGCACAGTGGTCTAATCGAAGGCCCACGTGAGAACTATTTGGAACAAATAATATTTTAAACAAATTGAAGGCATATAAATTAGAATAGACCATTTTGGCCTAAATTTATTGAAAAAGACGATTTAAATTTGTGATTTTGTAACTGGGAGTGTTTTTATATTTTTTATGGATAGAGAGATTTATTGGCCGAAAGCTCCTTTGTAAATTTTTGACGGAAATCGTTAATAAATATTTATTAATTAAGTTTTGATATTATTTAGAATGATGGTAAATATAACGGGATCCAATACATGACGAGCAAATATAAGTTGCGAGTTTATTAATTATGTACTAGGAACTATATTTATTTAGTGGCTAGTAGGTTTTATATTCGGGAGGTACATAACGTAATATTAAGACGCAAAATATCCCGTGGTTGGAAAAATTGCACCAACGTACTTTCAAAATTTATTCAGTTATATTCTTGTCGACTTTATCGACGATTATGTGTGGTAAGCTTTAAAGTAATTTGTAAAAGTCAATAAAGTATTGCGTTAGAAATAAAGAATATAGTTTGTATAAAATAATTGTAGCATTAGCCAATTATTTCTGAATAACGGTAAAGGAGGAAATCGGACTAGATAAACAACAATCGTGAAAAGTATTTCACTCAAATTGCAGTTTTTTCTGAATTTACGATAGTTCAATATTATGTCAGTTTTCGTTGTTGCCATAACATGATTAATTGTACAAATATTGACTGGTTGTACATATATTCGATTTTTTAGGCAAACTTAAGATTTTATTATATTAGAGGAGTACGGAGGAACTCTTTCCGGGAAGAGGGATTTTCATTATGAGCCGTCATTTTTCTCCGGGTGGACACGACGTTAAATGGCGTTTGAAGGATGATCCGGGCTTTACGTGGCGAAGGCGCCATTAATTCCTCCCACGTACGTCAATCGCCGGGAATATAGTTGACGTGACTGAGGTCTCCAAGTGCATATGCCCCGCAGCTTCTCACCTCACACGCCCGACAGGAATAACAATGCGCCTCTCATACCCAACATATGGACCAAAGTACGCACTCCACGCCCACAACACAATGCACTGCTTCATTTAAACAACGCATTATAAATGCACGGATGAAGAGGCCAACCGCAGATGTAGGCTAAGCTCCAGCGTCAGGGATTACAACGGGGATCTAAGTCTAGGCCACCTTGGAATCTCGCAACCTCCTGACGGAAACCTAACTAATATATTACTTAACGCATTAATTAAATCCTGCCAAAAATATTCATTATTTTAATAAATTATATGAGAATATTATAGACTATATTTATTTAATTTAAAAGTCTTGTTTATTAAATTAATATTTTAATAAATAGGTTTTATGCTTTATTTGATATATTCTAAACTTATTCTGGTATTCATAAATAATTTATTTTAAATTATAAAATGTTTGGCATATAAAAACTACAAATATTTCTTGCGTCTTTTGAACTGAATTGGTTTAAATTATTTTTATGAAATCCAAATAAATGAAAAATGTACCCACAATTTATGTATAGAGAGTAAATACTTTATTTTTGAGTGTGTTGATTATGCGAGTCATCCACGTGTAGCCCCATTTAATAGAAAGGAATTAGAAATGGGATATGCAGAGGGAAGAACAAGGAAGTCAAGGAATAACAATGGCTTTGCAATTTTTTAAGGATAACAACTGACATGCGTCTAAAAATGATGCAGGTGAAACCCTAAAAACATTAGGCATGTCAATTTATCATACTTGTCCTACAGCCTTACGACTACTGAAATACATTGCAACCTTATTTATTTTTTAATTAAAAATAACATTTTTTATGTTAGATTTATTTGAAACTGTGTAGAGTACTTCAGATTTTTACACTTTTTGCCATAATAAGTTGCTATATTTAAGGTCTCGGCCTGTATCAAGATGTCAGAAAATATTAATAAGTGCGAGTTTGAGTGAAAGTTATGCCTTTATTGGTACGGTTTGGTGGAAAGAGTTTTTAAAAAAATGGATAGTCAATTTAAAAAATAACCATCACGCAGGGGCTGCTAAGTTTATGAGACAAAATCCTTTATCTCCCCGATGTGAAAGCACTGGAATATTTTTCCCTCCTCCCGCGGACGAAGACTGCTTCCTCGGTCGTTAAAGTGCCCCATATCGTTCACCACGGGACACCAAGCTACAATACACAACACTTCCGGTTCGTAATCCCCCTGCCAGTCCGATAAAGACCGCAGTACACATTTCTCCCTGCCCGAGAAAATAACTGGGCGGGTCCTTAATTACGTCGACCCTGTCACGCTCGGCCAGCCTGGCTTCATCTCCAACTATATCAAAACAGTGGCTTTATCGGCACGTCCATACCACCTATAATGACAAGACGCCGAGACTCCATTGTGCTGACCAAAGGAAATACAACCCATAGACCGTGGGAAAATAATTTAAAATACTCTAGACAAATTGTATGCAAGTACAATATGGTCTTATCTTCCTGAGGTAGGCAATCAGAATTACATCCCTATTTTGAAGCATACATATGTAATTACAACTTAACTTTGATATATTACTCATTAAATTTCCCAAAAATCATACAGCTTCTGTTTTAATAGAGCTTAAATTTTCATGTAATTTCAAAACATGCAGAGATAGTAAATTTACACAATAAAGAAAGATGAAAAATGGTTATGTATAGATTTGAGAATGATTTTCATTTGACCATTGTACTGGCGTGACCTTTATAAATAATTATCATCTTCCGACAGGTAATACAAGCCATATTACTTGCTGGCAAAACTGTTTCGGCAAATGCTTCCACAATGAAGTTCCAGCTGGTCTGAGCGAATTCCTGGACAACTACAACCATAACAATAGCACAGGCAGGTTCTTCTGTGCTGCTACGAAAGAAGGAACATTTATTTTCGCGTTGACCAGATCGATTGTTTTTGTCGAGTCGTTCAGAGTCGACTCAGTCATTGCTTCGAGTCGATTTTTCTATATGGCTCTTTGCCTTTCCGAGTCTCATCAGATTTTTTTATCCAGGTTATAGAACAGTATATGTAATAATTATAAGGTCATTTATAAATATATAATCTGTAACTATTTACAAAAATAATATTGCTATTTACACAACATTTGGGAACGTTTTTGGGAAGTGACCCGACTCCTTTTTTGCCGTCATGAGCTGCCCAGATTTGGAAAATATACGTTCACAAGGAACGATGTTGCGGGAATACAAATTCTTTTTAACACTTGAAGATAAAATTTAGGAATTTTTTTTCTCTCGTCCCACCACAGAAGAGGCATGGGAACAGGTTGATGACTTGAGAACATAAAAATATTTTTCAAAACGATGTACACATCAAAGGAACAGAAACAACGCTGGCCAAAATGTGTTCACTAAAGACGTTGAGAAAATTAAGTTTCTCTCTTGATTATTTTAGTAGCAATTAAGACTTCACCTTATTGCCTGTTATAAAAGGGGCTAAACCTATTACTTCAAAATTATTATGAGTGTTATTGCTTATTAGTTCTTGGAGTGTGTCGCTCATAACTTTTTCGATTCAGAACCTTAGTCGAATCTTACTCCAACCAGACGACTCAAGTAGTTCACCTCGAAGTTGGCTCGGGGAACAGAGTTTCATCTTTGGAGCTCTGGACTTTGTTGGAAAGGACGAGATTAAATATACTTCTGTGAACATTGACACATAAAACACACACTCGCACAATAACATACAAAAAAACACAATCGCACACAAAATATACACACTCGCAAAATTCCACAAAAACCGAGTTATAGATGTAAATTATATTTTCTGGTATTTCAGGTACATTAACCTTGACCTCAGTTTAATAAATATAAAAAATTAAATGGCATGACATAACGAAAAAATCTGGTATTAAAATTTATACTGCACGAGGTTGATTGATATCTAATGGCACAATTTTGGTCTTTTATTTATTAGCGAACTACAACAACAAAGAAAACATGAAAATTTTACTTGTAAAACTGAATAATCCAGAAACTAATTTTACGCTTTTCCGCACTGAAAATGCAATTCGATAATACAATACATATTTATGAAGCGTAACATGAGAATATGTGGTAGAGTTTAATTCCAGAAAAGTTTCGATTTTGTTTTCTTTGATAGATATGAAAATTTTATGAGCTGGTATGTTTTATTTGCATCTAAAATCGCATAATTCCAGTATTACAACTGTTTAACGGGTAAATAATCTATTATAATTTTTATTATTCAAATTTATATTTTTTCTTAATAATTTCATTAAAATAAATTAGTATTACAATTTTGAAGTCGGTAACTAAACATTCAATGATTAACAATAAAAAACCTATTTTTCTTTGGATTGGTTGGTTCATCTTCTCTTTAAAGAATAGACGTTATGTAAAATATTACGTAATAATTAATTTGGCAGTTTAAATCAGTCTTCGCAAAATATTTTATTGAACATTACAGCAGATCTGAAGTGTTGAGTTAAGATAGACAACGTTTGTAATTAAGTAGCCTCCAAATCTGGAGAACTTCCGAAAAGGACCTAACAGACATAAAAAAATGGCGGTAGTGATGCAAATTCTGTGAATATATCGTTTCGACTGTGCAAAATTTGGCCAGAACTCATACGTCAAAGGAAAACTAAAACCTCCGTAACTAGATGCATCAGGCCAAAATCGAAAGTAATTTCCGGATGATGGTCGACGAATATAGCAACGTACTTATCGATTTGTGGTTCACCATATTGGCGATTTTATTCATAGTGTGGTATGCAACAAATATGCAACAATTACGTCATTCTGGGTTTGCCTGTTCTACATTTAAAGTTATGATGGGCTACACTTGGATTAATTTTTTCTGGTATGATACAAATTGAATAAGTTTCTTATAAAAGAGGACATTACATAAACTTCAAAATAGTTCCAAATTGTTATTCGTTTTACAACGACTTCATATCGGTACATCCATAACCAAAATTATGAAAAGATTAATATTCAAGCAGAAATTAGTTGAATACAATTTGTGACTTAATATACTGCAAGAGATGCAGATACTTCTGTACAATGCACCATATCAACCAGATCTAAGAACGTTTGCTATGGGTTCACGGACAAGTTGGCCTCTCTTGGAAGCTAATACGAGGTTTGGAGTCGAACCTGGAAGTTTGCACAGTCCTCGAAACGGGTGTCTAGACCCCCTGGAAAGGTCGCCATTGTTATCCAGATCCTAGAGGGGAGAAGGGGGGTGGCTACCCTCCTTTCGACAAAATACCACATACGAGAGAACATTCGTTACGTGGGATAATCCCTTGGACAACGACAGTAGGGAAGTCGGCATCCTGCCAAATAATAGAGTGCGGATGCTGCAGATGCTCTATACTCACATGTTAGCATTAACATCTTCACATTCCCATTAACTTAATGACCTACAAGTTCCATACTTAGGTAATGTAAGGTGACCAGCGAATCCGGTCCGTCCGACCTAAATATTATTTACAGTTCACGATGTTGTATAGTTGTTTATACTGTTGTGTTCACTTAGGAAAATGGAAAAAATATTCCGAATATCTTAATGTACCAGAAAATTTTAGTCCCTCTTAAGGTACTGTGCTTATTTCATGAACCAGAAGAATTATTGATACGGATAAGGTCATCATCCTGATAAACGAAGTACTTATTTAGATAAGTTGGCGGTGGGTATGGGTGATGCTTACCCCATCAACTTCAAGCTATTGAAGGAATATAAAATATATAAGGAATAATTAT
Organism: Eucriotettix oculatus; assembly: GCA_034510155.1. NCBI lineage: Eukaryota > Metazoa > Arthropoda > Insecta > Orthoptera > Tetrigidae > Eucriotettix > Eucriotettix oculatus. The sequence goes on along the minus strand of CM067378.1, from coordinate 62,367,122 downwards.
TACTAAGTAATTTATGAAGTTGTTACTTTTATAAACCTGATAAATTTTCAAAGAATAATATTTTTTGGTACTGAAGTCCGGAATTGGCAGTTTCGTGCAGTTTGAGAAAGGGCAACTAAGACCAGCGCGCAGTTTACAGTTCCAATAAGTCACGGAGGACAGCCTCTCGAGAGGCAAGGTAGATTAAATATAAATGCAAATATATATTAGGCAATGAGGATGGTTGCAGAGATGTGTTAAAAGCGAAGTGCAATAATTCTTATAAAAGAGTTTTTCTTACATTTTAAAAGTACATTCCACTAAACAAAGACTTACACAAAACTTTGGGTTGCTTTCTTTCAGCGTTTTGGGTGGTTTCTGTCAAAAGAAAAATGCCGGTTCCACTTTCAATCTACCTGCGTCGCCAGACAAGCGGATCGAATCGGGAGGGAGCGAACAAGTCATGGACTCCAACAATACACACAATTAAGACTGCCTGAATCGTGACTTCAGTAGCTTCAAGCATATTACACTTACTTATCATTCATTTACTGTCCTAAGGATTTATCAACATGTTCTTAGTACTTGTAACTTGACACAATAAAGAATTTTATTAGCAATGAGCACATTAAATTTTTCAGACTCTCAAAATTTATACCAACTGACGAGATCTTTTGCAAAACTACACTACCATATGCACCAATTTAACTAGATACGTTCCAGTTGACTCTAAAATATAATGAATATGTGTTCCTCATTTTGTTATCATTATATTATTTTCCGACGAAACAGAAACAGTTGAACCTTGTTCTCACAAAAACATTTGTTTATAAAGAGCCCATAATACGTAAAACCTAAATATTTTATTCATAAAGCTTATCTAAATTTTCCAATTGCAAAGTAGTCTCTTCAGTAAAGCATGTCCATGTCAAGTGGCCTAATTTGAGAAACGATCTCTGCGAGACCATTTCCGATTTTGAAAGGTTATACTATGAAGACTTTGCCCCAAAATTTTAGATCTTATTCGTGGAGATACCAAACTAAACATTGGTTTTCCATTGCAGACATCCTGAATTTTCTAACAGTATCCTCCCAAACGATTTATCCCTCAGAAAAACGTCAAAAATGACCTTTTCACATTGGTGAATTTCGTGCAGCAAATCTAGTACCAAAGTATATTGCTGTAAAGCTGTAAATCCTCCAACTAATAAACAGCTATGTAGACACCCTAAATATAAAATATTATACATACTTTATTAATCACAGTAGGATTCCTTGAAAGTCAAAATAAGGCTAAATTTTTTTGGCATCTTTTTGGGGTCCATGCTGGCTAGGGATATTATGGTAAAGTTTTCAAACCTACGCATACGGTTTACCTTAGAAACGAATTTTCAGGGTTTATTCTCTAACAGCTGTCACAATATTGAAGCTCAAAAATACCATTTTGAAATGACGTCGACTCCGACGAACCGCAGGTTTCGATGAAAAAACCCGTATCTCAGACAAAAAATGCATATTTCCAGCGGAAACCTTTTCCATCTAAGGCCTCATAGTATAATCGGTCAAAATTTCATCAAAATCGGAAATGGTTTCGCAGATTAAATGTGTACGGGACAGGAATTTATTCACGAGACTTCACTAGAAGTTGTATAATATTTATGACAGGGTATTTTCTGCTTCCTGGTACAAATTAATTCTTAAAAGCTCGATTTATGTACAGTACATTGCTACGCAGTTAATTTATGTTTTACTTTGTATATAATTAAATGGGATAGAAAATTAATATTTGCCTAGGCAGTAAAACCTAGGAACGTCGTTGACGTTGAGAAAATATTGTACAGCTAGATTAAGTTATTTTCAATCGTCAGGTATTTCTAATTGCTGAAACAGAAAATTGTAGCAGCACTACAATGAGAAATGACAAATCGTATAATATGCTCAATGGGAAACTGAAGAAGATGGACGATAGTATTTTTGTCAGGGGGAACAGTTGCTTGGAGCTGCAGAAAAAGCTACTATCATTTTTTATAAAATATTCTTCATATTATTACTATCTGTCCAACTGACTGATGTTTTCAATATATTTATTACAGTAGCATGTTGCTGTAATAAAGATTCGTGCTAAAGTGAGTTCTGGCCTACTCTCGCAGCAATCCTGGTACTGAAAAATTGCATGTAGTATTTTGAGGCGAATAGCTACTTCTCTTCAGTAATAATTGTCCAACTATTCCTTGCAGAAAATTTTCTCGTTTTGTTCTGGGGAATATATATATATATATATATATGTGTGTGTGTGTGTTATGAAAAATTAAAGGAAGGAGTTATGCCTTTTTTATAGAAAAACATAACTTTGATATATATAAATGTGTGTGTGTCTATCAAAGTTATATGTTTTTCTATAAAAAGGGCATATCTCCTTTCTTTCTTCAATTTTTTGCAACATTTCAACAGTTTTCTTCATTTTTCTTTTATAAAAATAATCTGTTGAATGTTTAAAATGAAACTAATTATAAAATTAATTTGACGGTCGTGATTCGAATATAGTGTGTTTGCGAGTATTTTCAGTTTTCCCTCTTTATGAGCACCATTATTCAGTGGCAGCAATGTATAGATTTGTTGCGCAGCTCCGTGAGAACAACCAAAGGTCACGCACGGACTTGACAATTTAGAATTGCTGGAATAACGCGGGAGTCTGCTTTAAATAGCACATTACACGGGTCTCTTGCTTAACACTCTATCCGGATGACGGGGCACGTAGCGCTCCCTCTCACAGCTGGGGGTTTCAAAGTAACTCCAGCACTAATAGAACTGGACAGAGAGAAAGGGGCGTGAGGAAAGAATTTAGTTAAAAATCCGATTATCGCGAGAGTTGGATGTATTGACATTAGTAATTTATGCTCATGCCTGGAACATTTATCAGCAGGCTCGGGAAGAAAGCCGCGGACCAAGTAATTTCCCCAGGGGACGACCGCCTCGCCTCAGATGCTAATGCCCCAACTACCCGATAAAGCTAAAACAACCAGAATTAGCGATGAAGCCTCCGACAGATACACAAAATATATGTAATATTCAAGTCCACGTGGACTTAGTCGCAAACGCTTGCAAGTTGTTTAAAATGTATTGGCGCTAACTTCTTTATTATTTCGTTATATTATTGAAATGATTCAATGTGTAATTTACTATGTTACTTTATAACTTTGTATTACGTACTACATACTAAAAAAATTGCTTATTAATAATTTCAAAATCAGTTTTTATTTAGATGCACTTCAAATTATACCTCTTATCTCAACAAATTCACCTAAAATATACATCGTGAGATGATTCTTCCGAAATTAATTTTTAAGAGTATTTTAAACATACATGAGGTCGAAGTTAAAAGTTAAGAATACTTCAATCAAACATTCTTGATACTGGTAGTAATCTACCAATTGTTATTATTAACATTAAAAAGAGTTCCTAAGTTCCTAATTTCAGACGACCGATTTCTACGGTCTCTCCAGTGGCAATAAAATTTCAAATTTTAGTCCCAAAACAGATACAAGTCTGCAGCAGTAATATTTTAATAACCACTCTTTGCCTAGAAATAAAATATTTTCTAAGAAAGCGTGGACTCGACATTAGTAAGTTAAGAAAAGGGCATATTCAAATCGATTATATAAGTCATAGAAAATTCTGAACCAGGCAAGTTCATCACTGAAGTGTATGAATTAACGGATTATAATAGAAATATTGTCGACCGGAATTGGAATCGAACCCAGAACCTTCGTTATGTACGGCCACTTCGAGTCACATACTTCGTATAGACATGAACGGAGGCTAACCTACAATTTAATGAAATAATATTTTCCAGACTTATTTGGGACTTCAATGAAGAATAGGTAGTGTGTAAATAGAACATAGCGACAATAATTCAATTGAAGAACAGAAGAAATTGTTTTCAACCAAAGTTCTACTCTAAAATTGTAAGTTTAAAGAGTGGTTAGAGAAAGCTCGCAGAAGTCCGGGATCGACAATGATAATTCACAGTGGGTAGAGCGGGGGCGGATTCGTTGTTTGTTCGAGATTTTTTACTCCTCTTTTATTAAATAACCAAGTCAGAGAAGAAACACGGTCCAACCTTAACAAAGAACCACTACTATGACTGACTGGAGGAAAACCATAAACCATTAAAAACGAAATAGAATACCAGACAAAGCTATAGATTCATTGATTAAATAAATTTATGAATGAATGGCAAGACGATTATGCAGAGTTGGAAACGACAAGGTTAGCTGTTCCTCAAACTATACAATTTTGTCCGTCTGTTCACGTTCCCGATGGCATGAAATTTGGAAGCCACTTCCGTTGTAAACTCGTCTCTATCCTGGCATTACAAGTGAAAATGGCTCCTCGACCCGTCGACGTCAAACTGTCAAGTTTGGCGCAGAGCAGACATCTATGTGACAGGTTTTGGCAGACTTGCGTCATCGAATCGTAGGAACAATAACACTGGTATCTACCGATATTGACATGACGTTGAACGTATTCTTAACTACAAATGGTACTATATAAAATGTGAGGGAATAACTACACATAATGTATATTTACTGTTGTGGATCATGTATCATGATGACAGCTTCAAATGTCCGTCATCCATCGCACTCAAGAAGTGATGAAACCATGAAACTACTCAAATCGCGTACTAATTCGAAACTGGTAAATATCAGCAAGGAAATTCACGAATATTTATTGAAGATTACTACAAATTAAAAGGGAAGACGTATGTTCACTAACGGATTTTATAGAGCATGAATTGTAATGCGAGAAACATTGCGTCAGAATAATGCGGATACCGACAATGATTTTGGAAGAGATATTTGACATAGATATCACTGACTGTGCTTTTATGAGGAATAATAATGAGCGCTACGCTGTTAATCTGATACATGAATCGTATTTTTATATTCATGAGATAACCGTATTGATCGAACTTGCTAACATAGCTTGAAAATCATGCAATTTAAAACATGTACGGAAGTTCTGACGTGACTGTTATAATCCATAATGTATTACTGTTAGAGGGTCAAGATACATATAATTACTTCCTGTAAACAGGAATGTCTACATTGACCAAAAGATAGAAGTTAAATAACTTATTTTAATTGAAAACGTTTCGTTCCCCAACTTTCGGGACCTCCTCAGTTCTTTCTCCATTTCTTCTCTATTTTTGTTTTGCTAAAATTGTACTGATAGATTTGGAAGATTCTTGCATTTTGTCTTTAGATTTTCAACCCCTATATATTAATTGTATAATTCCCAAATATAAATAGAATACTTTTTTTAATGCTTCACTTAATTTTAATCCAAATTTAATATTTACTTCGGAATTAAAAATTAATTATTACTATTAATATGTATTCACCTACTGCTTCGTAGTTTTATGATTTAAATATTTACAATAAAAATAAGAAACGGCCAAAAAAGTCAGAAATGAACAACTATTTATTAACAAAAACGACGTTTCATTTCTATTTTGAGACTTCTTCAGGCTAACAATTTAGAAATACATTATATTTCTCCTCGACTCCCTCAGCCAAAAAGATTGAACTTACATGGATTCAATAATCTTTTTGGCTGAGGGAGTCGAGGAGAAATATGATGTATTTCTAAATTTTTAGCCTAAAGAAGTCTCAAAATAGAGATGAAACGTCGTTTTTATTAATAAATAGTTACATATTTCAAGCTGACTTTTTTGGACGTTTTTTAATTTTTTTATTGGTTTCAAAAACCACTCACTCATGTGGAATTTAAAATTTTAATTCAAATCACACTCTTCAACAGAAAAGATCTACAGTTTTCTGCTATCAAATTATGTCACCACAAATTCTACATAAAGATTTTTGGGAGAAAACTTTAATACTCTATTTTTAAATTAATATCCTCCTAGTTTTATTAATAATGTTAGAAGGAGATTTAATTCTTTGAGTTATCTACAACTAATAATAGTAAAATTTTAACGGGATTCATTGTTTTACAGTATTTAGAGAAATTGCAATTTAATGAGTTTGCTGAAATCAAATTAGTAGAGCATTTATTCTTTTTACAAATACAAATAGAAACGGGAAACCTAAATAAATTGTATGCACAGACGATTTCTGTACGGAACGAGATCTCAACAAGAATAGACTGAAGTCACTAAACAAGTGGCCTCTATTATTTCGGAGCAATGATACATACCTCAGCACAAGTTAAGTAAACAATTGATCGAGGAAATATGAATAAGTCGTCACTATGTGGCCGGAAAAGCAGGATATAATTATTCGCAGTAACATTGGCAGATTGTCGCGTCACGGCCAACGGAGCGGAATCATTCAGCCAGCCTATCTGTCATCCTGTCGCGTAGCACAGGTCAGAAATCTCCGAAAAGGAATTTAATTTCACTCTGCGTCCCCAAAACCTCCCAGATTTATACGCATTTGAGCCGACGGCTCCAATTGTAAATGCTTGTCGTTATTTATAGTTGCACACCTGAACAGGGTCTCCAGGGTTTCTACATTAAACCTGAACTTTTCAACACGTCACTTCGTCCTCATGGGACGAAAAATACTATAATCAAGAAAGCATAGATATGTTTAAAAACGTCGCTTTATTCGTGATCAATTTAGAAATTTGACTGAAAAAAAAAGTTAATTACACCTAGTGTTGGAATCATCCCGAATTCATTGCATCCAAGAGAAAATAAAATTGCAATAAGTAATATGGTCTTTGAAGCCATTGAAAAATAATGTCCAATTATGTGGAGTTTTACATCAAGCAGGATAATCTCGTATTATATCGTTTATGCGATTAACACGTAAACACATTTTTATTGCCTCCTGCTGTTCACTCAATGTTATTCCACATAAATTTAGATTCATGCTCTTTGACTGAGAATTTCTTCTCTCTTTCAATGTTTTTATTCAGACAATGGATAGCAAAATATATTACTGCGTCACATATTTATAATCCTTCAATTTAAAAACCGAAAACATTACTACGTCAGATGACGTTGAATATTAAAAATAATTGTTAATTATTGAGACAGTATATTAATTCTATTTTACTGTATGGCAAATATAATACAAAAGAAAGTAATAGAAATTTAGTGTACATTACATTTAATGGTGCCCAACGTGAGGATATTTTAGTTGAATTATAAAAATATTATAATTTATATACTGTGTGCAATTCCGATAAAAGGGTTACTCACTGGCCAAGTCAGTAAAAAGGTGGTCATTTTACGATACAATTGCACACGAGTGTTCGACTGGAATATTAAATATTTGAGAACAACCACGAGCACAATTTTAATCCATATGAGCAATATCCGTGTAGCAAAGTTGCAAAATGGCTGCTTTATCGGACTCACTGTGCTGTACTTCAGAATTCATTTTCCTGGAATATTCTCTGCAATATGCAATTGTCATTGGGCTATTGTCTATTACTACATGAACGATCCTAGATTCGAACTTTTACGCTTTAATTTTACTCGTTCACCACAACTCGAATTATTGCATATACCGTCAAGTAACTTGTTTTATGATATATAATTTTAAAAAGTTGTAAACAGCGAACAAGAGGTTCGCCACTAAACGAGGTCCCGTCGTATGAATATAATCATTAAGCACATGTAATAAGCATTCCACTAACGGAGAAAAAGAAGCGACTGACCCAAGTGTAAGTTTGGAAATCAGTGATAACGACCTTCGCGGTTTGTTAAAATCCACAGGTAAAAGTTCGTGGCCGCGTTTCCTGTTTTCTCTCAGTCCAACCCAATTAGGAATCAGGGCGAACAGAGACAAGACAATCTTGGTCTGAGAAAAACAAAATAGAGGACAAACATTATGAAGTCGAGTGGCCTAGCTGAGCTCTCTCCCAAACTAGCAGAAGACCGCTTTGTTTTCATGACGGGCGATTTAGCAACGCCTCTTGTATAACAGGCAACCAGCGCTAATCCAACCGTGCTTCTCGGTCTACAGAGGCGAAAGGCGACTGTTCAGATTTTAGATAAGCCTGTGGGAGAGTCTGCTCCACTAACTTGCGCTCTAACATCCTGAGAAAACCATCTATTCGAATAAAGTATCACTGGATTCAGAACTAACAACTGGTATAAATCGTGACCTGACCAATAACTGAACAATAACTTACGTGATAGAATGGAAATATTACTGGCACTCCATTCAAAACGTATGGCTGATTGTTACGGCACATGTTTAAAAATGAAGTAAAAATAAAGTTGGGAAATATTGTTTGTCCTAGGGTACTGGCAGAGAAGGTTCGTTGCCCAACGAATAGCGGATTTGTAACATTTCCACGCTACCTGCAAAACAAGGCTTTGTACGCAGAAACACGTCAGCAGCCTCAGGCACAGATCCAAAACAACGCTTTCCTATGTGTCCTGGACACATTTATTCAAACATTTGCACAAAATTTCTATCCATTAGATCTAAAAAACTACTGAAATTAAAAAAACATAAAACCACTTGTTAAAAACGGTCGACGCAATTTTATTTTTCCAATACGAAATTCTGCTACATTATTTTAAATGCATTTAATTGGCCAACATTAAATTGTCCGAGGTAAATATCCTGTAGATAATTTCAACCCAAAATTGCCTGCAATATACTCTGGTCAGATCGCAATGAGTGCGAGAAAAGTTTCAAAGTTAATTTCAGTTGCAAACTTTATACGTACCAGATTATAACCAGAACAGCTAAAAAGAGCGTTAATTTAAGGTTCTCGGCTTTTGTTTCTCTTCTGATCAAGCTGATACCAGGCCATTAACGGTTTCTCCCTAGCGCGAAATTCCATAGACCACATTGGCGGGAAAGGATAAAAATTCACAAATTACCTTTGGCATAAGAAAAAGACGAAAGTAAAAAATTTACTTAAAAATTATAATAGCATTTAGATATTATGGGAAAAAAATCATAAGACTATAAGAAGAACAATGGACTTTTCTTCGCTCATGAAATTTTACTCAGCTCACAGGAATTACATAAATTGTAAATCATAGAAGATAATTTCAAACTTGTTAAAATTCAGTGCTCTTGTAAATGCATTCCAATTTTGTATACCAAAAACTTTGCTTCCCATATTATATTATCCTATAAAGCTGTAGGAATTAATAATTTACGTAATACTGTAATTCTTTAATGTTTATGATAATCTAAAAGTCCAATTTCCACAAATTGTCTAAAACTTTAAACATTGAAAATAAGCAGTTAATTATTTGCGCTTATTCACATCAATATCTAACGAAATGTCTTCAATTCATATTTTTCATTTTGTCACAAAATTAATTCGTTTTTCATATTGTGACAGTAAGCTATATTTAATTTAAAAGGCATTGCTCGATGGCTGGAAAATAATATAAAACGTCGAAAATGTCCGAATTACGTTTTACCGAGCACCTTACGGTAATTTGTCTTTGAACTTTGCACGATAAATTTGGAATGTCTGCCGGTGAGAAAAATAAAAGTCTTTGAAACCTTTGCGCTTAAGCAAATGTTTATCGGTGTGAAATGGTGTTATGCAAACTACCTAGCGGAAAAGTTGAATGTGTGGCTGAGTTCTTATTCCAAATACGTAAAACATTAGTAGAAATAGGGTATTGTTTGTTTTTTATATCGGTTCTAGTATTACATCTGCTTTATTACAATTAAAATACTGCCGGGAACTTGCTTCTTGATGATGTTATGTAATAATTATAAAGCAAAATTTGTGAATTTGGAGAGGAAAAAGTGTAATTTATTACGAGAATTCAAAGGTTATTGCAAAGAAATGATCTGCTAAAATTTTGACCGTAACAGACAGCAGCAAGGCTGTGAATGTTTATAGTGTGAGATTTCTAAAAAGAGTGTTAAAATGGTGTTTGACCTAGGTTTCGAAGATGAAGAATGAGGTGACAAGAACTTTGCGGGATACCGCTTTACTTCTTGTAGATGCACAAGTTATGCAAAGAGCATAACGGAACAGCTGCCCCAATTTCAAACTGAAGCATGTTAGGTGCAACTCCAAGGAAGAAGTCAAAGCTTGTTTTGTCCCGTATTTACTGATTAATATCATGCCATTGAGAAACTGTTGAGTTATTTTAAAACTTGTTTATTGCATTAGCTATCCGAAGAATAGTATTTTGAACGAGTTTCAGAAGTAAAATATAACTTTGGCTACTGTTATTTTTATTGAAGGTGGAGTGGATGTATAACAACATTAAATTAAAAACAGTAATGGGATAGCGGTTTAAATGCTAAGCATTTTGACGCAAAGGAATAATGTAAGGAAACTAAGTTTATCGAAGAAGGAGTTGCAGTTTTCCGAGTTGAAGTGTTGGTAATGACGGTTAATTAGGATCGCCGACATGGCACGACTGCAAGTCTGGACCAGAAGGCGCATGCGGCGTCCTGGTGCACGCCCGGACAACCAATTGGCAAGTTTTACTGGTTCAGACCCTTCGTTCGGGTGCGGTTTCCGTTAGAAAGACCTATATACCACCCCAACTGGCATTTACAACGTCCCTGACCTCTCCATGGCGGCCCAAACATTCCATCAGAAAGAATGGGAGAGGATGAAGGGAAGGGAGGGCCATAAAACTGAAACTCTCGAAAACTTCGGCCTCCATATTAAACGCATCACTAAGAGCAACGAGCTCAGTCCCCGTTTCGAAGAGAAGCAAAAGTGTCGGCTAATTGGGTATCGATTCATTATCACAATGCGGCACGACGGAAAATGGACCCCGGCCCGGGTTTTAATTACAGAAGTTCGACATTATTAATCGCTCTCCGCCGGCTGAGACCAGGCCGAATATTCCAAGTGGTTCGGTCGACCGTACTAATACCGTGACCTTGCTCCAGGACGAGATGTGTGCGAGACAGGTTCCCACACACCGCCTTTGGAGGACGTAAGAGCCCAAGCTACCTGGCCAGGTTGCTTCTATTCAGACTTGTCGGGCTGGAAGGAGCGAGGTCCATCAACGTCAAGCAGAACAAGCTCACTCGGCGGCCTGGAATCTCACCGAGGCCAGGTCACCAACACGGACGAAGCTCAAAAGCCAAATCAACGAATCACTTCTCGATTTTTCACATATTTTCAGATAATAAAATTGGCCGTTCTCATTTGTAAACCGTAAGCAGTATAGAAGAAAATTGTAATTTACGGAGGGTGTTTTTGAAGATGAGTAATCACTTGTGTACCTTGAGCCGACTGTCTCAGCGCCTCAGTCTCCGTCTCCGTCTGCGTTTGCGTCTGCGTCGCACTGACACTGTACACTCGCGTTCGCGTCCGCACTCGCGCCACGACGGCTCGACTCGCACTGAGCGCGAGCGGCTCCTCGTCCTCGCCCAAGCGCGTGACGTCACGGCTATTGACTCACGCCGCACACGTGACTGGACCGGCGTGGCCTTGAACGCACGCGTGCCCGAGTCCGAATCCCAGTCCCAGTCCCAGTCTTCACACAATCGCAGCTCTATTTCCGTTCATCCGATTGCCTCCGGCATTTTGCGTGAAATTTATTTTCGGCAACAATGGTTCCCGAAACCGCGAAGTGCTGCCTGAATCCGTAGCGCCAAAAAGGGAAGTATTGGGAGCTTTGTAAACCGAAGCATTTTTCAACCGTGTGTATGACGGTCAAAATAATCACAACCGCTTCCACTTCTAAATCATGGAGTAAACACTGAATTTGAGGAATTCGTAGGTAACTTGTGGAAAAGCAAACTTGGGGATCATATTAGTATTACAGAATGAATTACTATACATGTATTGAAGCTTTCCTGAACACGAAAATTTGTGAAAATGAGGCTGTTTTTAAGAAAGAATGTAAAAGAAGGAAAGAAAATACTTAAAAAATTAACAACGTTCCGACGTAGTATTAGATGAAGATGCATCTGGACCGTAGGTGCGGGAAAAATTGTCCCACGGGCAGGCATCATCGTTGAACTCTATGTATAAATAGTGATAAGAGGAAGTAATTTCTTTAGACAAGTTGAAATTGTATATATCATTGTTATTCATTCTACCACAAAACGTTTGGCAATTTATTAAATATACGTTTGCACATATTTAAGGAGCCATTTACAGACATTTGTTATTATTTAAAATAATTACTCAACATATATTTTTAATACTTAAATTAAATGTGTAAACAGCCAGGCTTTTCAGAAATTTAATTAATTTTAAAATGATAGTACAACATACGAGTACAAGTGTTAGTCTTCACACAATTGCAGTTCCATTCCCGTTTCTCCGACTGCCTCCGGTAATCAGTATGAAATTTATTTTCGGCATCAATGAAATATTTTCTTTCCAAGTACATTAATAAATTACTATAAATAAAATCAGAAGGGATAAATGTGCTCAAATTTTGTGCATAAATATGACGTATAAAATCGTTCAACTGCTAAGCGAACTGTTTGTATAATATATTTTTTATTTCGTCACCATTCTGTGGTCCCAGCGAGAAGTTAGTCTTAATGTTATAAAATATACCTCAGTGTGGCTATATAATGGTTCAAAGTACAATATTTCACTTTTAAAATTACAAGAGTACAAATATGTACAGCAACATTGTGCTGTTAAATAGAAATGTTGGATTTTGAATTATTCTTATTTAGTTTTTATTCTGTGGAACAGAAGTTTAGTGTTAAACCAATTTGAAGCACTCATAGCGCTTATTATAAAAATTCTTTCACAGCTGCTTTCGGTTATAATTATATTTAATAGAACAATCGTTATAAATTTAGTTTATATAAACAGAAAGATACAGTTAAAAACTTCGATAATAAAGACTTTGGGCTTTTAAAGTTGGTATTACCACGAAAATTCTATTTAAAAATTATGATCAATAAATTGTCTGCTATGCGACATTAATAAAATGGGTATTGAGATAAAATATTATTTAAATATATACTCTTATGTATTACAAGACTATAACGAAGTGGCAAATAAATTCTAAGCTTAGAAGGTTTGAAAAATTAACTAGTTTTCTCATTTCAAAAAAATTGTGGCTATTGAGAACACAGGGCTATATAAATAACAGATAATTTTCAGTTGTGCCTACAGCGAAAAATACAAAATCACAGCAAATGTCTACCCGAAATTGAAGATTAACTATTAATAAATAATTTGATTATAACAATATATGTAACGGCATAATATATAACTTTAACTTGTATCAAATTAATATTCTATATTGGAGTGAATAATTGCAATTCTAGTATACAATTAATTACTAAATATATAATAGCAATAAATAGACAATAGAAATGTATGAATGAGTTGTAATGTCATATTGTTTTTGTCGTTTTGTTAATGATCCCTAGTTTATGGTGGCGAGGGATTCTGGCATCTCTCTGAGCTCTAACATGTCGGCCTCAGTGCAAGGTACTTCTCGCATTTGTAAAAATTATGCTATATGAGAGTGAAAGAGTTTCGTTAAACTTGTAAAATATTATTTTTTAGCGTATATTACAATTTAATCTCATTATTACTTAAATCTGTAATAATTAAATAAGAGACGCAGTGGATAAATTTAATTAAATTTAATGAAATATTACGATTTTAAACGTAGACTACATTACATTATACTACAATTTAATTTCATTTAAAGCAATTACAAGAAAATTTAAATATATATTTCGGTTGAAGTTAACCTTGTAGTTAGTCAGTCGAGTGTAGATTTTTAAACATTTGACTTCCCTTTGACCATCAAAATTTAACGAAAGTGTTTGAAAAATTCCTAAATATGGTGGTGAACTATCGCTTCAATGAAATAGAAACTTAGTCTGTAATTGATCGTACATTTAGTCAATTTTATTATTGTGAATAACAGACAAAATATTAATTAAAGCAAATTGTATGGAAATTTTACTGTATATGGACAGTGTTCTAGGTGGATTCCAATTGGGATCGGTTACTATTAAAAGAGATACGCAATGATATACATGGATTGATTACACATTTATTAAATCTCTTATTAAATATTTATTAAGATGCTAGGTGATAGATGACTTAATATTGATATAAAAATGAAAACGGTTGATTTGTATCATGCAATCGTTTATATAATATGTTAGTAACAGTGATTTATTATGGTATCCAACGTGGCTATTTGGGATTTTGTGCTGAACTCCAAATTAACAAAAGTGATTTACCCCCTTGAAAATCAATTCAATGGACGGTTATTAGCTAAGAACATTATCAACGTGTTATTTTCTATGATCTCATTGATATTATTAATATAATGCATACGAATGGCATTATTACATTACATCGGATCCATCTGCCGTCCGAAAAATTAATCTCGGTTGGAGAGTGATCGTTCCCAATACAAGCTTAATCGGCCTACAGAAGAACTTTCGATATAATTAAGAGGTGTCAATATACGGAGAGGTGTACCAGAGAATAAACCTTATTAAAGAATAAAGGTTAGAATATTTTATTTTTCTGGCAATAATAATAATAAAAAAATTCAATCTGAAATACACAATGACTTGTGCAAACACCAATTTAACATTCTCTTTTTAACACCGCAATTACTCAATAAAGCAGTCCTCAATAAAAAAGAAAATTGTTTACCAAGTTACGGTTTTTTCCTTTCATCTCATGGAATGGTCGTTATCAAATTCTGGTGATATTTTCGTAATCGGGAAAGCCAGGTTCGTGTATGACGGTGGTATACAGTCGGGAAGACTACCAAATTGTAATTGTGGTTAAGACTAGCGGCAACAACGTATCATCAACAGATCCCAATCTATCACGTCGCACTAATACCCGTTTTTCCTCACACAGGGGTTTATATCCACAAAGCCTACAGCTTGAGAGCCAATCAGGGGATTTGTTTATAAACTGGCCTCTGACCTTGCAACTACATAAACGCAATCGGTGTATAACCACCAACTGGGAACACAAAGAGAAACATCTATAAATGGTAAAAATTTTAAAAAAGATTAAAAATATGATGCACACACGTTTTTCGATACGGAATTTGATTGTTCCGAAAAGATATATTTCAACCATGTATTACTGAATAAACGTAAATACACTGTCGTGACGTATCACTGAAAACAGCCATCATCGTAACTGATGCTTAGAGAAGGGACTGGATCCGTCATTAGACCAGCATTATGTTGGTTTTATAGTGATCTTCCTAGTTTATTTAATTGTTATCTTAAATTTACATTTAACTTAAATTACAGCGTTAAGTGTACGTATATTAAAAGGCACAGGCAAGGAATTTTCCTCCAGGGGAAAATCTTTCCAACAAACAAGCAGAAAGTCGGTAACAGATTTGGATGAAGGTGCTAAGACCAGTTTCCACCAATTAGGTGAACTGTAAGAAAAGGATAGAGGGGAGACCAATAATACCAAAATAAGGAGAAGAGGCAGAGAAACACTTTTGGGTTTGATTTGACGAAGTAAGGATCGTGGAAGTCAGAGAGAGGAGCAGATAAATACCCACGTGGCTGAATGAACTGTACTTTGCTTCCAGCCGTGTAGCAGGAATCCTGTTCTGGTCAGCCGTCGGACATTTCTTTCCTGCAGCTTTTGCAACGCTACGTTTATTAATTTTTTTCATCAAACTTTTCTTTCACATACCACAACACGGTAACGTAGAGTTAGAATCTCATGTTGGGGCGGTCTGAAAAATTTTTTACTTAGCACATTTTCTTTTGAATTTTTCTTTGAATAAATGTTTAATAGTTAAATATTAATTTTTATTGAATTTCTTCCTTTTAATTCACAGTAGTATTATAACATGGCGCCCATAAATCAATCAAAGCAAATAGCTTCCGATTTATTTTGTAGATTGTCTCCCCTCATATGATGGACAGTTCATGGTCTGAAACTATTTCTTATATAGTTTTTTATTTAACTTTGTCTCTCGATGTGGCTAGAGTTGCGCTATTAAAGTAAATTTACAATGAACCTATTAATGTAAAAATTCATTTCTTTGAAATAGAAAATGTTGTGTTTAAAATTTTTTAATTAAGGTGAAATTGAATCAAATATAGCCTACGCAAATATTTTTATAAATTTTCCTAGGATACGTACGATACACTTCAAATTCCATGCTTCTACTGAGCTGGGGTAAAACGCGTGTGGATATTACAGAGCTGCTGGCCTGCGAGGGGATTACTTCGCGACTACCGCAAAAATTGCTCCCAGTATCCCCACTAAGCCTAGTCATCCACTAACTGAAATATACGACCGGGTGCTTCAAATGAATCCAAAGATAGTTTATACGAGAGAATTACTACTAATATCCACAGACATGTACACGTGGTAATATGGAAAGGAATACATAAAGGAATCAAGGGATTACATCATAAAAGAAATTAAATTGCAGTGTCGCTAATAAATCAACAGCTTTTTCTCTGTATCAGAAAAGGAGATTGACCTCTAACTCTACTGATATTAAACCACATCAGAAGCAAGGAATAACAAAAACTATTAATAAAACAGAAATAATATATAAAAATAATATAATCTAACACATGAAGTATAATTATAGGCGTTGAGTAGAAATTTCATCTCAGAAATAAATTTCCTTTTATTACATGATATGTATACGTCTGTAATTAAATAAATAAAAAAGTTTTGCTGATGATATTGTAGCATTAGAGATGTCATAAGAAATAACATGAACGAGCTCCTGAAGAAAGTGTGCACCATGAGTATTAATAAAGTGAAAACAAATATAATGGACTGTATTTGGGAAATAGTGGAATAAAAACGTGTGCTAGATTGGAACGGAATATTTTGAAGGAATTCTACTATTTGTTCAGTGTAATAATTAGGGACGGTAGAAGTATAGTATACACTATTGTTGTAGTTACGCGCATGCATACGTCTCTCTGGTATAGTGTCTTTTGACTGAAGCAATTACTGCCACCCTGTGTTTGTTTACATTTTTGGTGATCGTTAAAAAATAAAAATGTTGAAGAGAAGTTATGATCCTGCCGACTGTCTAGTGTGTTCTGTAATACGGTTTACGGATGCAAAGAATGTTGGACCAGCTGAAATTCATCGACAAGTTGTAGAGATTTATGGTGAGAATTCAATGGTGTCATTAAAAACCTTATTCAGTTCGATCTCCCGTCGTACAGCCCAGACTTCGAATCTTCTGACTACCACTTGGTCTTTAACTTGAGGCGTGACTTTGGTGGAATGCGCTTTAACAGCAATGACGACGTAGAAAATGGTAAATAATAATCCTCAATGGTGGTATATTTCTATGAAGAGGGCATACAAAAGTTGGTTTCCCGCTATTATAAATGTCTGAGCAATGGTGGCAACTAGAGATGGCTCACTCGGGAGTGAGCCGTTTAAATCGAACGTCTCCTTCCGTGGAACGGCCTCCCGCTCGCTCTGAACTAGGAAGCGAATGAGTCTTTTTACGGCTCCCAATCCGAGCAGTCGGACTGGGTAAAGAAACTCCACTACGCTCGCGCCGTCTGGACATCGCTCCGCTCTCGGACGAATGAGAGTGCAGCGGTATGACTGTGAGCGGGAGCCGTCCTGATACGACTCCGACGTGCAGTTTGCTCACGAACGACATCGTTTTGACTCTTCCCCATTCTGAGGCGTGTGAGGCAATGTGAATTAAAGGTCCTGTTCTCTTTCAAAAGCTGTCAACAATTTTTCAGTGATAACGTATTAGTAATATCTTTGATGAATTATATTTTATGAATTCGCTACTGTGAATTTATTTGAAATGATATTTGAGTGGCAGGGTTGAAAATCAATACAACGATCATAAAAATCATCGACGTATTTCAGTACATAATTAATAATGTACTGTCAAATTAATGCAATAATAAAATAAAGACGTCAGCTTACCCACGCGTCTCGGCCATCAGTTTAATTATTGTCTTGCATATTACATACAAGCACCTAATATTCATAATATTTTCACGCTTCTGTTAGATACAATAACACGGACATGTAGAGGTTATAGATGTTTATTTAACGACGAAGTGCTGTACAAAAGCTCGTACTGCAAAAGACTGTCTCCTATTCGGAATACAGTACAATTTATACATACATGAAATATTCCAAAAACAGAACATTCTGGAAACAGAAAATACTATAAAAATGTAAACAAAGTAAATAAATAAAATTGGATTCGTCGGGTGGCACTCGAACCTAAGTCTACATTTCTTCATTTCAGCTTTATACTCCTCAGATATCACTGCACGTTCTGAGATGTGACATTATACACGGACACACACACACACACACACACACACACACATATATATATATATATATATATATATATATATATATCAACACCTGTGTTGAAACTTTCGCACATGTCTTGTAATAAAGAAAGTGCGCGAAAAGAAGTATTTGAAACCATGATGAGTCTCGTGCTGTCAAAATTATATAACTTCCTCAAGAGTGGGTTCATGTATGAGTTTATTTATACTTTCCGCACGCCCCCTCCTTTTCAAATTTCCTTCCTTTCACACAATTTAAAATAGCTTAGGCCTCTTCAATTCAAAATCTTGATCTGATTTTAAATCAGAGACCAAAGCTCAATCTTTCTTCTTATAGGTGTGACCACAGTTATTGGCCTACAGGTGGAGATTGCTGACGAACTTGTTGTTCGTCAATTCCACCAAATTTCGCCGAAGAAACCCTATCCAATATGTGTGGAAGACTGTTCTCCGACTCCATGATGCCCATACTGTTCGAGCTATCTTTCTGGAATATAGAGGAAGTATAAGATTTACGAATCTATAACATCACCATGCACAGGTTCTCACAGAACGAAGCAGTCGATTGTGACCGATACTCCATAGTGACCCACACCATCGGGCATTGGCGTTTCGCCAGTGAACAGAGAAGTAGACAATACAGTCTGGATGATAACGATCAGCACGGTATCGTCACTGCATATAGTGAGCGCAAACAATCCCCAGAAAAGGAACTGTCTGACAGTGAATGAAGGTGGTACCACAATTGCTACTGAGTTACGTTGCTGTGCTAACACCTGTGTTGAAACTTGACGATCCATCAATGCCTGCGGACGAGCTGTCTTTCATCTCGTGCTCTCGTCACAGTTTGTGATACGACACCGGATTTTCAGTGTAAACGATTCTACTGGGCCCAGAGTTTTTCAATCTCCCTGCAGTGTTGTTGCATGATGTCTGACCGACAATTAAAAATTTCAGCGCCAGGCAGGCAAATCAAACTCCTATATTTTCTTATAATGCATGCCTTTAGCAAGATCGGACATAGCGAATTTCAGAGAAAGTTTTACTCGCAGAAAATGGTTGCGTAATATCTCTACAGTCTTCTTTTTATAAGACTAACGCGCCATCTCCGAATGCGAAATATTTTACATTTTAATATTTGCTTGTCCTGTCCTGCTTTATAACAATTATGAGTTTCAAATGCTTACCAGAAACCCTTCACGGTATTAATATTTTTGCAACAGAAGTGAATTAAATGTAAGAAATACAGTATGTTCGCCTTATATACTTGACCAATGTAGTTGAGGCGGTTTTCTGATTCAAAATATACTTACACAAATATATTCGTCGTGTAAATGTCTATGACATGATTTTTTAATTCTCGTTCCAGATTTCATTGATAAATATCAGCACAATACGGGTCATTATTCTTGTCAGTAAAACCCCAAAGGCATTGACTGGTTTTATGCTTATCCACAAAGAAAACAACCGTAAAACACTAGCACGCAGTAGTTTGACTTTGAGGAACGCATTACGTCACATGCACACCAGTTCTGTCCAGCGATAAAGAAAAAACTTGTTTTGGTCACTTTCCAGGATAATTATCGTATTAGTGCACAAGATATTATGCAACAGACCATCAGAACGTCGTTATACGTTCCCATAAATTTAGTCGTAATTATCTGCAGCTAATTTTGATGTGAACACTTCGACAATTTTGTAGCCTAATGGACACATTACCGCGATGTTTTTATAGAAATTATTTTGTGCAGAATTTTTTTTAAGTAATTCTTATGGTTCCAGTTCAAACATAAATTATAGTACGTAGATGCAAATGAAAGTTGTCACTTAAATTGAACTCAATCAATTTATACATTAGAATTAAATAAATAATAATATAATAAATAAAAATGGAGGAAATTTTTCAAAATACGAATGCTGTCATAAGAATATATTCGGCACCTTTGCAAATGTGTATTACTTCGTTACAATTTTACGCTACGATTTCAATTTAAGATAATATTTACTAATGCAGATGTACTTAAATAATAATCGAATTGTTGTTTTAAAGCTCTTAAATAGAATAAAAATTAGTCTAAAGAGCATAAAGAGTGATAATACAATACCGAACTGACTTGGACTTAACCTTGTGAGACCACTTTATGAATGAAATAATTCAGTACGTTACCGTGAATGTACAGAAAAACACATTAACGTTACCTGCCGATATTTGTAGTAAGACTCTCTAAAGGCAGGACCACGTACAGTGTCTTGAAACGCGAGACTGCGCCAATGTGAGCTGACAAAGGAATATGAAGACGTAAAAGAAAGTCGCGAGTGCCTTGAAAAGGATGTGTATCAGTTCAATACAGGTAATGAGGGGAATGCAGTTCCAAGGCGCTTCTTATAGCGAGGGGTAGAATTTCACGTGCTTCCACGAAAATAATTATAGAATTGAAACATGATACTTTTGAACAGATACGACCTTAACTGGTTTGACTCTTTTCATTCTGCTGTAAGGAAACAATTTTTATATATGTAGTATATATAGTATGTTGCATGATAAAGGTGCAATAAAATAATTTTATCAATACATTATCATTGAATGATATGAACTTATCAATTCATCGCTGTATCGCCGATAAAGGTACAGTAACAGGCAAATTTCTTGACACAGCAAATAGGAAAATGGGTGAGTAATAAATGTATTATGTGATTTAATTAATCCAAGGTAATTAACAATTGTCTTATTAAAAATATACAGATTATATGCTACTAATTTCATACAATCTGTGCATGAAATTGGCAGAATTTTGAAGCACAGGCTAATGTAATATGTAACAAATTTTTATACACTAAAGAAAACACTTTATTGAATCAAAATGTTGATAATGTTTGTTGCCGGGCAAGATTCTCTTTTTTCACCAGGGTAATAAGTATGGGCAGATCTTACGAAGGTCAACCAAGGTTCAACTTTTATTGAGACTGATTGGCTGCATATGATTTTACGCAAAGAATTCTCTTTACAAAATTTGTGTGCGTTTAAGTCAAGCTTAGAGTATTTCATCTTTTCGGCGATTGTATGCCTCCTAGTGGTTGCGCAGGAGTTGAGCTGCTGGCGCCAAATTCCGCGACGTACGTGTTGAATATTGCGATACTCACGGTATGAGCCAACTGCTAGCGGGTTCACCGAATATGCACTCTGCCGAAAATTTTCAAGTTACCTAATATTTGCGTGACAGGAGAAAATGGTTTTAATGGATCTTCCTTTGGTGATACGCAATGATAATTTTTACTAAAGCAAACAAATAGTGAAAAATTCTCCTTCATAGAAGCCACGCCAAGCTTGGCTTCGTCGATTGTCCACCAATATCGATCTACCTTCCTTCATTTACGTCTCATTCCCTCGGCTTCTGATATGTCGTTTTGCAACAATTCAGGTTAACGTCTCAGATAATAGCAAATTAATAATGGCCTCTAGTCCAACGATAATGAATTAAATTCCAATGTGTCACAATAAAAATTAATTAGTCTTTCAGTTCACCAATGAATAATTATTTGATGACAAAACGAAACAAATTAATTCAGCATAAAACAATTCCACTAAATTATATTAAAGTACTACACATTTGAAAAATCTTAAAAATAAATATTATAAAAGACTGAACTATTTGCATTAATATCCTGAGGCTGACCCATCCCACATTTTTTCTGCGTCGTGGACTACACGAGAGTTATTTGAATAGTGACCTTCCCCCTTTAATAGTATAGCAATGGATTGGAAAGAGGAATAACAAGGTAGCAAATGGTTAATTAGGACCTCTGGGAAATATTTTACGGGTCCACCCTTGCATTAAAATGTAAGTTCGTTTTCCTAGATCGTACATCCTGTTGGAAGTCCTGACGGATGCAAGGTTTGTAGAAACGTGCTGTGATTATTATTTTTTTTCACTTGATGTTGACTGTTCATTGTTTTTGAATTTTTTAATATTTTCATTAAAATCAAGTATTATAATACGATTTATAGCTGTGCTACATATTAAATAAAATAATTTAAAAATGTATAAGAATATCAATATTACTTAGCTATAATAGCTATGTGTTTAGTTACAATTCCTTCCGTTGATTACATTATGTTAAATTTATATGAATCCAACAGTTTTATTTTGCAATACAATTAGAAATTTTTAACTAAAATATTAATTTAATGTAGGTCTTATTTATTTTAGTTTCATACATACTCCTGGTAAGTATGCAGATATTTATTTAATTTTCATCAATCTATTCACGGGTAATCTGAAATATGGATCTTCATAGATCAGCCCTGTCCACATCCCTCCATCTCTTTATCTTTCTTCCAATTTACGTCTGTTTTTAACTGAAATATAGACAATAATACATACCAAAACAAAACAGATATTAAAGAACTACACACGTTACTGCACGAGAACATAGCGATTGTGGAAATGATACTAAATTGAGTGTAAGAAACACGAGAATATGTATCATGAAATAACTGGAAGCAATGTTTTCAGTTATCGATACACTGAAAACGAAGCGTTAGAGAGGAATGCAGAAACAATGCGTACGATTAGTTAGCAGAGCTACAGGAATTTATCCTAATTGTAGATTCCACTTAATTTTTAGAATTTCGATGGAAACTGATTAGGAATCACAATGTCTACCTGAGTCTAATAAAACGTCGATTGAATGGAAACGCATTGGTTACAGTTTTAAAAATCATATATTTCCTATTCTGCGATCCAATGAAGTTTATTAAAAAAGTCTGTGCAGTCCGATGAGATTAACAGTATGTAATACAAGTTCATTACTCTTATTGGAATAAATGATCTTTTCGCTTCTAAGTAAATGGATGACGTAATGCATCCATAATTTACCAGCTATAATAAATTAGGTGATGCTCTAATGAGCTCAATTTTACGAATCCAGAGCCGGTTCAGGCCATTCGCAGAAATGAAAATTAATAAATTGAATCCCTGCGTGTTTATAGAACTTTTAATTTGTGTGGTATCAATTACATTCCCAGAGTTTTTGTCATAAGTGTAATTAATGGTCAGGTCATCATTATCACAAAACAAATAAAAACGTTTTTGTTAAAAAGCTATTACGAAGCTAATTTAATATATTAATGAATTTAACTCAACAGATATAATAATTTTTAATAGTAATTAGGATATATTCAATATAAGGAAAGTAATAATTTATTAACGTTTGATATGGACGAGTGTTCAAGTCGATAGTACGTCGCCTAGCAAATTAATATAACGTGTAGAAACTAACTCCTTATTCCCATGAAGTTGAGATCCTAGAGCAGAGAATAAGAAATTGTTAATAAAAACATAAATTAAGAAAATTCATTGAAACAGTAGTGCGATAAAATAGTTGTAAAAATCAAAGGTACTTCTATTCAATTAAGTGCCCAAGAAAATAATTATGACTTCCTTAAATGTCCCATTGCGGCCATTTTTCTTGGCATGAAGATTGAAGTATTCCGTATTAAATTTTCATACAGTCAAAAACAATATTCTAAAGGTACTTTTTATTATCATGGAAAACCTAATTTATGCCGTTAAAATTGTTTGTGCGGAAAGGAATTATGCTTTCTGAGTAATCATATATCAATTGTGTTATGTTTTTTATTACTCGTTTAGGGAATGTATTTCCAGAAAAGTAAAAAAAGAGTAAATTATGGCGAATTTGAAAAGTTGAAAAGAAAAAAATTCCTGCCAGTAGAACTTCAAATGGTAACAATTTAGTTTAAATGAATTAATATTTTCAATATTTTACATGTATTTGATATAATTAATCGGAAAAAATGAGGCACACACAAGATATATAAATCATTGAATTCGTACGATTATAAAAATTGTATATTATTTGTGGACATTTAAGGTTTGAGGAACGTAAGAAACATTTCGAGGAACGATACTGCTGAAATGCTACGAAAGTTTCAGAGATGAATGTTAATGGCTGTTTAAAGAGTAATTGTGGACGTCCTGTGTCATTAAGCACATGTGATTAGTATCGTTGAGTTTTACGAAAGGAGTTTCAAATCTCTCTCAACTTTCACATAAATACTCATTATTATAATTGTGTTACGTGCATCACGAAATATTTGTTATGATGTTCTATCAGAACACTAAAATGACACTGGTTCATGTGGAAGAAATGTGTTAACCTTGTAAGAATAATGTACCAATTTAAGGGTAGTACGAAGTTCCTATGTTACCAATGTTAAAATAAGTAGCCATTTCACGGAAATTGTTATAGTTACAGCACTGTAATTTCTCACAGCACATTATAACTTTACGGTATGTGTCGTGAAGCAGAATAAACTATTAGTTATTCATAATAAATTTCTAAATTTTTCCCTAAACCAGATATCGATTTAAATTTATAATTATAATAAATCACGTATTCTACTTCCACACAAGTTCCATAAAGTTGAAAATGATTTTTGAAACTTACAGTGCTGTACCTATAACCTTCTCCGGGAAAGGGGTACCTAAAATTCCCAATTTTAAAATAGGCAAGATAGGGCTGATATAAATGGAACTAAAGATTCTGTTTCGTCATAAAAATATTTGATACGGGAAGGAAAGAGAGGTTGCTGATCTGAAATTAAGGGCTACTGTAGAAGTTTCTGGAAGGAAATATTTATAGTTTTTGGAGGCTCTGGCTGCATTCTTCTCGAGATAGTATGTATTACTTGAAGAGTATATCACGAACAGTTCCTGTCTCTTAATAGAAAAAAGTCAAGCAGCAGGTGTCCATACATCTGTATTTATTTTCAACCGAAATTAAATATTTCCCCATTTTAATGTAGATGTCGAAAGCATAAAAAACCATGTCGCATTAAAGATATCACGACGAGCCATTACCCTCGATAATCAAATTTTAATAGCCGGTAAGGCAAAAAGAAACTAAAATAATTTTCTTATCCCGTTGAACAGACACCAACAACCGAACTACATGTTGATCTATTTGGAGTAGTAAAAATAAACACTACTGGTATAATACAATAAATACGTATTAATTGAAAGTCGGTGATATAGAAATAGAAATATTCCTGATAGTAGCCCGGGCCTATTCCAAGGCGAGTTCGTTGCGAATTTTCAGGATCAGAATTAAATATATATATAAAAAGCCAGGAGTTGATGTAGAAGGTATTCAACAGAGATTTATGATGTATTCTGTTGGCTAAATTGCAAAATTAATATTATCGACGCCAATAACCCTCAGGATCACAAATATCACGTATTGGATAACATGAGTTACACTTTCAAATGATGATACCAGGGACTCCGGTTTTTATATTTATTTTTTATTATTGCCTTGTTATGTTTATCATATCAAAGCTCTCTAGATTATACAAGCACAGGCGTTCATAATATATTTTCAGTAATATAATTTTAATTGAGTAAAGTTTATATTTTAATAAAATACAAATTGTTTATAACCTATTGAATTTCATATTTCCTAAAATAAAATATAAATAGAATAGATTATCTAAGTATTCCACCTTGGCAAAGATAATACAGTACACCTAGCAACAGACCTTTAACTTTTAGTTAGCCTTTCGTAAACTGAGATGAAACTCGATGAATGCGTGGAGCACATACACAACGAGTTAATACATTGATGCTATTTTTCAAACAGCATCGCGGATTTATTGAGTTTCTTTGGTGAAAGATAAATTTCCTCCCCTAGCACGATTCCGTAGAAGGGCGCAAAATAAATTATTGTTGTTCCTCCGAGAATATATCTTACGAGTCTATTCATGGAAGGAGATAATGACAGTAAGGTAAAAAAAGTAATCGTATTTATGGGAAGCCAAGTGTGTTGAAATGTAGTAAAAATACTCTAAACCAATGTTAAAGAGACTTCAGGAGATTCCTAAACGTAAAATAATTTTTACAGAACCTCTCCACGATGAACTTTGCATCAGAAATCTGGGATGCGTTGAAAAGAGACAGTATAAAAGCCTCCATAAGCATAGTTAAAGACGCATAAATTCAATAAAAGATTTAAGAACCTCGTCGTAATATAGTTTAAGATATCAAAAGTAAAATGGTAAAATATTACTGGGAAAAGCCGAGCAAGAAATATTAATAAGCTTCCACTGAAATTTTAAATACATTTTGTAGAAGACACTAAATACCAGGTTTTCTTCCACTTATACATTTATTATTATTATTATTATTATTATTATTATTATTATTATTATTATTATTATTATTATTATTATTATTATTATTATTATTATTATTATTATTATTATTATTATTATTATTATTATTATTATTATTATTATTATTATTATTATTATTATTATTATTATTATTATTATTATTATTATTATTATTATTATTATTATTATTATTATTATTATTATTATTATTATTATTATTATTATTATTATTATTATTATTATTATTATTATTATTATTATTATTATTATTATTATTATTATTATTATTATTATTATTATTATTATAGAGACGGAAACCACTATTTCTTATGAATTAGTTAACTGAACGTGGAAGCAAAGGAGAAACAATTGCAGTGTTTGAGATATGGCGCGGAGAAAGATGGAAAACAATGAAGTGGACAGACATGGTGAATGAGGCCGTAAAGAGAGTTAGGGAGAAAAGACCAATATTGAGCGCAGCTCCGCAGAAGAAGCAGAAGAAGGTGAACTGGATTGGACTCATTCCCCGATTGCGACGTCTACTGCTCAAAGTCTACTCACTCAAAGTCGCATGGAGATGAATGTACGTACGTTCCTAAATCAGCGGAAGATTATGTTGGAAGATTAAATGGCAAAGGATGAAGCAGTAAGAATCTACAGACTCAAAGATTTCTAGCTAAACGCTACATAAGGAATATAAAAAAGCATAAAAATATTTATCACTCATATTAAAAATAAAATCTTTGAATAAATCCAATTAGTGTTTGAAATGGTCTGATGAATATGCTGGATTATATTGTACAATAGAGAAATAAAACTGTGCTGCCTGTCTGAATTATCACGAATCTCAATTTAGCTACTGTATTATTTGTAGTACAACGACAAGACGTCCATAGAATGATTGTTACAACTTTAACAACACGTTTTACTGTGGGAAACGTAAACAGTTAACATTATTAATTTCAAGAGGAATAGCGGGCCGGCCCTTGACTGACTGGAATTTAAATGTATATTTTCTGCGACCGTCTACTTTAATTTAATAAAATATTTGACACTCTCACATTAAATTATCAACTAAAAGGATGGAGTAGAAACAATTACTTAATGTAATAAATGTTGTTCGTACTGTTTGGAGAACAATATAACGTAAACAATATACAGTTAATGACGGAGAAATAATATTACATCACTCAACATTGATTGTTTTGTCTTTCAAACAAATAATGTTGTGTTAAAATTAAACATAACTATTTGTTTACTATCAATTACAAGAATATTTTCCGAATTATACGAAATTTCAGAACTGATATTCAGCTATCTGAAGCAAAATAGACATATTTATGAAATATTGATACAATATTATATTTATGGGATTATACTCGGTTTGACGCAGAAACAAGAAGCATGTTGTAGTTTACGTTGTATATGCTGCTCTATTTTCGTATCTCGCTATAGTTGCATGTTACGTTTTGTATTTTAGTTTTCCACAGTACGAGATTTTTTATTTTATTATAACTTAATGTAACAAATTTTGTAGAAATATCAATAGAATTTACAATATTTAGAAAGAATTGTTTCGTGGGAGATATTTGGTATATATTTAGAATGCCATATTTAAATATGTTTATATGTTTCCTAGGTGCTCATTGACGTCTACGTTTCCTTTCTGCTGTTGCTTTTCAGCTCTTTGAAAAAAATTAAATAACTCAATGTCTCTTATTGCCCCGATATTACCTTAAGTAACTACTGCAATAACATCGGAAACGAACAATGAACAAGTGAATATAATTTAATGAAATAATGTTTATACAGTGACGGCTGCTGCAAGTGTGCTCAATAATTAATTTAGGAGAAATGGTGTTTCGTAATTTTAAGAAACTTCAAAATATTAGTATTTTAAGTGTGCTACGATTTCGAAGACTATAAACTGCGCGTCTTCCAACGCGCTCCCTTCCGCATACATCTGAGATGCATTCTTTATAGCACGAGAATCCTGTCTGGAATGAGAAATGCGCATGTGTAGTATTTCCGTTTCACGCCCCTGCTCGTCCAAGGTTTAACAATTATATGAGCTACAAAAAGCACAGCGCCGGACAGAGCGTGCGTGCTGACAGACAGGCGGCACCATCAGTCTATAGTTTTATATGCTTTTGACGAAAAATAAAAATATTAGTTTGTGGACTTGTGGTTTATTTGGATTAATTAAAGGTTATTTAAAATAAAAAATGATTAACGGTCGGCATTTCGAAGACTTCCACAACTCCGAGAAAATTCCCGCACGATCCTGCATACAATATTCTCATAATATGTGGTTTTTTCCTGTAATTAACTTTCTTCATGTGAGAAGTAAAAATACTTTCGTGTTACGATTTTGCGCCAATTTGATTTAATAGATTTGTGATTTTGAAAAGTCGTTTTCTATTACACGTTATGTAGAGGAAATCAGAAATGTAAAATATTACGTACTGGTTGTGGAGTATTATCAATACTGTAGCTGCTGTATAATTAATATCTTACGTAAGGGGAATTATCGTCGTAAAAATTGTTCCTTGGAGGTAGGTAGCACATTACTTTAAATACTTACGAGCCACCATTGTGTTTGTATATATATATATATATATATATATATATATATATATATGCGCGAGCTTACTATGTATCTCATTTCAGTGCCCTCATTCCATCTCCAACAATACTGCATCTATAAAAAATTTAAGCTATCTCTCCCAAACAACCCAGCACTCAGCCGATAGACCTTTCGCGTCACAGACACAATGCACAATGCTTTTCTTTCTTGCACTTCTAAGAACACTAAATATCTATGCTCGATAGGGAAGTCGTCATTGTCAGTTTCATCTTGACCTTCATTATGGTCTACTGTGGAACTTCCTTAAAAATCAGGTATTAGTAAAATATGTCTCATTACACTATTTTAAATCACTGAAGGGAATTTTGGGTGAAAGCTTTTTATTAAATGACAGAATGGAGTGATTATTTCTCAGATATAAGAATAAAATAAAAACATAATATTATTCAACTGAATAACAAATATCGGATGAATGAAATATGTTTACTTTTAACGTATAGAAATGAAACTCTCTTCAACTTTACAAAATAATATAATCGTAGTTCAAGTATTAATGTTAACATAATTTACATAATTACTTCAGATAGGCAATAATTAGTCCCCGTTCTACCTTGTTTGTCTACACTACAACATTTTTGATCCATGGAACGTGTTGACTCTGAGAAGCATTACTTGATTTTCATTACATGTAACTGTCTGTTTTCTAAAGAGCCTTATTCCCTACAATGAAAGTTATTTCAAAATCATTTAGTAATTGCGTCACTTGCTTCCCATGCAGTTTTAATTTGATTACCAGTGTTGTAACTTATACATATGGGAGTGTATGAGTGCCATATAAGGTATCGATAAAATTCTAGATTTAATGCTAGAACAGTCCTCGGTTAACAAGACATGTACGCGTAATTCCCTTTTCAATAATTCTACATTAGCCGTATGTGCATTTCACGAACATTATTTATTCACATGGAATTAGAGTTAAATTTTAATTATTCTGTTGGGAATTCCAAACTAATACTGGTGGTAATGAGATCTGTATGATAATACGTGTTCACTATATTGGTTTATCATATGTGAGCTCAAACCTAATCGTACTAAAAAAAACATTCAAACACTGACTGTATATAATTTATACATGTTTTACATCATCATTTGTCTTTTATGAAAACCAGGAGCTTTAAACACTTCATAAGTGACGACTTTTAATGTGAAAACGTTAATATATATAGACATTGTTTTCAGTTCTCATTTAATGACAGACATATTTACATAACCTAATCGTAAATTATTCCGTAATAGTAAAAAAATACAGCCACATTTTCTAATATAGGACAAATTTTGGACTGTAATATATTATAATTTAATTAGGACATTCAGAGACTTATTTAACTTAGCTCAATGTAAAAATAATAAATTATCATCATCAAGATATAATAATTCAAGAAGAGATAATCATCAATATCCTTATATAAAATGTCACAAAGAATTTCACGATGTAATGAAGAAATAATGTGATTGATATTCAACATTCAAAACTGTGCGATGTTTGCCACCATAAAAAAGCATAAGACCAGTCAAAGAACTGAGTACTACTACAACATGTAAATAGGAAAACGCAATCTTCCTAGTAATTAAAATATTAACATCTGAAACATGTATATTGGAAAATGTCTGTATAACACAATTAGTAAGAATTCTGTAATTATTTGAATCTAAGAAAACGAAGTAACAATTTTGACCTTTTAATAAATATATATTTTAGTTTTTATGGAAATGTAACAACGTGATATTTTTTAGGATAGAGTAATGCAGATTTATTCAACCAGAGCCATGGTCATACATTTCTGTCAGAACATGGAATTATTCAGGGAATTATTTCGGTTCCATGCTTGCAGTATCATGCTGGAAATTACGCTTTGTCTTACAGTGTAGCGTAATGAGGTTTGCTTTTATATACCATATCCCGAAATATGTTCATGTTGTGTGTTTTATAACATCGGGTCTCCCTGGCTTTATCACGTTATACTGACTTTGATACAAAATCGTGACAGTATTTATGAAGATACGACAAAGTTACGGAGAGAGAGGATTTATTCAGGAGCATTCAGTCATCCATTTATACAATTAATATCTCACGGGCAACTTGAAAATTCTGTACTCGAGAAATTTGTTTACTAATTTATTGCGGAAGAGAGAAATACGCAGCTTCGGAGTAACGCAGAGTTATTAACGAATGGCTTGGATCATTTATTACTCGTGAAAGGGGATTTAGAAGTGGAGACATTCTCAGTTTCCACGAATGAAACTGAAGTAAGGAGTAATTCCAAACCAAAGGGTTCATTCGTAGAAAGCCGTAGAGTAATGCACGATACTATTATGTTGTTATTTTTTATATTAGAAGCAATTTTCGCAACAAATAGCATTCTATTCAATTAAGTAAAGTTTTATTTTTACATATGTTTCTAATAATGAGTTATAATTTAATTGAAGCCTGTAGCGGGGAAAACGTTGATAAAGAACTAAGCATGAAAGGAATTTTGACCAACCAATTCTACTCTTTAATCATTAGTGCCTTTTTTTACTCCACCCTACTGGTTCGGGTTTCGAAGTTTTATGACAATAGTATGTAAAAACGTTGTTGCTCAGTTTTTAGACTTTGAGGTTAAGAGAGGAAAGAATGACGGATGCAGAGAAAATAACATTTTCTAAATTATCGTACAAATACAAATTTTATTTGTTTTAAGGTAAAAGGAGTGTTCGCAACTATTTTTTTAAACCAAACATTGACCATTATAATTCGTGTCACAATCGCTTAAATAGAAATTCACCATCAACTGACTTTATTGTGCTTCCCATCCATTAGTCTAATTTTCTACGAGACGTAGACATTCATGACCATATTTTTCAGCAAAATTCTGTAAAGATTAATTACCTTGCAACATCTACTTTCAATTGTATTTCCTAATTCGTTGGTTTCGTAATTTACTTTAAAAATTTATTTAATATTATTCAAAACTCTGTCAGTGCTCGTTTCAATGTCTATCAGTTTTATCCTGCGGTCTGTACTATTTATTCAAACAAACTGGGAATCGCTCGAGACTTGGCTATACAAATAACAGATAAATTTTATCCAGTTTCTACTTCAGGTTCGGTCAGTTCACATGTTTTCCTGAGTCAAAAAACAACCCACGCTAGATCGTGATCGAATCCGTGGCCTTGAATTAGTTGCACTTACCTGCTACGTTAATGGACATGCTATTATGCATTATTATACACCATAAAGAATTTTGAAACACTTTTATGTATGCGCTGTTTTCACCCTGAGGTTAGCAATGGTATTCCGCCGTATAAGTTATGTGTTTTCCTCTTTTTTCAACAGTGACTGTTTTGAACACGGTCGTGCTTTGTCAGCGAGACCCTCAATCCATACGTCAATAGCGACCACGCGAATGGAATTCCATAACCAACAACATCTTTGAGATGAATATGGAATCGAAGGAACTCTATTTTACAAATTTTGATAAATAACACGATACATGATTATACTTATTGCACAATCTATGAGAAGAGACCAAGAATGGTAGATACTAGAGAAAGTAAGCTAACGGACTGAGATAATCCAGTGGGTGAAACAAAATGAGATTAATGAATTTATGTTTATAATGAAACCAATTAACCATAATAATTTATTAACTAAGTTAAAGAAGGATAAAATTGATTATAACTTAAATAAAATACTATGCAATAACAGTAATTAATCTTACATGAGGTATGCCATCATTGATATCAAATCAGAATGTAGAATTATAACCTAAATTGAAAAATAAAGCAGCCTAGTCAGGTCATGATAGAAATAAGTATCATTAATTTATTTTTTACACTTAAAATTTTATATCAAAATAATTTTTACTTAAAACTTATATAAAATACCCTCTAAGTATTAACAGATACAATTTTATCTATATGAATAAAACGCAATTTAAGCTGTGCCCTCTAAGTTCAAACACACTGAGATTTATGACCTTATACATTCCTATACCATTCATCAGTTTGCCCTGAAATTTAGGTGCTTAGTGGTGATTGCTTCAGAGATATGTTTTATCGATCTTTTAAAGGTTTACGTTCCTTCCATCCCAATTTCAAGGTTAAATAGGATTTTACTCTAACATATATAACTTGGCACATGTACTATGCCCTCACATAGCTTATCAAAGGAGATTATTAAATTGCTGAGAATTGACGAGAATCCATACTTAAAGTTAGCTAACATTCTACTGAAGTAATTAATTAATAATGATGCAATATCTTTTAATTGTCGCAATGCAAACGATTTAGAATAGTGACTGTGGCGCTAGAGACGGATTTTCTGTAACTAAAATTCGCTTATCTAGACGATATTAGCAAAAAAATTAAAAATATAATTACCTAAACAAAATGCTTAACAGCTATATAATTCTAAGTAATGATGCTTGTAATTATTGCATAAATCTGAAAAATGTTATTATTTTTTTTGTAGATATGCATATGTATTTGCAAACATTATCTCACGGAAATCTTACTGGAGAGATGGTTCAAGTATTTTGTCTTTATAAATATAAGCGACTGTCTCAGTGTAGTGGGAGTAAGCAAGGACTGTAGGGACTACTACCACTCCTGTAGTGTACGGAAATTTAAAACGTACATAAATGGGAGATATTTACATCGGAATAAATATTTTTCAGGGTTATTAATATTGATAATGCTTATTTCGATGTTGTAGATATTTTTTGTTGTAACTGTGCTTCCTTAAGGCACCAAGAAATTTCTTGACTAGATACTCAGTCACAGGGTGGTTATGATGAAATTCGGGTGTCATAAAGTAGGGGGTGTGAAAGGTAAATTTTCAAAAAAGTGACGTTCGCCCTTTTGGGGTTTAAACACGTATTCAAAAAGTGATGACTATCGAATTAAAGACTGTAGTGGGGTATTATAAAGAATTCATGGGCATCGACTAGCACCCAAATAGTATAAAATAAATTAGACTGAAATGATTTAGAGTTGGATTAACTAATTATCACAGTAATCAAATATAAATTTTACAAAAATATTCGCCCCCTCCCCAAGATACTTCTCTGGATCCTATTCATAGGGTATTTTTGAAAAATATAGTGTACGTGTATTATGAGAAATGCATCGAACCATAAAAGTAGTGATCACGGTAAGACACACCATTACTGTTACCACTAGCCCATCGTTGAAGAGAAAGGTGTTTTTAAAAGTGAGCTTTGTAATGCCGCTAATACTGATGATGCGGACGCTGTGGGCTGTCACGCAGCTGTTGTTGCTGGGTTTCCCACAAGCTGCTACCCTTCTTCTATGTCAGTCTGTGGGGCAGAGGGGAACCCATACAAATGTCCCAGGGGCGTATGATCAGCGATCAAATTGCGAAAAATATCGCCTTCCAGGGCAAATGCTGTATACACATATGCCATTTCAGGCTGACGTGCATCACTAAAATAAATTTAAATAATAAATAAAAATACGGCAAAATATGTCAACAAACAAACTTAATTATACTTTAATTAATATAATTGTAATATTAAAATTTAAATAAAATTTTAATAATGAATATAATTTAGATAAGAGTCTATGAAAAATTGTGGACTATACTCAGGCATTTTTTATTTTTAAATATTATATGATGGGTTCCAGATGTAACAAATAAATACATCCTATAAGTATTCAAGTTATTTGATTCCTGTTTTAAAATAAGAAATTTAAGACACTCAGTTGAATAAAGATTTGTTTTATTATTCTATCTCTACGTACCCGTCGCTGAAATACATGACGTTTCAAAAATTTTGAAAATGTCCAATTAATTAAAAGTAGTAAGCCGCAGCCATTAATTCAAATTAATACGGATACATATAAATTATCGTGAGTTTAAACAAACAACAAGTAGAGACGAATGATCAAGTAAGAATAAATTGCTACAGGACTAAAGGGAATATTCATCAACAGTATCTAAAGACAGTGAAGATATCTCTTTTATAAACAACTATTAATAAATGTCCTAAAGGACGTATTATGAATACAAAGAGAATAGAGTTTTCAGAAACGAATAATTATAAACTGGTTTGGCAGTCCTCCAACTTGAAATTAAGTAAACTATACTGTACTAGAGAAAGTAGAACTGCAGACATGAAACTGACTATTCTTTATATTCTAACAGTTGATTATCTAATAAATTTTAATGTCCATTTTGGCCCACCATAAATTTATATTTTCGGAAATTAAATTTATGTGACTCTGTATTTCTCTTCTATTTACATAAAATACTTGATATTCTCAGTTTTTAATGTTATTACTTAACTAAAAATCTGATCTTAATTATAAAAAGAAGTCTGGCCTTTTATTTCAGAATTTTATCTCCTTCCAAGAAATGTGAATAAAATTTGGTTATAAATGTCTACGTCCCTTATTATCAATTGGAAATTTAAAAATACATCAATATCGAACCAACAAAAATAAATGTTGAGTCGACGTCGCATATTTGACAAACCGCTTAATTTGTTTGCTTGGTGCTCTATTTTAACACACATAAACATTAATAAGGTCCTTTAAATACACGGGTAGTGTATTTCGCATTTACATATTGCAATTTGTTGTGCCTCGTTAATTGTACTCCACCAAAAAAACTGTTACACTCGTCCAGGTGTATCCAATGATGTGGCGGGTGCGGAACCACGCCCGGAATCCGCTTTTTTCTAATAAAACTACAGTTTTTATTGCAACTGGAAATAATAGATAACTTTCTGGTGGGCTGACCCGCCCGATGAGGAATAAACCACGAATTTGAACGATATAGCCTGGGAGTCATTTAATTTCATAAACAGTAAATACTACTGGGAAGCATAATTTAAAAAATAGTAGACAATGACATCAACGAGAAATATTTTACGACAATTATTATTTTAATGAGAAGTATTCAAAGCGGCAAATTAAAAGTAATGGTTTCTTTCTGCAAATTGAACTCAATATATGGATATACACCAACGTTAATTTCATGCGAGCACAGTAATTAACATTATGTTACTTGTTGTCCTTGCTGATTATGATCACAGAACAGTGTGATAAATTTGTGAATAACATTTCACTGCAGTGATAAAAATTGTATATAACGATGACATATTTTTCATATGTCACGTATTTTCATAAATAAGATCGTATATTGAAACACGTAGCACTTTTATGGCCATGTTTTGGTACCATTTGTGGGCTTATGGTTAGTCTCGTTGAGGTTTCAAGAGTAACACAAAAAAATGCTCTGGGAGTCTTAAAATTAGTTGGTTAACAGATAGTAAAAATCATACCGTCAAAGAAAATTACAATAATAAAGAAATTCCGTGTGGTTCCGCCTTAGACTAGAAACTCAATTTAGTGAATATTTATTAAAATATTTTCTTATAACTTTCCTCGCTAATAATCAATTAGGAAAATACGCTATATTATTTAATTGCACAAGGAAAGTATGAGTCAAAACTTTTATAAAAATTAAACTTTAATGTAATTGAAATGCTTGTCTGATTTACCGTACTCATTTATCGACAAGAAAAAATTATAGAAACTTTCATTTCCTTTTCTCACACAGTTAGACATCATAAAGCAAGATTAAATTTATTACGTAGGTCTTAAGAATTGGTTATGCTTTACACTTATACTTTTGAATGGTAAAAGAAATGGACAAGAGCAGCTTAGGGTTTCGGCGTCAATCCGTTTCTTTTCCGCACACATGATTACTCTTAGTGGCTCGCGCATTCACCAGTCCACCTCTTATCTTGGGATAGGGTCCAGCCACTGGCGCTCGGTGTTTTCAGGAACGAGTCGCGAGATGATGCTCGCGTTTGGTCCCAGATAGATGTCCAACTATAGGACAAAGTTACGCAATGTGCTCGTAAAAGGAAATTCAGATTCATTTAAGCTTTCACTGTGAGATATAAAGAAAATTTTCAAATACAGAGACGATCCACAGGCGGACGAGATTCCTCAATGTTGTTCTGATATCTTGCTTACATAGAAATGTTACAGCATCTCCTCTTCATCCAATCAGCGTTATTTATTTTTCCGGCATATGGAAGAAAATGCTCTCCAATAAATTAGTCTCTTTCATACTGCAAAAATAAAACTGTATTTGTATTATCTTCAACAATGACGACGATGTAGAGATAGCGTCAATAATTTTTTATTATGATGCGTAGTCAAATAGTACAGTTTGACAGTTAATAATTAGATTAATTGAGCATAATTTAAACTTCTCAGATGTAATCAGAACACTATTAATTAACTGCATTGTGGTGGTGTTCTAGACTTCGACATTATGTTGTGATTAATATTATAGTAGGAGGTTAATTTAAGGTTAAAGTAAAATCATATATTGATTTTCACTGGACATATTTACATCATAAAATTATTTATTACTTGTTGGGATGATTAAAGTAAAATAAAGTGATTTGAAATATTGAGTAAATAAAAGGACATTGGATTATTTATAAGCTCCGGATTGCAGCAAATTGAGCTC
Organism: Eucriotettix oculatus; assembly: GCA_034510155.1. NCBI lineage: Eukaryota > Metazoa > Arthropoda > Insecta > Orthoptera > Tetrigidae > Eucriotettix > Eucriotettix oculatus. The sequence continues at coordinate 62,329,572 of CM067378.1, read as the reverse complement.
TAGTTCATCATAGCTATGTTGGAAAATTATCAAAATGGGGGAACATTGAAAGTAAATCACTAAGTCTATAGCCAGGAGGAGAAACGTAAACTTAAGTAGTTTACCCTGCCTGTATTTCGGTCAGACGTTGTCAGACCAATTCGCCAGGTGTCGTGATGTTATGGTCCAGAGCGTCGAAGGATGAGTTCGCATTTACCACGATTGTAGTCTTGATGGTCCACAGTGACGAAAAAGATGTTTTGAGTTTATATTGCGTCTCAGAGAAGATTAACTTGATCTTTTCGTTTCTAAGATGGCTAACTTTTCTGTTGCGGAGATTATACTCTCCGTCAGCGGTTCTAGGACTAGACTGACGCTATCTCCATTTTTTCCCTAAAATTGTTGTGTGATAAAAATATCGACCGCTACGCGTTATTTGTTGTTTGGTTGGCAGAATATGCTCATCTAAAGAAAATGGTCTGCTCCGCACGTGTCTGTCCCTCAACTTAGCGGCTCTTTCCCAAATTAAGTCCCATCGTGCCTGGCAGCTTTGGGTCTTCCACTTTGGGAGCGGTACGTTCATTAACGATTTCTCGCCTGGCTAACATTAAAATTATTTGGTCTAACATTTATTAAAATCAGAATTTCTTAATTTGCTTTTAGTCGGAAGCAGATCATTTTTATTACATTAATCATAAAAAATAAGAATATATAAAAAAGCATAAAAGATTCTGTAATTTCACACAAGCACATTATAACATTGAAACGTAATTGAACTAGTTTGTGGTACTTTATGTATATATATATATATATATATATATATAAAGGGAGGGAGGGAGAGAATTTCTGAAAGAACCAAAGGAAGTAACTTGTAGGATTTTATACGTGAACCGCCCTGTAGCCCCGCCCAAGCCTCTTTTCCCCTAAAGTGTGGGAAGACAAGTTTGGCCCAGCCCCATGACCCTGTACGCTCAATCTGTCGTCCTCTTCTGAACACTCTTGAAGAACATTCGTGCCTCCCCATCCCTTTCGCAGCCTTTCAGTAAACACTGCTAATGCACAGGCCGCCTTTCCCATCATGATGGAACACGGTCGAGGAGTGCCCAGGAGCCATCGGCATATGCCTCTTATAAATACCTCTTCATCGCATCATTACGTGAATTACTGTCTTTTGAATCAAGCATTTGGGAGGTCCTTATTCTAAAATGGCAGGGAAATCAACTGTCAGGGTCTAAATTTACAAGCATATTATTATTAATAGCTGACAAATTACGGAACTTTCTCCCCGCGAAGAATAAAGTTAACTGAAAAGTCTATTTTACCAACTCTAAACAAGATTACTATAAGCACGTCTTTAATCTTTCAAATATCTTATTTTGTACATCTACTAGTATATTCCATTAGTCCTCGAAAGAGACATAGGATACGAAAATAAAATATATAGCTACAAGTAAAAGATGATATTATTTTTAAATTATTCTCTATGTCACAAAACGATATAATTCTGACCAATTAATGTAAAGTGACACGTTACTCCATTTATGTATAAATAATGACTATATTTGTATAATAATTAAACACTATACATAACTAGGTGTAAACTAAACTTATAATATGTTAAACACAAGACTGAACTTTTCCTTATGGCGTCCACGGAGCGTGATCGTCAATAGCAGTCCTTGCGTCGATTAACATGCACAAGTGGGGGGGGGGGGGAGCATGACGTCACATTTCAGTAACAAATATTTTATACAGTTATTTTTATACGTCACACAATTCCGCAGAAATTTATATTTCATTGTTTGAAACACCTTGGATCTTGCTCTTTGGTGTGCTTAATAATGTATCTTTGAGTGCATAGAAACTCACTGGGCATCGTTGGCGTTGTGTACTAAATTTTTGTTTGAAAAAATACAAATGCAATTGTATTCAGAATATAGAGAATAATTAACAGTAACGATTATAAATTAAGGAAGTAGATGGTAATGTATGTTTTTGCACATCAAATTATTTGGGTTCAATAGGATAAAGATGCCTGTGGGAATTTTCTCTCACAGGTATTTCTCTCAAGCGTGACTGCGGGGCTCACCTGACTGCGTTGGAAATGCCTCGTACTCTCTCACTCTGTGTTTTTTTCAATATTCTCTATTTTGGCAGGTGTAAGTACTGGGGTCGAAGACCTTGGGCATACGGTAAGAGTTGTCCTGTCCGCTGATACCATTGGATGAGTCGACCAACTGCATCCTATACAGGTGGAGACACAGAGAAGAAAATGCTGCGACCCCACAGCAAACTTCATTCGAAACGACGTGATAATAGTACACAACAACCAGACCTAGCTGATGCAGGCTTTCTAGGGTTTTCCCTGCTTCTGTTTTAGGTGAAATACCGGGTAGGATCCCTAAACTACAGCCCGGGGGACCTAGTCAATATGATTAAATATTAATACGTTATTAAACGTTATTAAGCCGAAGTCATTTGGGACGAGAAAACGTCGGAAAGGTGAGGATTAAAGAGAACGGCAGTATAATTCTATATAGGCTGCAAGCAATTTTATAACGAACACCCACAGATTCGGTCACATCCATCCTGTCACATGCGTTCGTATGCATTGCCTAGTGTGGGCATACCTTAAGACCGGGTTTCCCAAACACGAGTGTTCCAGGGAGCCTGCATAGGTGTTTCGCAAAAATTTCGAGGGATTGTACCAACAAGACTTCTCAGGTGATCAGGCAGGTTTATACCCCACACCCAGCTCAACAGGATAATCCACACTGAAAACAAATATTTCGGAATAGTGTTTCTGAACAATGTCAACTCCGCCAGGTTCTCCGTCGGACGCTCTCCTCAGCGTCGACAGGATTATCCCCTTCAACGTCCGAGGCCAAACGACGCATCTCATCCGTCTCCTTCAACTTCAAAGACAAGAATGTTAATTCACAAAGCCTCATCGCGTGTGAAGAAGCACCGAAAATCAACCTTTGGGTTCGATTTTCTTTAGACCACGAAATTTCGTTTGTTGGGACAACTACGTAGTATTTTAATGTATAGTTGTTTTCATGGTCCTTGATTCCCACGCGAGCGTGGCTACTGAATTTCCCAGGTGATATACCGACGTGCCGAAATGACATCCGTGAGGATTCAAGAAGGTAAGCTGTCAAGTTTTCCAATCCTTGACGGCTAGGAAGGGAATCGTCCACGGTTGAAAACCAAGTATTACGAGATTAGAAATGCTTCGTCGTACCCCAGAGATTTGGCAATATTTTTCTTGGTTAAGTTTCTTTTAATAAATTCAACATTTATTTAATTAATTGGCCTTTAATTTTATTCCCAAACCACCCCTCCATACAATTCCTGGGGTCAGAGTCCATTTCACGTGACAGCTAAACCAATAGGTTTAAGTGAAAGAGACTATGAAAATCTGATTGATTTAATCAGTGTCTCTAGTTTGAAACAATTTCTGGGTGACTATTTCAATACTACCTATTATTATTTTACATCCATTTTCTACCACCTATTTATGCGAAGCGGGATTTTCTTATTATACTGCAATGAAGTCAAAGTGCAAAAACAGGCTCGACGCCACATCAGATATTATATTTCTACTTCTAAATATTGTGCCTGATATAAACAAAGTATGCAATTCAAAGATCCAAAATCATCAAAGTGATTAAGTTGTTCTCTTATTTATATTTTTATAATACTACAGTTCTATATTTAAATAAAATTACTAAATATAAATTAAAACCTTTTACAATTTTTACAAGTAGTAATTATTGAACCTAAAATATAAACCAAGTGTTCCGTTAAAACGCGCGATTTTTCGAAGTGTTCCAATTAAAGAAAACGTTTGGGAAAACCTGCCTTAAGACGTTGACGAATAAATTGCTTTACGACTTCTTGCCTTTTTTATTCTTCAATGAGTCAGTCAAGGTGTACAAAAAATATTTTTTTCTCTATTTATTTATTTTTGAGGTACTTCCTGTACTAAAATATTATATTTAATATATATATATATATAAATTTATATTTCTATTAATACCCGTAGAAATCCTACTTTAAGAACGAAACGTCGTCTTACAAATTTGTATTAACAATTTGTTTATTTACCTCTTTATTACGACGTATTTGGCAACTAAGATTTTTCTTTCGTCTTCTAAGAATTTTAATTTCATATTTAATAACGTCTTTGAATGTTTTTTATTTCCCCTAAAATTTATTATTGAAACAGTATTCAGATATTATACAAAATTTTACTGGACTGAACTAATTTTTTTAAGTGAACTGTTCTATAATATGTAATGAAAAAATTAAAGAAAATACTTTAAATATTACAAAATCTTTCATAATATAATTTCAATGGGGAAAAAATTTAATTTTAATAAACAGGCTACATACGTCTGTGATACATTATTGGTTTCTATTGCAGGCTTAATATCTAATTAAACGCACGCCATCATAATAATACTGACTACTGTACCTCTTTTATTCATCGTTACTCATGGAACAATATCGCATGGGTTCAAATAAAGTTCTCTAAATTTGAGTTTAATTATCTATTATCTACATCCTGTGCTAACTTCAACGGAGGGAAAAGTGATTAATAAAGTGAGTGTATAAAGTTATTGAAAGAATTATTGTAAGTCTATAATACTACATAATCGTACACACCTTATCAGGACTATACAAGTAGCAGGTAATGGCATGACGGGACAGTGATAATTCAATGATGAAGTGTTTTTAGACACCTATATAATGTAGTGGAATACAAGTACTTTTAGTTACTTGCAACCATGTCGTTTTTAAGATATCTCCATTAGGAAAATAAAGAAAATAACGTTTGGTTAATTTTCTCAGAACAGCGGGTCCTTAAAGAGTTATTCTTGTAGCATTGCTTTACTTATTACGAATAAAAGTTGTAATTAAGAAGAGTATCGCTAAGAACTTTTGAGATTTAAACTGTAGTAATTAGCAGAAAATAAATATTATTAAGAGATTCATTTGAGTTTTATTCCGTACAAAGTAAAACTTTACTCTATTTACATAATTAAAACACACAAAGGAGGAGGAAATGGAGAAAGAGGAAACTGTTGAAACTTCAATGCCCAAAGCGATTACATCCCAACAGCGGTGAAATACCTGTTATACGAATATAAAAGTTGTTCTGCAAGTACTGTTTTCTTTTAAAAAATGAACGTTATACACACATAATGGAAGAAATTCTGCACAATATTCGTGCATTGTTAACATACGATCTGATATAGCGGTTGTTTATATCGTAATATTTGTTTAAATATTCTGATTTCTCCGTTTTGCCTTCATATACGAGCTACATAAATAAGCGATCATATGCTACTCTTATAATAAATTCTGTCTTCCAAAATGTTTCAACATTATTTATCCATAAATGTTTTAGAAACGCCACGATTGAGAAGGTTAGAATATTCCCTATCATTACTATTTGTTGCTAACAGCGTTTTGGGCAACTTTTTTAAATAAATAAATTTACCATGAACTCTGGCTTGTTTTATTATCATAATTTGAGATTAAATTATACGCAAGAAATTTAAAGCAGATGTATAATTGGAACATGTTTTAAAAACTGAAAGAATACTTAATTTAGAAGTTCGATTTTTGATTACACATTTTAAATTTATGTGTTGTGAGATATCTCTGTTATCTTTGTTCGAATAATGTAATGTGTAGAGACTACGATGTGTTTAATTCTTGGTGTAACACGATTTTATTAAGGTGTAGCCGTCTACAGACGACGTGGCGTTCATCCAATTAAGAAATTGTGAAAATGTAATTATGTTTCGTAATTTGAGTCGATATCCTATTAAATCGTTCAAGAGGAGCGTATGTGTCTTATAAATAGGACCGTTTTAAAAGTAGGCCACTCCTCTCTTAGTGCATAACCTCCGCTTGGGAGAACCGAGAGGTATTCAGTAATTAATTTCTTACGTCTTATCCCATTAGCGAGGCGCTGAGAACACTGCAGTACGCCAGAGAGGCGGTGACTGCGATGAATAGCAGGGGAAGTTCTATTTTTGCGGCCCTTCCTTCCCCCTTCGCAAGCACACCTAAGCTACTCGTACTTCCTACCTACGAAGATCAAACTCAGATTAGCGAATACATATTTTAACCCCAGACACATCTGTCTATATTTTCAAGTCATGTCAATGATGACCAGAATAAAGTAATAATTGTATTTCAAATACAAAATGTATGCAATTAAAATTCACCTAATCACAAAGTAATTGGATATCACATTGCTTGTGCTTGTATTTAAAACATTTAATAACTACATACAAATATAATTTTATTTTTGACTAACTTGAGAACTTGTAATGTTTAAAAATGGGGTTGGACATTATCAAACGCTTTATCTAAATAATTGTGTTAAAGTTAACTGGAACAAACAAATAAGAATTTTGAAGATGACAGGATTTAAATATCTATAAAGAAGAGTTATCCATAACCTCTACAAGTGGGAGAAATTAGAATTGAAGGACAAGAAAACAAAGCAGAAATCAAGAAAGGAGTTAGACAAGGATGCAGTCTGTCAACCGTGCTGTTTAACTTATATATAACACAGATGATGAGGAAAGTTAAAATGAATATGGAAAGGGAATCGAGCTGCAAGGAGAATAAATAACCATAAGGTTTGTTGATGTTATTGTAGTATTACTGGAATCAGAAGAAGACTTGGAAAACATAATAAATAAGATGAAAGTGATCCTGGAGAAAGAGTACAACATGAGATATAATATAGGGAAAACCAAGGTAATGAAGTGTAGTATGGGGATAGTGGAATAACATAGGGTGTTATATTGGGAAGGGGTATTTTGAAGGAATTCCGCTAATTTGGAAGCATAATAACTAGGGACGGTAGAAGTATAGTAGACATGAAGTGTATGATAGAAGAGGCAAGGAAGGATTTCGCAAAAAATAGAGGAATTAACTTACACCTAATATAAGTGTGGATATTTGGAAATCATTATTAAAATGTTCGTATGGAGTGTGACGTTATATAGATGCGAAACGTGGAAGGTAGTAGAAAATTGAAGCTTCCATAATGTGGTGCTGTAGGAGAATGTTGAAAATCAGATGGGTTAACTAACCAAGAAGTTCTAAACAGAATAAGAGAAGAGAGAATATTTTGGAGGAGTTTGACCAAGAGAAGGAATAGATTAATAGGCCACGTTTTGAGACATAGCATTAGAGGGAAGTATGTGTGGAAAGAACAGTAGGGGGAGGCTGGATGGAATACGCGAAGAAGATTAGGGAGGATGTGGGATGTAATAGCTATGGAGAACTGAAAATGTTTGCGCAGGATAGGTTAGTACAGATGGTTGCTTCAGATCAATCTTAGGACTGATTACCACAACAAATACAACAAAAAATTCAAATTTTATGAACAAAACTTTACATTAATTACCCTTAAAAAGTAACGACTCGAATATGACAAAAAACTATAGTAATAAGTATGGGAAATAATAAATACAAAGTAAGCTCTACTGTCTAGTTAAGCTGATATTTACAGATGAACTATTGATTTAGAAACAAAAATTTAGCAGTGAAATATTATTCGATAAAGCTTCATTACTTACCTAGTGGACTTCTGTCGAACCTCACTTTATTGTATTTTAAATTATTTAATTTATATCTATTCTACATAAAATTACGAGAAAATTATAGCTAGCCCACTTACATATGACGTTCCGTATTTATAGTAAGGGAACACTCCAGGTTAATCAACAGTGCATTCAGGTTCTCAGTTTTGCTTTGACAGAATTATTTACTTCACCCTTAATACCACTTTTCTTCCTAACGATTTTGTACCCTTTGGTATTTTTTAGATACAAAATGTTAAACAACACAACGTTCAAGCCCGTGTCAGCATTCGAACCCGTGACCTCTGTGGCAAATAATTAAAAAAAATCTCATTTGGACCGTTACTTCCAAATGTTGCTGAGTAACGAGTAACAATACAGAGATGTCCCTACATGGACATAAGTCCCCCTATTCGTGTACAGTAGTTAATGACATAGCATTTGGTGCAACAAAATTATCAATTAACTTCATTACGATGAAATAATTTATTGTAATTTTAATTACGACTCATAAAGTGGTTATCTTCGCATATTTAGACACGAACCCCTGAAATGAGCCCAGGCCTTCAATCTTGAACTGAAGTTTGTTTTTGAAAGCTTGTGGTAATTATTCAATCACAATCTCCTAAAAATCGAATGTTGAACAAGAGACAATGAAGTATGTGTTAAACCGTCCCTAATGTCCATGACGTAACTATAAAAGAAAGGGCTGTGACATGAATTTGAACCTGAGAAGACGTGCTACGCCAGATAAAGCTAGATTGAAACCAACTCTTTAAAAGAAAGGGAGGGGGAAGGGGAGGGGGTACAGGGGATAGCTGGTAAGCCTTGAAGATGAATGTTTCAAGCAGAGACCCACAGTATCGGAAAGAGCTAGACCATATAAAGTGAAGATTGAATCCACCAGGAAGGAGAAGGAAAGGGACAACAGCCATTTCTGAATATGTAGACATTTGAAGAGAATTTCCATTGAAATGAAAATAAATAAATACACATAACGCGCCGTACATAAAACCCTAAACAATAAAATTTGAAAATTAATGATTGGTCAGAATAATGATTAATTAACGAGAATTTATTGTCAAATATGTGACTTCAAGAAAAATAATTCTTCGTTACCTTCTACAGATTTGCCAACAAGTTAAAACAGAATTATTTTTTATGAATAATACTTGCGCATATCCCTTTCTTTTAATGTCAGATGGCTCAAGAAATTACACAGATGTTCTATTTCACAGACTTTAGAGATATAAAACAGTCTCGTGAGCGACAACGGGTTCTGCATGACGGCTTTGGAGTGATTTACGACTAAAGTTGGCCTCCTGGACACGAGTAAGCGGGGGAGCGAATAGCGACGTAATAAGCGTGAAATCCTGGAGTGCCTACCAACAGAGGGGAGAACCACAAAAAAATCCCGCTTTTAATATTCAACGGAAGCTATACAAGCAACGTAATCGATTGAGAAATTATACAATGGAGTTTTTGTTGTCATCGGCGTCAACTACGATTACTTCGTGAGCAATTAATAGGGCCTGAAGCAATTGAGAGATGGGGAAGGAAAACAACTATGAGTCACTTCTTCTACAAAGCCTTATATACGAGCACTGTGCGGTATTTGTTTCGGAGACTACGTCATTGCGCTTTAATACCGTTATTTTTGTTAACGGTTCTGGAAATATTAAATATCACTCACAAACGATAGTCTTTTTCCTTATATTTCAATCAGCATTAATTAGAATGAAATAAATTTTTGAAATAAGAAAATAAGTGGAGGAAGAAATAGAAGAGTTGTCTAAATTAAATGGAATAAACCTTGTCTCCGTAATTACCATAAATTTACTTAAAAACCTATAGTTGGCTATTTATACCGTTAAATGATAACATGACTAGAATGACATCGTTATTGTTCAAGGAGAATGAGAAAATTTTTCTGTACTTAATTTTGGTTTTTATTCTTACTTAAACATGTTTATTAAATTTTAATTTTTGTTCCAATCGTAACAAATTAGACGCAGTGTATGCAATCGGAAAGTCTTAATTAAGTTGTATTTTTAATGTTAATTGATGAAGTTTTCTGCAGAAACGGTTCGACTGGCAATGAGAAAGAGATATTTTATTTGTGTAATGGTTCAATTGCTTTGATGAAACGTAATGGCTGATTGTATAAATAAACAGTTTTTGGAAGCTTTCGAACATGGATAATCTCCGAGGATACCTATCCGCTGGACATTGACGTGTGAGGGCCGATGAAAAATTCTATGTGCAAACTTAATTTCGTTAACTTATGGAAAGTTGTCGCTCAGAAGACTGTTATTAGCAATCTGTGATAAGTCAATTTTCCTGTGAGCATAAAGGAAATCATATTTAGGTGACGATTTCCCATAATTACAGACCTTTCAAAATTATCCTGTTCCGGTAGCTGGAGATAAAACACTGGTTGTCTTTGTTAGGTGTTTGACATGGCTCTATGCGGTAACTGCCCGTCAGTACGACAGTAGAGTAGGAGACATGCTTATGCAGCAGACGAAACCTTGCGATCGACGGTAAGAGGTGCCGTTAGTCAATACACTGTAAAGTAAGCGATACAAAATCCATTGTAGGTTCACGTGCAAAACATCCATTACTGAAAACTCACAGTTATCATTCTACCTGTTTTTGTCACTAAGGCCCAAAAAATCCTAACAAACTCAATAAATTTCTACTTGCTCTTTAATTAAAAATTTTACTGTGACATATTCTTCCACCATTAAAAATTTTGTGATTCAATAATTTTCGGTTGGTTTAGTTTATTTTTCAAGTAGAATGATTTCTATACGCTGTAATATTTGAAATAAAGTTTTGTGTATCTCATTACTTGTGTTTACTTTTAATAAATTTCCATGCCATAAAGAACCAACAGTTAATATCTGTTTTTTCTATAAACATATGCTAAGGTAACCCTAAATTAATTTAAATACTAGACACTTCATTATTATTAACAATTATGCATAATAGATGAAGCATGTCAATTTGTTTTTTTATATAACAGAAAAGAGAAAAAGGATGACAGGTAGTCAACTTCGAATTTGGTAAGACTGCTGGAGAAGCGATACGCTGACCACTTACCACTCCAAGTTCGGAATGTGTCATGCAAGATGACAGTCCGCCGTCGATTCAGTAGGCCCAGACCAAAGAAGAAGAACTGCGAATTTGGAGGTCCTGGTTGGACGGAAAGTAGTATTATTATCTGTCTTGAAGAGTCATCGCCGTTATTAATCTGTAGATCATCATTGCATCACATAAAAATCCATATTAACGAACGCCATTGTTGAAGTGTTGGAAAATTATTTATAATATATGATCGCATAAAAGAAATCGAGATTTCTGTTTAATAAATGTATTTATTTCTTAGATTACTGTAAATGAATGCTTAATTTTATAATTTTTGTCAATAAATGTTTTAATGTGTGTTCGAAAATATTTTCTGGTACTTTGAGGCTGGTTTACGAATTAACACCCAGGATTTCGCGAGTCGATTACTTGAAAATATATAACCGAATCCTTTAAATTTAAGGGAGAAATGAAGACCACAACGAATAATTTCTCATTTTGAATGTTCCACCCGCCATTCTCCAGTACATCATCTTCATAATTATGTTGCATATTAACTATTAACCTTCGCTTTTTGAAATTTGCGTTATATTGCTCCAATATTGCCTCCCTGCTGCGGAAGAGCGCTGTTGCCAAGCTTGTATCCAATATTTCGCGTCTGTGCAGTTTAAAAGTTACAACATAAATATTATGAATGAAAGTAGGAAACGATCATTATATTTATTTAACGGTTAGATTAATGTGAAAATAACGGACGAATTGAAAAAAATTGAAGAGAGTACTGGTTAAATTATAATTTTTAACTAATAAAAACGTAAGAATTTTACGAGACGAATTGAATTTGTGATATTATAACAATTAAAGAACAAATAACGAAAGTTCTAGTTATGATCTTATCGAAGTGCATCAATGAAAATTATTTTTTGAATCAATAAGAGAAATGTCGCTGTGGAATCCATAAGCGCCACTTTTTATGCTGCTTGAATTTATACACGTTTTTTTAATGAAATTTATTTTTATAATTAAAGTAATTTCACAATATTCTAAATATAAATGTATTGTTATATGCCAATACGCAACAAGACTTCCGTACAACTGTTATAAAATATAATTTTATCGTATTTATTAACTGGTTTGATTAAAGGAACTTTAATACAAAAGCGTTAATAGGTAAGAATATGGCCAAGGCGTCAGCAGGCAGAAATGTTGTCTGATTCAGTATTTGAAGCTCATAATCAGGAAAGGAGCAGACATCGTGCTTGGCCTTTGAGATCACATGCCTTTTCCGCGTCGTGCTTGGAATAAACTCTTGCAGCTGTAACCTCAGTCAGCAGACTCGCTTTTCCTTTGATAATCAAACAACCACTTCTACTTCTGGAAATGCTAAGACTCCACACATCAATTTTGTTTAAATATTTATTAAGAACATTTATGGCAACTTATTTCTCTTTGAAAAATACTTTATCACTGGAAACTTAGAAATTGAGTATAAGGATTATGATAAATTTAATTCAAATATTGTTAATATTACTGTGGCTTTATTAATATTTCGTATGTTCTACTTATTGTTGTCTCGAGATTATCACGTAAAAAATTTCAGTAATAAATTCTGATGCACATTAAATGATTTTGTAATAACTAAAGATTTTTGGATAAATTTAAAGCTTTTTGCGTTTTGTGTAATATTGCTCAACTTAATGTTGAAAAATGTTATAACATTTATATTGGTGATGGATTATATCTAAATATTTACTTACTAAAATGTTTCATTTTGTAAGCATTCAGTTCAGTGTAACGTAACTTAGAAAAGACAGATTAATCTATTAATGGATGGGGCTTTCTGAGTGAAGTTAAGACTCTTATATTCAACATTTTTGCACTTTGCTGATACCGCGAAGTGAAGGAAAAAATTTCGTAGTCTTTATTTTTCTTGCAACAAAATTTGTACTCTGCGTGCACTTAACTGATTAATACGAAGGATATTATGTACTTAAATCTCACGAAGCTCTTTTTATCATGATACAAACGTTTTTATTGCTCGTTTAATCAAGATAAACTTAAATCGGTAGCCCGGAACGTGAAGCATCTGCATCAGTGCACAATCTGCAATGTCGAAATATATTTATCCAGGAAAAAATATTGTAAAATGATTTTACAAGGAATAAATGAAGCTCATACAGCTCAATTTAAGTTTCAACCGAAGTTAAAAAAGTATAAAACATTTTATTTTTTTATTGATTAACAATTCTACGAGGAGTATAATAATGTCCAGTTTACATACTTCCGCTTTTATTTAATACTTTAAAATCCGTTGTAAAAATTATAAATAAAAATAGTTTTCTCGGGGACAGTCGCTACCAGTCTCCTACGCTAGTTCATATAAATTCCGAGTACCTACTCAACGTTCATGCCCATCTGATAACTCTTCCCAGCTCAGCCGCTCTGTGGCTACAAAGTCATTTTTAATACTACTAACTAACTAACCATCTTTAGACAAACTAGACATCAGCGATATCCACCACTTTCCTTTCTTTAGTTCCCCCTGTATTTCTTTTGTTGTAATCACATAATTTAGTTTTTAATTAACTGCCTGATTATATTCAATACTAGCTGGCTTTTCCCGTGTTCATATTTGTATTATCCGGTACAATATTTCATTCAACACAAATCTCTTGGTCAACATCTGATTTAACCTGCATAAAACGCTTTACATTTCTGAGCATTTACCTTTTCACTCCTAACTATCCCGTCATCATAACCACCCGGATGACACGCTGTACCCAAATCGTGTCAATAAATTTCCTGTTGCGTTAAATACGGCACTTTCATAAAGTCTGAAACATCCCGGTGGAAGAAGAGAGTGAAAATTTCCCGTATTAAAATAATTTTCTGAAGAAAAAGAAATTTACCGTCACGTCAATTTGTTTCAAACGCGGAGTGTAACGCGAACTATAAAATCATGCACGCACAGAAGATTTGAAGTATGAATCAAGGTTCACTGAATAATTCAAATAAAAAATAAAGAAACCCGGCAAGTCTTTAATAGAAAGAATATTAACCACGTGTAATGTCGTTAATCGTTTGAAATACTCACTTGAAATAATTGTGTCAAACTTTGAAATTATAAATACAAATAAAATGTTAGATTGTCAAGAAGTGTCGCTTAAAATGATTTCGACAGCAAATCTATTAAATTATATTGTTTTAAAAATCTAAACCGTAGTCTTTGTTATTTTATGGAGTTTTTATTGCAGGATATTATTGAGAAAAGCCAAGTTTGAAAGAATTATTAATTATCGTGGCTCCGTGAAATGTATGTCATGATATAAGGTGCTCCAAATAAAACGAAAATATAGTCTTTTACATTTAAAAAATATTCCGTTTTATTTTTACCACCGTTTGTATGGGTTCATATTGCAGGATAATATTTATTAAATGTGAGAGTAGCGTAATGTAAACAAATAGTTACTGTGCGATATTAAATGATGAATTTTCTTGTCTCTCTGACAATTCTCTTTAATTCCTTCCACGTTAACGCTGGAAGTTTTCGACGCCGTACCGAGTTTTTCTATTTTACTCAGTCACCACAAAAATAATTGTATTTATTAATAAAATTGTAATCTGTGTAATTTAGTGTAAATAGTTGGCATGACTACTGGTAGTCTTTCGTATAAGTATAGGTATAAAGCAATGTATGATGTAAAGGTTTACTTTTCGTGAATTCTATGGATAATAAATTTTTCCATTCATTTCTTTCTCCTGGTTTTAATGAATATTTGCACCAATTTTGACAAAGAAAGTGATAGAGATGTGTGTGTGGGTGTGAAAAAGAGAGAGAGAGAGATAATACTAACTACATAGTATGACTTATAATTACTGAACAATATTAATTAAATTTATTATTTCATTAGTAATAAAATTATCTAACTTGCAATATCTTTACATATTGTACGTATATTAATTCATTAATTACCTCCAACAAATGTTTCATTGCGTTGTATGCCAAATAATTACACTGCAACTCAGACTTCTCTTTTACGACCAAGATAAGCTGAAGGAATACGAGGAACAACGTCTTATAGTATGATAGTAAGAATATTACACAGTTATTAGGCGAGAATTATTACTACCAAGATAAACAGAAGAGATACGTGAAGCAACTTCTTAGAGACCTGGCGAAATATATTAGTAATATTAACATACAGTTCTTAGCAGAATATTATTGATTATTGCAAACTGAATAAGTAATTTCTTTTCTGATTTCAGTTTCGTTGAACTAGGTTATGTTGGTAGACTGTGCCAAAATGAAGACAATATCTAAACAGAATGATAATTTATATTCAACGATAATTTATATATAATTAAACATGAGATGAAAGTAGGAAAGTAAACATCTTGACAATCAGAATGTTGGACGAAAAATATATTTATTCAACAAAATGAATGTTCTCTTGCATGAATGAAAAGATATTTGCGAGATCTGGATCAGACTTTTATCAAGATTAAAATAAACAGCTACTCACTCACAATTATTTCAAATAATTGTTTATTTTTATTCTTAAACGGAACAGAATGGTCTCCAATATCTAAAAACCACATTTTAAAATGAGGTTACAATAATATTTTGTACCAAACAGGAAGTATTTTGTCCTTAAGCGAAGGAAATCTTTTCATAAGTTTATTATCAATTGAAGTATCTCTTTTACTAATTCAAGCTCTGAGTGAGTGCAAGGGAATTCAATGCAGATCCCTCTTTAGAGGGAAATGATGAATTCAGCCCGTGTCCCTTATTTACAGCTCGTGTACGGCTTTGTAAATTCGCTGCGCTCTCTTCAGAAGTCCGTTGCCATGAATACTTTTTCCGCATGCCACCATTTATGTTGACCGAGATATTTACCGTCATGCTTCAGCACGAACGACGTGACGTGGGGAAAAAAAAAGAAAACCCTTAAATACTAAATCCTTCATACAAAGAGAAGAGAGCGCCACAGACCGTGGCTCGCTAGTCGCAAACAATTCTCACTAGCGTAATAGGATATGAATAATAATGACTCATATACATATATCACATATCAGGTAAAGCTATAAATATTAAAAGCGACTCCGCCTTTTTAACAACTTTATTTTACTGTGTATTTATATTTCCACTTCTATTCTAATAACTGGTTAATTTTATTGTTATGTAACTAGCTGGGTGATGCCCGGGTACTTATTTGTTAGCCTGTTACACGAACTTCTTGATCAACAACTGATTTAACCGGCTTCGAGAACGACTTATTTTTAACATATACCTTTCAACCCCTGCCGATCCCGATGAAATGTCTATTTCATCATAAGCAGCCTGATGACTCACACTACTTAAATCGCGTCAAAAATTATTCTGGTGCATTAAAAGAGCACACTGTCTTATAAAAGTTTAAGGCATCCCGGATGAAAATATCCGTGGTACTTCAATGTAGCAATGAATTCTCCTAATACACCACAGAAGTCGAGAATACACGCCGGAAAAAAATGTAACATGTATTAAGGAAGTAAAAAATTCTCTAGGTACTTTAATGGTGTTACAAATACTTCCGGTAATTATACCAATATTAATATAATTCCCTCAAAATTGACATGACAGTCAAAATCAAGAAATCATGTTTCTTTCTTCCGCTAGAAATTTAGCATCCCGCCAATTAATTTAAAACGCGTTCCGCGCTCAGCAAAATTTAAAATGCTATTCGCGGAAGATATTAAATATTATGTTTGAAAGCGAAATAGAAAAAGCATTGTGTGTAATGCCGTTGATTGTTTGCAATTTATACGTGAAATTAATTTGATCACTCTTTGCAATTGTCAATACATCTATTAAATTTTAATGATGAAAAGTCTTACTTTCTGTCTTTCTATGACATTTAATATTTCCTGAAGTTCATATTGCAGGATATAAATTTGCAAACGTCTAGTTGCTGTGATTCCATTTAAAGGCAGTTCTAAATAATACTTAAATACATATCCTTGCGTATTTCAAATAATATTTCTTATTGCTTTCTTTGTCATCCTTGAATGGGGCTATTATAATTGATGTAATGTGAGACCAGCAGAATGTAAACAATAGTCAAGACTTTCTGCACATAATTAAATATGGCGCTTTGGAATTGGATCATTACTTGAAACTCTTGTTGTGATGAAACAGCAGGTGAAATAATGAGAGTTAAGAAATCAATGTTTATGTATTCACTAGCTATCTGCTTCTCTAGGACTGGGCTGAACCATCAGGTCCAAAATGACAATAGTACACAGAATCTAATGTCAATGCACAGAATGATTTCCATCCTGCAAAATAAAATAGTTTCTACTGTTCGGAACATTGGTTTCCTACTTGTTGTAGGTTCTCTATTCGTAACTTCCTTTACTTGAGGCCTGTCTAGGCAATGCGTAACTTCTATTAATAAATTTGACGTATATCCATGTATTGTGTCTCAGTGACATCACTAACTTAACAATGCTGACACATCGGTATATATTCTTTACTGCTGCATAATTTGTTACACGTTTGGGTCACTTTTGTCTCCGTTCTCTACCCTGTTTTGTCGCAATTTTTCAAAGCGTTTAAATTTGTACAAACAAACATATGCGTTTTTATATTATATATTTAGATTTATCAATCCAAGTTATTTGATATACACTAACAGCTGAGAAATACTGTAAAATATTAAACAACTTATGTTAAAAAATTTTCCACGATATTTTAGAATTTAAAGTGAAGTAGAGATAGTTCACTATAAATTGTAATATGGGCCATGCATGTAGACAATAAGAAAAATAAAAAATAATTAAACTTAAAGAGGAGGAGGGAAATAGAACTAGGATATTAATGAAGGAAAATTATATTAATGGTTTTAAAATATTCATAAAAATATCCAGTGGTATTCTAATACGACGAAGTTGTTAATAATTCTGAATTACATTTTATAAAAAATATTTTGAATAATTTATATCCTCGTTACTGGAATGACGGAGTGAAGATAAATTCTGAAATAAGTGTAAAATTTGTGGTTCACGCAAGAAATAAATCATTCATACATTAAATGAAAAAGAGTAGGAAGGAAAAAATACATATAACAGAAAATGTACAAACAAGAAAATAAATACCGAAATTCAAATCAGTATTCTGAAAATTGATTTTTCAAACGAGAACAATTTTCTTTAAATTGAGTGAATTTAACACAAAAATAAAATAAAATAAATTAAGTGGAAGCCATTAAATATTACTTCAGTTATTACTTATCAAATTTATATTTATTGCAATATTTGTATAAGATTGCTGCTCTGAATACAAATTTCAATAATAACAGTTGTCATTTGTTATTTTCTAAGAAAGTATAAATAATGAATGACCAGGTAATATAATTCCCTTTATCAGATAAACATTTAGATAGATTTCTTTTGCAACAAAGTACAGCTCTCATAATATCTTAAATATTATAAGAACAATATTATGTATTCATTCACGTATGTAAGGCTTTAATTATACTATCAATTTAGGTGATAACAGTCTTTTACTCTGTCAAGAATGCCTTACAGTACAGTTGATACCCTGCTGTATATGTTGGAGAATTTTAAGACTCCATTAGAAATATGCTAAGATCGTTTGCAGAAATTATAAAAAAATAATAAAGCGAACATAACCGTCAACAATTTTCTGACTAGGAGTAAATTTTAAAGCCAGATTGAATCACGATTACGATAGAATCTTATAATGCATAATATGGTGACACAATAAATCAATTTATCAACATGTACCTTGACGCATCAAGCTCTGGTCACTGATTACTCTTAGGTAATACCGTAGTGTATGTGGGAGACCAGAGAAAACTGGATTAGGTTTTGGATATTAACCTGTTTCCGAGACCTAGTACACAACTTAATATCCTAGTTCTAAGATGTCTCTTCGGCGTTGCAGTTTTATTTCTTAAGCAGACGCAGTGACGTCTGTGGTTATAAAACGTACCTTAGAGTCCACATACGAAGTACGACTGGCTTTATGTTGGTAAGTGCGAAGGGAGAAAGCTTTTACAGGAGCTCGCCTAGGCTAAAAGGATTTCGTTGAGACGTAGCGACACCGTGACAGGTGAAGGCTTATTCCCTGAGTCTTCTGGGTGTGACCGAGAAGCCTCTCGCCAACTTTCCTCACTTTCCTCTATTGCCTAATTCACGATTGCGTACATGTTCCTTGGACACCAGAAATACACCATGCCTTGTTTTGATTGCCCTAAATCTGAAATATCTATGTCTTATGGTTCCGGGTTAGGGTGACAGTTCTATTCATAAATATCGGCTTTGGCAAGTATTCATGGCTGCTCTGAAAACATTTGACGAACCATTATGCAAGAAACTTTGTCATATTGCTACTAAGAACTAACCAGAGTGTTTTCCTGCTGAATTGAGAAACTCGGTTGTGTCTGGTACTGGTCATGATCAACAAATATTCAATTTTCTCTGCTAGTCACATTCGCTTGATAAACAACGCGATAAAGTAAAAAGCTCTACCATACGTATACCATGTTATTTAAATCTCTGTAGTTAATATTGTTTCAATCAGTAATAGAGAACAAGAAGAGGTGGGTGATGAAGAGTTGGGGGACAACATTTTAAGTACGGAGTTTGACAGGGTGCTGACAGATCTGAGCATTGGTAAAGCACCAGGAATTGATAACATACCAACGGAGTTGATAAGATCATCGGGGGAAGAAGCAATCTCATATCTGTTCAGGATAATTTCCAAAGTCTACAAAATTGGAAGAGTACCAGAAGATTTTAGTAACAACATAATTATACCTACACCAAAGCTGAATGGGGCAGATAGTAAACTAATTGTTCTGTGCTGTTCGCATCTATCTCATGCTCGCAAAATATTAACTAAAATAGTATATAGGATGGAACATCAAATGCAATGCGAGTTTGCTTTTAGGAATAATGTAGGGTCAAGAGAGGCAATATTAACTCTGTGTCCACGTGCATGGAATTTGTAGATTGCCTAGGGTGGTAAAACCGGCAGCTTGAACACTTGACACCATCATCTGTATCAAATTACTGACAATGCCTAAATGCGGAATAGTCATTACTTCACTAAAGGCAACTAACTTTACATCATTTTAACACAAATTTCTCTACACATTTCATAACGACAGTATTTACTTTTTTCTGTAGAGAAATATTTAAAACACTGATCTTGGATCCAGACGACGTAAAACATCTGCCTTTTTGATATCACCGATAGATTCGTTTTTTAAAATATGTTACACCACTGCGTCTAAAATTGTTGTAATTAGAACTACTGAGCGTTACTGACAAAAACAATGTTCAAAACTGAAAATTAACAACAAATTAAAATCCATTACATCTTATTAATGAAAGGTAATGTTGCTTCTATCACTCAGGTGCAGGGGCTCATGTTTTAGTACAAAATTTGTAAATGAAATATACAACAATTATGTGATGGAGATATTTATGGAAATGCATTTACATTATGAGTCATGTTATCAGAAAGAGTAATTATTTGTTTATAACTTGTAATCTGTCATAAAAGCGACATTTCAGAACACAAGACATGGTGAAAAACATTCCATCGAAAATTTTTATAAGTTCAGTGAAGAAGCAAATTCCGCAGTGTCAAACTTTTAAATTTTAACTTGAGACCAAAGGTTTTGAACCCTAGTGACGAGGAGCCTCGGCTCAAGAAATTTAGAGTCGTTTCACTAGTTCGTTTGGGTGTATTTTTGACCCGTTGCGGTAGCGCACACAGCTGATTTGAAATTGTTCAGTAAGGGTTGAAATACCTAATTTTTTTCTGATAACCTCGTTCGGAACAAACAGATTAGTTTTTTTAGATTAGATTTATTATTCAATCCAGTAGCCCTCGGTTGAGGAAATAGGATACGTCAAATATAATATTACAAGAAATATACAACATTTTACAATTAAGAATTGAAGGACAAAAAGAGGAAAGATAAAATTCAATCTTCAATTTTCAGTTGAGGTAGGAAGCTGCAGAAGATCGTGCGTATGTTCCCATCGAGCATGAAAAAGAAAATAAGTCAGCAGTTAAATTCTAGTAGAGTATAGTTGTAAAATAATAGAAGAATTTGATAGGACACCAGAAAACTATTTTAGTCGTTCCTATCAACGAACTATTTCAGTGAATAATACACTCCATTCATTAACAGAGATTTATAACTAGTTATAAATAATTTTTGAACCTTTAAAGCTGGGGCGTTTACCAAGGATCGCAGTACTTGTTAGGAATCGCTTGACAACGTCTATGTTTTATCCACTTGTTGTCCCCCAAAGTTGTATCCTGTATAGCCATATTGGCTGGATAATAGTTGTATATAGCAGTATTTACTTTCCAGAGAAAGTTGTGAATTTCGTCCCGTGAACCAATAATATTTCTGGAATTTTAGATCCAATTGTTTACGTCTGGAGAATATATGCTGTTTCAATGCAAGTTGCATTCCCATTTACTTTACGGTTTCTTTCTGCGGTATTGGTTGAACAGTAAATATAAGCCACGATAATGAGCACCGTTGTTTGCTGCGGTCTATGTACGCACGTGCGCCAATATCTGAAGCGTTGCCATGGTCACGCAGTTAAGAGCCGATGGCCTCTGAGGTTGCGTCTCAGCTACGCGAAGCATACTAGGGCAAATTATGCAAAAAATATTCGTTGTTATTGAAATGTAAGGTCATGGGCTGAAAGAGCTTCCAATAAAAGGAATACTTTAAACGAGACAACGACTGATGATAATTTAATCCTTGTCATCTTATTCATTGAAGATTTTAAAGCATTAAAACATTTCTTATAATTATCATCGTAAAGATAAATGTAAATATGTAATTTATCGCCCCCCCTTTCAGTAACACGATTTATAGACCTCAACACGTCTAAATAATTGAGATAAGATTTTCATATACATTTTTAATATTACCTCATCTCTTTGTTATAGTAGCAATAAGACATTTTAGTTTTGTATAAATTATATTGGAACACACTTTCCCTCTAAAACAATAATTATTTGGCTTAAATATCTTTTCCTCGAAAAACAAACAATCGCGGACCTCCTAGTTGCTGCCGTTAAAAAATTGGGGTCGTTGAGAGTCTGAAGTTTGTAAATTATCCAGTTAGACACTCGCTAAAAGTCTGAATTTAGCTACTGACAAAAACAATGGTCAAAAGTGAAAATTAACAACAAATTAAAATCCATTACATCTTCTTAACGAAAGGTAATATTCCTCTTTTACTCGGGTGCAGGTGCTCATGTTTTAGTACAAAATTTTTAAATTTACATAGTTTATATATTCTAACTTATTGATTGTAAATTTTTGTACATTTTTTAGGAAAGACAATTATAATAATTTTAAGAATATATTCAGAACTAAAACAGAGACGGGTATTTTGCTTACTTGTACTCTTTTTAATGAATGTATAGCATAAGTGGATGCTAAGCGTTTCTTGATGAGGTAGGCAGAAAACGAAACTTACATTTAGCTGTGCAAAACAGGAACCTTAAACCGTGTCCGTGACTTCAAGGGAACCGCATGCATGAGCGTCTGTATATTATGAACAAATTTGTGCACAGTGAAACGCATTTTAAATTACACGCTCTTAATTCCTTCAACTTGTTAACCGAATATTTCATCCACTGTAGCTGAATGTTTATAAACTAACATTACAAAGACAATTAGATAGAAATACATTTTCTGAAAAATTGTAAAAGTATTAAGAAAATTTTTCTCTTTATTTCAATAATAACTCATTATATAAGGAATTCATTTCATGATGTTTTCTTGACATTTTTACTAGTTATGTTACGCAATTTATTGCATGCACTGAAGCTCTGAGTTGTTGTAACTTTTACTTGATTGTGGTTTTAGTAACGCGTAGACGACACTGTTGTTTAATACACGATTTATTTAACACTCATGAATACACAGCAATGCTTACATATACGTTGGTGCTTGCACATGCCTTACACAAGGCGATCATATTTTTAACGAACAATGTTGTACACAGATAATACAGTGCAAAGACAATATTTACACCGCCAATTGTGTCTTCTATCAAGAAACCTTACAATAAACTCATAAATGTGTTGTATTCTTAATTACGTTTATTTACTTGTTTACCTATTTTACGGATGAAAATGTCCTATTTACACTCTATTTAGCTTTCTAGGAAAAATGTACTTCTTCCATAATTAGCGTAATAGTTCTTGCAAATGCAATTCAAATTATTAGCTTATTTGACTTGCCCTGTGCTTTAAGACTACGAGCAAGGAAGACGGGAAGGAAGAAGTGCTGTGTACTTGGTCGCTCAGCGTTCTGGAAGGCTGAACGTAGACCATGGGACATGCCTCTGGTCACTCTGAGCTCGATCAGAAACTTAGGGAACCTAAGAAGTGCAAACAATACCAAATAATTTCGAATGAAATAATTTGTTTCAGAATCTAGAGATTAGAGATTAGAAATAGAGACCTACCGCGGGACTTAATTTGAAATTTTTTAGCAACGCTTTCAGTCCATTCTTAACTTCTATATCAAGTATTTGTACCATAGCTTCATTTCTTCCTGTTATCCTCATTTTTCTTGCGAAAGTCATATATTTTGTCACTGGGAAACCCATAGTATCCAGATAAAGCATTTAGTACCCCACTATATTAGTTTTCTTTTATGCGTATATACAGTATAATGTCGATTGTTACTTAAATTCTGGAGGTTATATAAATGATCATTTTTGCTAAAAATGTTATCGGTAATTTTATACAAAGCGAGTTTCTGGAAAATTCTCAGCAAGGCGCATCTCTCGCGACACTCACAAGCTTAACAATGATATGGAAGGGTCGTGGAAATTTAAGTTTACAAACTTAATTAGAACAGTTTATTGCTAGTGGTTCTTAATGTTAAAATTAATTTCCTGTGACCTATTAGAAAGGCGGAATTAACAGACTCTATTCCTAAATAACTAAGGTTCGAGAGTCACCCTGGTTTCAGCTGCTGTAGACGAATCCCTGGTTGCCAACTGACAATGTCACAACATCCCTGGACTTCCAAAGACGGGAGTACGACGCCAAAGCAGAGGTTTCGCAAGTGCGGCTACGTGGTGCTTTATCTCAAGACAACAAACATAAGAACCCATTACATAACTTCCGTGTAAGTTACATACATTTCTTAATGCTTACACACCTATCACCAATTTTTATTTCACTCAGGCATAAACCAACCCGCCAAACCTCGATGATCGTCTCTTGTATAATACATAAAATTGACGACATTTTAAAGCAATATATCTTCCAGAAATTTTTTATTTCCTTTTCTGGCACAGTTCCAGCTGCTCAAAGTAAGATGCGCCTCTCACTACGAATTTTTTTTACAAAATTTTGTGTGTTTTTAATTTAGGTGCTCAATTTGATGACATAAATTGCCATACTTAAAAGAGCATTTTCTCAATAAATAGTTCGCTACAAACGTATGTTCTGGCAACCATGACGTCAACATCGACTCACAATATTTGATGGCTGTATTGACAAACACTATTGTAATTTCTTGATTATTACAATATATTAATAACATGAATAATATTTATTCTAATTTATAAAAGAATAATAAAGTAAGAAATTACGTACCGAAGAATGTGTTAAAATTGTAAGAGAAAATGTAGACTCTATTGACCAATGGTAGAACAATCATTTCACCTATTGCTGCTGTTATAAATAGTAGACAGTTTTCTCATCCTGCTGATGTATATGAGAATAGGGAAGCTAAAAGATTGAGATATAAATTGAAGTTTTCTTCACTTTTACATACTAAATCAGAGACCAATATATTAAGAAGCATTAATTCCGGGAGTCTTTCTGGGTTTTGAGGAAAAACGGAACCTTATGAAATAGAAACAGATTTCGGTTATAGGCAGTCACTTACTTGTATGCCGTGCGTTTAATAAAATTAAGCTTAAACGTTTTTCTGTTTTCGTTTTTGGGCCATATCAATCAAAACAAAACATGTTTACTAATTAATTCAGTTTAAATATTTTGCAAAATAAATGAAAATTACGTGCTCGAATTGTTATCAGTCAGATAAATAAATGCATAATGAAACCTGCAGACGTAAATCGAAGCAAACCGCGGTTTTCAAATAAACCATATGCTCACTTTGTCCAGTGGGGGTGGCGTTTGATAAATTGCAATCATTAACGCAGCGTTGTGTTTAATTTGACGCAGTATTTAATATAACGCTGTATTTCATGACGTTTATCTAAAGAAAATTGATATAAACACGCAATATTTTTCAATCCTGTCATGACAAACAAATGAAATTCTTAATTTATATGACGGAGTTAACACGTGTCTGCTGCGATGTTATACGAGTAGAAGCGAAACAATGATAAGTTGGGCATCATGTCTGGTTTGGGCTTGTTCGATCCATAGAAAGAAATCTAAGTCGTACATCACTGTTTATATGAAATATTTCTCCAACAATCCATATTTTATAACTTATGTTTTTCATTATTTAAACACTCAATTTCCGTTGAATTTTCTATTTTCCGCTTCTAATTCTCTCAATTACGGACTTATCTTTTCGATATATTTCCTAATACCGTAACTTATCCCTTATTTTTCTTTTATTTAATTATGCATTAAATTGTACTTTTTTTAACAAAGAATAAACGGATCCAATACTTGCTGTGTTGTTTATCAGACAGAGGTTCTAGATTTAATAAAATTATAGCGAGGGGTAAAAGTTTCAGAGGTGAATAGCATACAATTTATTTTTGAATAGTCATTATTAATACTTCTGATATTTGTAATGACAAGAGGATATTGTTGAAATAAACGAGGATAGAAATGCAGCTCAATCAACGTCAATCGCATGTCCAGCATGTAGAATTCTTTTATTATTTAGTGAGAGGAATACGAGAGCCATATGACGAAGCCATGATTAATTATTAAATAGTGGTTTTCCGTGATCTGTGATTAAGTCACCAACAAAATACAATAAATTCTGCCAGCGACTGGGTTTCTCTTTTAAAAGAAATCAAGTTTCACTTTTGGGGCACTACTTCAAACACAAAGAGCATAAGAAATTTCGAAGTTAAATTAGAGTTAGAGATAGATATCCCTATGCCACAGTCTATTACATGAATTTTTTTTGCATTGTTTATAATCGAGTGACTTCAGTTTATCTTTACTCTTGATGGTGGTTATGAGTAGAATAATGAATTTATTAACATTTTTTCACTTGAATTTTAATGTCATTGTACACAGTACACAGTCTCAAATTCCGAGTGTTAGAAATTGCCTAATTAAACAGAGATCTGATTAATTTATCACGTAATATGATTTTCTTGGCTTTTATTCCCGTCTGTGTCTGTATAGAGGGTGGTCTGTAAAGCTTCTTGAAGTAAATTTTGGAATGTCTAAATTCATTTTTGTAATTGTTCCTCTTCGTGTCGTAGTAGTTTCCTGAATGATTCGCGTCTCCAATGTTCCTTTAACGCATTACTTTTAACACTCTTTTCCAGTATCAAGTATTGATATTAAATAATTTTAATTACTTCTTGACAATATATAAAATTATCTTATTGGCTACCGACAAAACCAAAAAAAATTGACATTGTATATTCTAAGCATTGATATTCCTAGCGGATGATAGTTTAAAAAGCCAAAAAGACATGTACCGTAACATACAAATGGCGTCAAACCGTTATAGTCGACGTGAAACCTCAGCAGTTTGTTTATTTCATCGAAGCTATTGTAAGAGTCAAGCAGATGGACATCGGTTTCTGACCCATAACAAAGCAAAAAAAAATTCATGTAATAGACTGTGGCATAGGGATATCTATCTTAAGCTCTAATTTAACTTTGAAATTTATTATGCCCTATGAAGTATCAGAACTTGTTAGCAACAAGTTGCCAGAAATAGAAGGCAGTCCAATTAACCTCAATAAAATAAGACCTAACGCACTTATAATTTAGGACTTGTTGCAACTTTACGTAAAGGAACGTTACGAATTATGTAAAACGGATAAAAAATTATTAAATGCAACCAGTTGAAGAATTAATTAAATAGTATGACTCAGAAAGTCTGACGAAACTACATGGCGGGTTTTAAGAAACTGCGCTACTAGATATCACTTACTAGACGATGACCTATCAACTAAGGCTTAATACGGAAATTTACACAACGATAACCTCTGGATTTGGTGAGGTTTCACTTTTCTCATTTATTTTCCAATTAATTTAATCTGGGGTTTCAGTTCTTTTTGTGTTTGTGTGTTGGTACTGATTTTATCGAGTATTCTGTTGCCTTCAATAGCATATCCTATAACATATTTCCATCTGTTTTCTTGCTCGAATTATTTAACTTATAAACGAGATAAGACGTGTTATAGTTTGATATGAAGTTAAATATCAGATTTTTATCAGCGTTCGTATATTCCAATAAATTTTTCGGTATAATAGAAAAAATTTTAATTCCCTTTCCAGGAATAAATTAGGCACGGAACAGCGGAGACACTTGTTAAAAAGTTCGCCGCTGTGAGTTTGATGCCCGTGGTTTTGATTGGCTATATCCGGCACAGCTTTTTCACATAGAACGTATGCATAACTATTTTTAAATAAAGTTATTTTCTGATAAATACCTTGAAATAAATTTTATACAAGCTTCCATTTGACTGCATGAAACTCTGTTTTGGGATTATATAATTTTTGTAAAGATAAAAGAGTTTTCTTATTCTAATTTCAACTTTAAGAAACACTTCTAGGTCTCCTCCTTTCAAATTCCAAAAAAAAACTTATCCATTCAACTTAACCAACATTTCGATATAAATTTAATGACTCAATGGTGACCCCGATGAAAGTCAAGGAGAAATACCCGCAATACTTTATGCGAAAACAGTGATGACAAGTAATTGAGTTAGACAATTAAGAAGAATTTTATCCGTTGATCGGATTCATCAATCTATTTCTGATAATTTAATTATTACCATTTTTTCCCTGCCGGTTTATTATAACTTAAATTTTCCTTTATGGTATTCAAATCAAAATCAAGATGCATTTCTTAAGAATCAGTTTCATAGAATTCTCAATAAATTTCAAAATAGATAAGCTTCTCGTCGCAGAATTACAAGTGTGTCAAATAAATTTACAGTGGTTATTATAAGTAGTGTTACGTTAAAGGAAAAGTGTTTAGGTAAACATTTGAAATATTGCTCTTAAATACTTGCGAATTTTATAACTGTCAGCTCCGTCTGGTTTACTGTAACAACTTTTGTTTCTGAGAAATCCCAGTTGCTGCAGTTTGATTCTCTTGGTGATTTGTAACGCGGGAAAGAGCATCGAAGCCTAATTAAATCAGTTCAATCTTGATAACATGCATAAAATGGAATTGGTATGCGTCCACATTGCTGCCGAAAGCAGGGCATGAGTTTACAAGTCCTGTGGGAGCCACTCCCTGCCCCTGGATATCGACTCTGCTCGATTGGTTCATCATGGAAGGGAAAACTCCTCTGCTTCCAATTGTCATCGTACCGAATCTCGCACTCAGCACGTTCGAACAAATTTGACCGTGATTCTGAATACTTTGAGATCACTTTATTTCTTCCTGCAACTTGTGCAAGGAGATTCGAGTTTTGAAAGCAGAAATGGTTACTACAGAACAAACTTTTCGTTGTGAATAGCTGTATCAGAGTGACATTTGAGTGGTTATTAATAGTTGATAATTTATTTAATCGGATGGTTCTGACGATAATCTTATTTGCTAGTATAGTTTGAGTCTGCCTACATCATTTTAATAAATGTACTTTATTTTATATTTAAAACTTTTTGCATAGCTTTTCTTCATTTATTTACTTTGTCGATGGAAGGTGGACAGAGAATTATTTCTGTGACAACGTTGTATACGTATTAATTAATCTGAATATATTATTTAAATACATGCCTAGACAGTGGTAACTTGTACCAGATGGTTGAGCATATTTTACGATAGTAAACAAGTCGGGAGGAAGCTAGTACGCGTTTGAAGGCACGCCCCAGGCGGAAAGAGAGTGAAGTCAGAAGTTTTCTGTCTTTGTTTACTACGTGACTTAAGTCAAAGCAAAGAGGACATTGTCCTGACGCAAGGATGTGGAAAGCAGCGTCTTGAATTTTCTTGAAGCGCCATTTAGCTGGACTAAGTGAGAACGTGAAACGGAAAGAGATCGGAGACAGGAAAATTGTGGTGGATTTTTAAAGGCAAAACTCTATTGTTGGGAAAGAGGAGTTAGAGTGTATTTTAGAAGGTAAAAGGCAATAGTGTTTGATATAAGAGAAATGAGTGAGTTGAACAGAATCAGGTGAATAATAATGCATGGGATATGGAAGTGGATAGTTACGAAAGTCAGTACAGTTTCAGGACAGATAATAGAAGTAAAGTTGGAGTTACAGTAGACTATCGATCATCTGTTTTCTATATTCTCTCTCTTTATTTCGTAATATTTTCTTGATTTCATGGCAAATTTATTTAAATTGTATTGGTTATGTTACACTACACGTCTGGTGTCCAACAACCGAGAAAATAAATCAGATATGAGGACATCCGAACAACAGACAATGCCAATGAGAGAGCCTTAGTTATCACTCAGGATATGGACAAATAATTATCTTCCATCAATTGATTTCCATAAGAATTCTACGTTACTTGAGAATTTGAATGATACGAGTCCTTACCAAAGACAATCACTAACCTTACCGTACATAACCTAACCATCAAGCCTACTGTTTTAATACAGTAAGTAGTAGCGTTGTTCAGTTTTGATGAAAAAATATTTAGCATTTTCCGCCATAAATAGATTAATTATTTTTTTATGTATCATGTGACTGGTCATTCAATTATTTAAAAAATAATGGAACATAAAAGAAAGTGTGTAGTGTCTCCAATTAGTCAACTTATGATGAGTTTGTCAAAACGATGTAGCATTGCCTTAACCAACAAGGGGCACAAAACGTTACTGTTTCTGAAATTATCCTCATAAAACTATATTTTGATGTATCAGGAATAGAAGGTGATTTCATTATACGAGAAAAAAGTTAAGGACAAATTAAACAGCTGCAAATGGTTATGAAATGATTATCAAAAATTTATAGAACAGCAACAGATGACACCGGAACAAATTTTTAATGCCAGTGAAACTGGCCTAAACCGGAAACTTAGAAACTCAAGCACAGGTCACAGAGAAAATAACGGCTCTATGTCGAAAAATGCTACTGGTTCTCATAAGATTAAACTAGTTGTGATCGGGAAATAGAATGGTTTGAATTGTGACAATCTAGGGTAGAATGGAGAGTCCGGCACTGAAATCGTTAAAAGAGCACAATGAGAGAAGCGGTTTTTGACGATTTTGAGGGTGAAAACAGAAGTTTTTCTTAAAAATAAGATAAGATATTCAACTGCTCTGTAAAACAGTGACAACTTGTTAAATATTCTGCGAGCAGCAGTCATCATTTTTTCCGATCTCTTTGGTCTAGTGGCCAGCGTCACTGCTTCGTACCACTGGGGTCGATTTCTGGCAAGGGCTTGGGTCATTGTGGTCCTAAATCGAGTAACCCTTACAATGAAAATTAGACCCCAAAAACGGTAAAGTAGTTGCTCATGAACTTAGCTGTTGATGCAACTTAAAAAATGAAACAGTGGTAACCTGTTTTTCGATGGTATTGCCTAGATTGAAAGCAACAATAAGCACCGAAGAAAATTTAATATTGAAACAGAAGTCCATTACCGACTACGTTTATTAACATTTCGTAGTTTATATTTATTTATTTTAGTGTAGAATTTAATGCTATCAGATTAAATTATTTTCGTATTACGGAATTAATATATTAGTGTGATTAAACTTACTGCGAACTTCATCTATAAATCTACAATGGAACACTTTAAACTACAATAGCCTATTAAACTATTTTTATAATATTTATAATTAAGAACATTTAAATTTATTACAATATATCTGGCTTGTATAAGTGCACTTTGGTTTATCTGCTGTTTAAGATTATCGACACCAATTCTCACCTCCATTATCACGGATAATCGAGT
The DNA here is from genome assembly GCA_034510155.1 of Eucriotettix oculatus. Classification (NCBI taxonomy): domain Eukaryota; kingdom Metazoa; phylum Arthropoda; class Insecta; order Orthoptera; family Tetrigidae; genus Eucriotettix; species Eucriotettix oculatus. The sequence continues at coordinate 62,298,779 of CM067378.1, read as the reverse complement.
CTACTCTATATTAATAGTAGAGAGCGAAAAATTGAGATGAAGTAATGTTTCGGATGAAATCTTCACGATGAACCAACTGGGTCAGGTATTTAAAATAACATAACGTTGTGTTCTTTTAAATACCTGACCCGGTTGGTTAGCCGTGAAGATTTCATTCAAATTATTCACCGGGAAAGTCTACGTTCATTAATGAAGTAATGATAGTAAGCAGTTGCTCTGGAGGTTTGAGGGATGTCAGATTTTTTTTCTTTAAGAAGTAAAAATGGAGGCTGAGCGAACCAAATGTAAGAATTAATTTTACGTTTTGTAAAAATAATTTGATATGCATGTTTACCACGCTTGTCAATCGTAAAATTATGTTACGAAATTTGATGGTCTTGGGTTAAGACTCATATCATTCAAATTCTCAAGTAAGGTAGAACTCGCGAGGGAAACTATTTATGGAAGAGAATTATTTGCTTCCATATCCTATGTGGGGTAACGAAACGTATCTCATTTGGTTTTGTCAGTTGTTCTGATTTCTTCTTGTGTGTTTTATCTCACGCCAGACCTATAGAAAACCATAACTAATACAATTTAAATAAATGTGGCACGGAATTTCGAAACTACTGCTACATAAAAAGGACGAATATAGGTTTTAATGCACAGTTTTTAAAACAATCAGCCCGTATTTATTACTCTAATGTTCTTTGTTTTGTGTTTTATTGCAATTTTAAAATTTTGAGTTCGTTGAGTATAAATACGGGAGTTACGAACGAATTGCAAATAATATTAATAGGGGAAAATTGTTACATGCAGTCTAACACATAACATCGTCTGTCCTTGGAGAAATGTTGCCAGAAGTTATACGCCTGTGGAAATTGCATTATGGAAGGCGTGGAAGTACAGAACAAGCGGCAAGCCTCCGAATTAGGCTTCCCATATGTCAGACTGCTAGATAATGCGGCTACGCCTGGTTTAGCTGCGGTGCGCCCTAACACGCACTTGCGTATGTAAATCACACGCGGACAAACTTTTCACACAGAAACGTTCTATAATAGGGTGGTCATACTCAAAATAGAACGTATTCATAGTTTAAAAAAATCTGAAATGTTGGCTAGGTCAAAAAATTATATTTCTTACTTGTGAACAAATATTCACTTGACTTACGATTTAGATTTATTGTTGTTTCCATTAATCCTCGATTGAGGAAATAGGATACGTCATACATTAAAAATCAAAAATGGACAAAATAAAGTACATAATTAAAGACAAATAAACTTAAAATAAATTAATAAAAGAAAATGTATGTAGACAAAAGTCAATATAAACACAACACGGACACACGATTTCACACACACACTGGGAAACACAAACAAGCACACACTGAGGAACACGCAATGGATTCTTTTGAAACATGAATGAAAGACAGGTAATATGCTTGTTTCTGCATAATTTCGACAGCCAATTGCATCTTACTTGAAACCAAACAGAGTGCAACGTTCACTTATCTCTAAATGCAAACCATTCTACCAATAACTTCATCTCTTTAAAAAAATTGTAGGCTAATAACAAGAAAAAAATCTTAATAATCATAGTCAGACAAAGGAAACGATTATAAGATCACAATCCGTTCAGTCAATCACAACCTATAAAGGGTACAAATATGAACAGAAAATTAGTATATATATTGTAATCTTAGTTGTTAAATGCAGTTTTTATGCTTAAATTTCTTTTGAATTACAACGAAATTATTGGCTGTTAAATATATCAATCTTATTAACTCCACATTAAATCAAAACGTTCATTACCCTTTTAATAAATGTACCACAATCTTTAACATAAAATTGGTATAGTTAAAATAATGCAAAATTTAAGTATCTGGGTAATTTCCGCTGACAGAGCACAGAAAATGCTAGTAATGAAATACTAGTAGTGAAATTAGTAAAAAAGTGAAGGAAAGAGAAATTCTATCGAAGGAAATCATACATTGAATTAAAGGTTCTGTGCAAAGCTTCATATGAAAACTGTTCTTCTGATCTTGAATTAAATAACAGTACATATGATCAATTTTCACAGCATATCAATTGCACATTGAAGTCCTAAAATAAGGCGTGAAGAATATAATATATTAAAGAATGTAATGCATAAATTGTTGTCACGGAAGTCATTGGAAGTCATATGAATATAATAGTTGCAAGAAACGACTGTGGATCCTTGTGGCTGAGCTAGTGACCGTGAATTGTAAATATCAATTAAAGTATATATCAAATTTTAAATGCTTACTTGTTTTTAACGACACATAGACCCACTCACCTTCTAAACTCCATCACATCCAAGAGCCCTGAGAGTCTCGTGCGTGCCTCAAGAACTCGCGTGTTTGCCAGCTACGTTGTTGAACGCGCGGATCGCGAAGAAGATTGTCGCATTTTTATATAGAGCTTAATTCTGCATAAGCACTGGCACTGGGGCCAACGTTCGAAAATAACAAGAGAGGAAGCGAAGCATGCCTCTGCCCGTATATGAGCAAAAATCGGCAGACGGTTAATGTTGAAAAATAGATTTAGTGCTTTAAACTTGAAATGAATATGGGGGGTTTTCATAATTAAAATATAGAATTGTACTTAAAGTATTACTGTATTACAAAATAATTGAAACCATTTTAATTTCCTAAGCCGGCTTTTTTTTCAGATTAACACTAAATTATTTGTACATTATTTGCAAAGATGAAATATCTTATAAACTAGAAACATGAGATCTGACCTATGGGTTGACTTGGCGGGCCTTCTCATAGAAACAGAAATACATACACACACACTGCGCAGAATTGGCAGGACGAGGAAATCGGCCTAAGGATACACACAGAGTAATTACAATTTTACAGGATAGCCTAGAACACGCCGCTGAAAAACAGCTCATTCACAGACTTGTACCGGCCCCAACTAAATCCTTTAACTTCCTTGTTGAAAAAGGTGTCCCTTGCTCATTTAATTTTCTTCTTTGCCGCCACGGACAAGAGCAAGCATTCCGCCCATTATCCCATTATCCAAATATTCATAGCCAATTTAAAACTCCAGCCTCTTACTTTCCATCTTATTACTTCTTAATGTTCTCTGCTTCCGGCTTAATATCCTAAATTCCTAATGATTAGTGTTCATTTCCTCGTCATTAATCTTTTTAATGTTCACCTTTAATGTCACTGCTTAATACTAACTATCCTAAATCCTTAGTACCAGGATATAAAATTTTCCTCGGTTTTCAACACTTTGTTTCACTTTATTATTTCATTTCCTTCGGTGAAGGGACCCAATCATCTCTAATCAAAAGAATATCTTCCGTCTTTGTGAAGAGCCGTTCATCCCACTCTACTGATGCTTTGACACGATGTCTCGTTAGATTCCAGGTTTCCCGGAATTGTGATGAATTTTAAAACCCAGACTGGCGCCAACTTCTCTAGGTTTCATTACCCTGTCTGAAGTTTTCTTAAATTTCTCTGCCTTTTTCGCCTGCCTTTGATTTTGTATCAGCAAGTTCCGTATGTAGTTGTGTTTTACCATTACAAACTCAATTTTTTAGTATTTCCAAGTGATAGTCAACAGACGTCATTGAGTGCTGTTTGTGAAGCATGTCAACACACATGGTTTCATCTTACTTCTCATTCCGTTGCCATGTCTTCATAAAACATCACTTAGGTTACTTTTCCAGGAAACACCTCAGCGGTAGTGACTCGGAAACTATATAGTTTTATTTCTAAAAAACATCTCATAGCGTTAGAAAAATTTTCAAATAATGATTCAGCACCTAATACAAATTTTACAATAGAGATTAAAATAAAGGTTTTACATAAATGAAATTAACTTTGCTGATATTATTCACAGAGAGTCCAAAAAATAGCTTAAATCTTGGCTTTCAGTTTCAGCTTTAACCAGAATGAGACATTTTGCTGTAATGATAAATCACTGCACGAGTTACCGGCAAATACTTGCAAAGTTACAATAACTCAAGTTTCCAGACCCCTTCCCGCACTTTATTGCTGTTTTCGTTGTATCGAACTCGTGTTGTATTGTCGTATACAGTCAGTCTCTGTGCCCAATATCTAAAGTCTGGCAAGAACTATTGCGACACTAAAACAAAAACCTAGTAAACGTTCTTGTGATGGGAGAGAATTAGCAGTTTCCTGAACTGCCAGGCACAAACAGATATCAACAAAACAACTGAAATATCAATTCAAGTAAGAAATTCGTTGCCCTCGGCGGAACAGCGGAGCGGCAATTTAATTTTCTTAGTTAGCTTATTTTAGCATTAACTCCTCAGGATTAAATGTTTGCGCAAAACACTGCGCGTCGCCTTTCTGAATTCTGATCTTTCTGATCCTGTAACACGTTTCCCCTACATTTAACAACGCCGAGGTTATGTTCCTCTCGGGATCGGATTTTTAAATAGCATATGACGGATTTTCAAAGCAGGATTAATTAGACAACATTTTGAAGTTCAGCGTCTTAAACGCCAATTTTTTTTTAAAAAAGTTATGAATTCGAATTTGAAAATAGACATCTGTCGTTGTTACTTTCATGAGTAGTTCAGAATACTCGCTAATATTTAGAAATAGATTTGAAAAGTTAACACATGTTAATAAAACGGAGTGGAAAGCCACTGGGTCCAGCAAAATACTGAAATCTGGAACCTTTTGTACATTCTCCAGTAGAATTTATTTCTTCAACGAGAAAATTCACCATATTGTCGTAATCATTTTTGAATTGAATTACATATGAATACTAATTATATAGTATAATAAATAGATATTTTCGAACTGTTAATAATCACGTAATATTTATGCAAACCTTGAATAGAGACTTTAAATATATATATATATAATTTTTTATGTAATTTAAATTCTCAGAATGGTTATGACAATTCTGACAGACTTATAGTTGAAAGAATAAATATTACTGGAAAATGTTCATAAAGTTTATAATACTATTAAATTTACTGTAGAGCGTCCAATACTACTCAGTGAAACAATCACTTAAAAATAGTAAAACAGAAAAATAAGTTTTTAGGAAAGTTCTTGTGCGGAACAGGAATATAAAGTGATTTATTTCCAAAAATCATCGACAGGTTTCTAGTTCCTATCGTTTTCTCTTCTCCTCAACAAAGAAGTAAATTTAGAATTACCTAATTAAAAAATGTGATATGAATAAATAAAACCTTATAAAAGAAATATTAGAAATGTTTCACAACTTCTACGAACGAAATAAGAGAAAACAATCCCATTCCAACGGATCACAAAACTTATATTTTTGTAATTAACTTTTATAAAAACAAGAACTTAAACTTCAAAGATTCATATTTGAAATAAAAAATTGTATGCGTTTGTATATTTATTTAATTTATATTTAATATAATTTAAAGAATTTTGCTCATCAACTGAGTACTTTCTACGTCTTTTTTTATATTTCTCCTAACAATCCCGTTATTGTTCAAGTTTACACGGTTTGTTATTACAGATTTTTTATCCAAAGGTTGTTCTAAATTTTCATATTTTTTTTAAATTCTGGTTTTAATCTTTGTTTTCAAACAAACAATTAATATTATATGCAACAAGATATTTATGAAAATTCTGTAAAACAAAATTATTTATAAAATCTTTAAATCGTTTTGACAAGATTTATATTACCACATTATCTAAATATTATCCTAACAGAATAACGTAAGAGTAAGTAACAACAATGTAAGTTTCATGGTCTCTTTTACTGGCATTTTTTTCTGTCAATTTTGATTAAACCAAGTCAACCTTTGGCTACCTTGCTCTATCTTCCGCATCATCCCTTTTCAATTTCCTTCCTATTATATTAAAGGGGAGTTGCCTGTTTCAGGATCACCCTAATGTAGCCTGTTAACCCAAAAACCAAACCAAGCCTTCCACCATTAGAGGATGATGGCCTGTGGGAGTTTTCTCTCGCAGGCATTACTCCCCAAAGTGACTGCTGGGCTCACCTGACTGAGTTGGGAATACCTCCTGCTCTCTTTCTTTTTTATTCAAGGTTCTCAAATGTCGAGGCCCCTTCATCTTGTTTAGGAGGTGTATGTACTGGGGTCGAAGGCCTTGGACATACGGTAAGAGACTCCGCTGATCTCATTGGATCAGTCGGGCAACTGCCTCCTAAAATTGGTGGAGACGCGAAGAAGGGAATGCTGCAAACCCACAGAAGATTCGTCTCCCGTCATTCGAAAGGGCGTGAGAATACTATCCAATAACCCGAACTAACAGATGCAGGTTTTCTGGGGTGTCTTCAATGAAAGCTCATCCCAAGGACAATTAATGATGATAAAAATGAAAAATGTCAATTTGCCCCGGAATAGAACCTGTGACCCGCTTACCATGTGGTTGTTCTAACAAATGAAGCAATTATTCTCTCTTGTTATTGATATTCATGCACTTTTCATCAATTTACACAAAATCAATTCTTCACTGATTCCCTAGCTAATGTTGTGAAGAATGTGATTAGTAAATTTTAGGTTATCTGAGTCAGGTTTACAAGAGTTGAGGACTAGCATAGATGGTTATAGCAACTACACGGTATGTGGTAGGTCCCAGGTTATATTCCCTGGTACGGTCAACATTTTTTTCCTTTTTTATCTTGTAAACGTATTATACGTTTATGTTGTCTCCACGCAGTGGTCAAATAAATTATGCATTTCAAGGTCAGATCAATATTTACCTTATTAAAACGCGCCTGTATAATTCAGAATATCTATCAAATTAAGTATTCCTCGGCCACATTCCTCTCTATTCCGTTTACCTTTTATTTTTAGTGAGAGCTACAATACAAAATCATTTTCTTTGCTGCCTGGGGCTGAGTGGTCTTATGGTCTGAATGAGGTAACCAAACAAAGATAAATGAATTAATCAGTTCAGTTGGACGAGCTCAAGGAACCAGGTCAAAATAATCTATTTTCTTAAAAGAAGGTTCAAAACTAATTTATTCGACTGTATTGAGGAATATAAGTGAAGCACTATGATGCAGGCCGGTTAATTATTAATGCCTTTGAACAGTGAATACGCTGTGGAGTTGAAACTAGAGACACTCATTACCTATCTGCAGGGCGCACCCGTATTGAACTCCGGACGGAACGCCTAATCCCGCACGATTGGCTGGCTGCCTGCCTTGCTTGCTATTCCCTTCCACAGCTGCTGTCTCTGTTGCACTGCCGAGGACAGCCATTCACAGGGTTGGATGCCGGTAAACATCTAATATTTTATTCTTGACTTCATATTTTCCTATTCTTTGTGCAACTTCCTACCGTCCGCTAATTTATTCCTGTCACATACAATCAAATTCCATTTCACTCTGCTAGTCACTTTCTGAATAACTTAAGTTTTTACGTTCTTGTCTTTTGTAACAATATTAATTTAAACAAACTAAAAAATATGTAATATTCATAAATGAATAAGGGAGGATATTATTTTATTATATTAAAAATGTGAGTAATATAAATATTGCGTTTATTTATTTCCATGTACACTGGTTGGATGAATCTTAATTTGCATAGCCGGCTTTTGTTTAGTGAGATTAGCAATAGATATATTTACAAAATTTATACAAAATAAACGAAATACATGAGTTCTTAATTAGGGTCGTCTAAACGGTCAAAATGTTACAAACAGAGTTATTTATCTTATTGTATCAGTTTGCCTGGAACTTGTCGCTGGACTCACCTAGACTTCCGCGTTATACAAAAATCAACAATTAGAAGATTCGGACTAAATCACGCCTTTCTGTTTCTGAGTTTCTTCATGTTCAGCCTGCATTTAATAATCAACAAATTATGGTTGGTGTTCACCTTTGGCCCTGGGTAAGTATTGAAGCCCAGCATCTGATTCCTAGCAGACTGGTATTAGTATAACACTGTATTTTTAATTATATTGCATTTACCACTTATGATTTACTAGAGCATAACACAATTCAGAACTACTGCTGCAGTAAATATCTATTTTTTATTAATAATTAATTTTTAAATTGGATTGCAGTGTAATATTAATCACTTTATCGGCGAATATAATTGTGTACATGATTAAATACAGTAAGGATCTGTCGTAATACCATGTGTGAAATCGTTTGTCCGAGATTAGAGAGTTTGGGGTTGCTTTTTGTTTACCCTCCAAAGTATAAAGATATTGCATAATTCACTAGTTCGAAAATCCTGATATTCATATTTTATACAATAAACTGAACAATAACAGAAATTATAGATTTTCTCTTCCTAGAAGCTGTATAATTAATTCTCTGATTTCGTGTGTCAAATACGAGATATTTCAATGTTTCTTCCATTTGGTTAAAATCTAAAAGCTAATTGTATAATATTATATTAATTTATATGGCTCTTTTCGGGACACCATTTACGACAACTCTTAATCACAGTACTACAACTAAGATTTTAGTTTAAAATTAAATTATAATCAATTATTAACGCAAGGAAAAAAGGAGAGTGTTAGTGAAAATTCTATTTCTTTTTATATACAGTTTCTTTAAAAACTAATCCGGTTTTATCTCTGTCTAATAAATAATTTAAAAATAGGGAATTTTGTCACATTTATTATTCGATCTACTCATTATCACAGTCAGTATGCCGTTGGATATTATTTATGCCTGTTTACTCATCAACCCTAAACTTTATTTATTTAATAATGACGAAAACCCTAGGTTATATACTTCACACCAATTATGAAACCAAAACTATTTTTTAATTTTGAGGGAACTTTCGGTTTATGACGTAATCACCTACAATACAAAACACAAATTATTGAAACATAAAAAAATGAAATGGATGTTATATAATATTAAAACAGCTTTGATTTTTAACATGTTACCAATATTAAACATAATGTACATACCCTTAGTTAATTTTGTGTATGTATAATTTCTAAATTTTTCTGACTGATATATCCTAGGGTATTCATCATTGTAATCTAAAATTAAAGATCATTCATTTAAAAAATTAACAAACTTTGAAGGCTTTATTTATTTTACAGAGCTTATTACTATTAGACAGTACCCATCATCACAATTTATATTTTCAGGAATGTTATTCTACTGAAATAGTTTTTTCCAATAATATGACACTATATTAACAAATTTTATCATACTAAAACGTGCACTTAAATTAAGGTTACCAATTGAAAATAAATAGGTTTTACTTAAAGCTAATATGTTAGTTGTTCAGATATTGTCGCTTAGACATTACATTGTTCCTTTGAAAGAAAATTTAAAAGGAGGATATTAGAAAATGCAGCTTTGAAAATAATAATATTTCACACAAATATAACGTTTTATTGCTATATGACAGTGATTCTTTAAGTGAATTTTATCTGAATAAAGAAAGTACTAAAATATGAGACTATCATTTGTGAAATCCCCGTATTCTGGCAGAATCACTTTCCGATATTCTGAGATCCAAAATTTCAGAACTTATCATTCCTGATTTGGTGACTGTAAAAAGTGTTTTCATACTCAATATGACAATGTGATACTGAGTTGATGTTGGTGATACTTTTTCAATTTGCAAATAATTAATTTCAGTTCTAACCAAATTAAAAATTTGTTTTCAATCAAAATTTGCACAATGAATTGAAATGTGATGTTCCAATTAGTTCTAATGTTCTAATTAGTTAATACTTGAATTATTTAATTTTCTTATAATTCAAGTTTTTTAAATTAAACTTTACACCATTCATTCTCAATGTAAGCTTATGACACAAATTTTCAGAAATCTCAACTTCAGCCTGTATTTCTATTGTTCATTTATCACAACCGGCTGGAAATCTGTAAATTTAAAATTGTATCCTGTTTGAGTTAAATGAGTTACAACAGCTACACGCGTTACTCCAATATGTCTAAAAACTGTATGTTTCAATACAGTACGTCTAATTAACACGCGCATGTGTATGAATATTATTTAAATTAAGTTAGGCACACAAAGTTCCTAATACTGCAACGTTTTGACGGGCGTTGTTTGAAGGAACGGTAGTGTTTTGTTTTTCGAAGCTCGTGTGGCATTAATTAATTGAATAGCATCGATCCCATGCTTTCATCGATCCTCAGTTCTATCGAAACATTACATAAAATGCCTGGCTTTGTGTATTCTATAATGACCGGAATCATTAATTTATTAGCATTGTTGACTTGTCAAGTAGAGCCATCGAATTATCTGGAAACAAAATATTGTGTGCTGTAAACAGACTGATATTTGTTGTGTAAATATCAGAAAAGAAAATAGTAGCGTGCTTGTGTCTTTCGTACATCTTCGGGAAATAAATTAAGTTATTTTCTCTAAAAATATTTTTAACTGATTATATCTGTGTGACTTTTTATATTTTTCAAAATTTTCCTTGGCGTTTTTTTACAATGTTTACATGCGCGGTCATTGATAGATTTAGTTGAAAATATATATTTTTTAGTTTTATTTCAAGTCGAATCAACAGCTTGGGTAATTAGTGACTTGTTCTTACTGTTTACGGTGCTACTTAAGTACTGTAAGAGTATCTCAATATGGAATCCTGGGCGACATTCATGTTCTCGCCGAAACTTGGATCCGCGGCCTCTGTAAAGTAAAGCAGCGACGCTGACCACTACTTCACAAGTTCGCAAAAACTTTTTACTATACTGTTTTCACCGGCCGTCCTAAGGTATTAAATGGGAGTTGCCTGTTTCAGGATCACCCTCATGTCACTTGTTAACCAAAATAACAAAAAAAAAAGAAAAAACGAATGGTTCAATAACGATAATTATGTTCATAAAACTGTTCTGAATGATGTACTCGTTATTTAAATAATATTATTTTTAGGATAGGGCGTTGCATGTTAATTATATTAACACATATATATATATATATATATATATTGTAGAAAAAAGTTTTGTATTAAGTTTTTATTTCAACGAAGTTGTGGCTCTAAAAGGAATGGACAGGCAGATTAATTGAATTAAATAAAGTATTTCGAGTATCATAGAAGGGAGACAGATTGAAATAAAAATAGAAAGACATATTGATGAAGCAAATAGTATTAGGTGTAATAAATTTTATATATATATATATATGTATATATATGCCGATATCGACTTATTGACTTTATTGTTTTTAGTGTGCTTAAATTAGTTAACAATTTAAGTTTAGCAAGAAAATATGAACAATTAAGTTTTCACATTACTTGTACGGAAAGTTTTCTGTAGGAAATATGTAAAATTCAATGCTGAACCCATATGAACATACTGTGAGCGACCCATAACATTTGGATATGGTGTGTGTATGAATAACCATAGGGCGGAGAGTGGAGCAGCCGCCGCTCATGGTGTTCCTTCTGATTTGCAAGTACTCCATTCAGTCTTGTCCAAATTATTGGAGTTCGCCTTGAGCCTTGAGCCCTGAGCTTTCGGCTACAGACCTCTGCCTTATTAGCCCCCTCAAAGGAGCGAGTCCAAGATCAGCGCAGCGTAAATTTAACAGCAACCTCTACGAAGTTGTAATTAAAAATTAAGTGGTATTTTACTGAAGCAGCACACGTCTCACTCGACCTAAGACACAATGCACCTGTCCCACGGCCAAAATTACCGCTCGCGAAAACCTCTTAGTACATTACGTCGGATATTGCGATTCACAGCACCAAAATATCATACAGTTTCAATGAATATACTTACGAAGCCTTGTGGTATTGTTCATCATTACTGAATGATTTATTAAAAACCGTAAGATTATATATTGATAAACATTTTTAAGAGTGACCGAAAATATTTGCCGACCTCATAAGAAAACAGATTTTTAACTTAGCAAAATGAGAGAGGTTCACAACCGAACTATTGCATTGAAAATATATTTATTTAATACTATCCAACAAAATTATTAATTCACTTTGAAAATAATGTTTAAATCAAATAAACAAAGTTTATTCCTTATAAATACCATTTATGACTATTTCACGCACTTAACATCTCTATTGAATGTAAGCCTGAAATATTAATGTACGTTCCGTTTAAAATCTAGGCAGTATTACACTTTATGAACCCCATGGAAAAGTAAAGGTAATTTGTGTTCCTTATTTTTTTCAAATTTGGACATTGAGAAATATTTATTCATAATTTTGTTAAAATATAAATTAATCATATAAGTGGCTATTATATAACATTTGTTTTCCAATATATATAATTCGACACTTATGTAATTCAGTGAATTAAAATAAATTTGACTCAATTAATTGAAAATGTAAATATAAAAATATAAAAATTGGAAACATCCTGACCTGAAGTTATTTGAACCTATTACTAAAGTTAACTTATCACATGGTTAAAAACGTCTGCGGTCGTTGACGTAGTTTCCATTATCCATTATAATTTCCATTTCCATAGTTATTGGCGCCGTTGGTCATTATAAACTTTCAGTTTTTTCCCCTGTCAGATAGCTGATACTTGTTCTGAATGTTGTAAGATAACTAACGCACTTTACAATGTCCCTGCCTCCTCTGCCACAATTTCTCTCACCTCTCAAAATACTGAGCTCAAGAAATTCACTCGTCACAAAAAAACATCACTTGTGCAGGGTTAACTGTTGAAAGAAAGTTTTTCCCGCGTGTAAATTTTCTTTCCTTTTAATAGTTTGTTGTTCCAGTACCAAATTTTTGGGATGAAGTAGATCCTGATTATTTTTACTTTCTATCTTTAAGATTATTGTCAACCACTCTTTGCAACAAGATATTACCCACTAATATTCTGTCTCGAGAGTGGAAAGTTAAGATTTTACGTTTCATAATACTTTGAACTAAGTTCAGCCAAAGAGGCTATGAGATTAAATTGAAGTGTCAGGATGGAATAATTCTTGACCGAACCGGGAATCGAACCTTGCGCTTGTTGCACGGTGGTCTGTGTTGAGTAGGTCCGGTCCAGATCACTCAATCCTGATACTTTACTATCATTTTCTTCTTCTGGAAAAAATCGTTAAAGAACGGAAGGGAACAAAATCTAGTTTACGCTGTACAAGTAACTATTTGTATATACGGCTCTAAATAACGACAAAGTATTTCTTCAAAATTGTTCCGACTGTTTTCTTCTGAAGTGCAACCAGCTTCGGCGTGGCTGACACGCCGACAAAATATTTTTATTATTTTATCTCAAAATATTGACATTGCCAAAGTCGCCCTACCAAAGGCCATAAACTGCTAGGTAGTGTTTAGTAACATTTTAGCTGACTTACCGCTTTTTAATTACTTAATTTCATCCATCATTTTGGTGTACCAGTGTGTTTAGTTAAGAGAAACTAAAAATTGCCTATCAACATTTGAAGTTATTTTTCGTAATGCCCAGATATTGTCAGTGGATTAGCAAGGAGGAAAATTTCTTTTGATACCTTCCGGAAAACTTCCTTCGTTAAACGGGCCTATATATATATATATATATATATATATATATATATATATGCATAGTAGCCCCGAGTAACGCTTTTTGTGAAACTCTCGAGACCCATCAGGTACACTGTGTTTTAACTCAAAGTAACCACGCACAAAAAGCACACTTCAGTTCAAACTATTTAGTTACTATTACTTCTACTTATATAAATTATATACTTCTATAAATTAACCTATTTTTTACGAAGTGAAACAACGTAATCAATTATATAAATATGAAGTATAAACTTTTGCTACCATTAAAATTAGTACGGTTAATTCAATAGATGCTTAACGTATTCTTTGAACTTCAATTAAATAATTCAAACTAAAATACGAGCACATAGAAGGATGTCGACAATAAATCTTTGAATTTTCTTAAATCTTTCCACATTTCAAGAAATCATGGAAGATTTACAACTACATTTGCCGAAGCTAAGAATCTTATTCATTTTAAATTAATAGAATATTTGCCAATTGCATAAGTGAGGATTTTCAGTAAACTTGGTTGTGCGTGTATTTTAAATTTTATGTTCTTTTTAAATTATATGCATTTCAGATCATAATAAAATTACAGGGTTGTTTAAAATACAATTTTGAGGTTATCTTTTGGGTTGAGAGAACATCATGTAAACGGCTAGAGATTGTTGCGGAGTGAGTGGTGACGTAATTAGGAGTAGGAATTGAAAAACAATTTCGGAATCATGATGTATATCTACAAATGGTAAATAATAAGATATTCACATAGTTCCATTACACACACACACACACACACACATATATATATATATATATATATATATACCTCTGTTAATAAGACTACCTAAAATAGTTCTTCGAATCAGTTAAATTAAATTAGTGACGAATGAAACACAGTACCGGGTTAATAAAAATAAGTACCCGGGCATGGCCGAGCACCCAGCGAGTTTCCTTAATTCTCGGTGTTGCTCTCCATTTTAGCTCTTTAGTCTACTGGTTCGACGGTCAATCATTCATTTTCCATAATACATTTCGGATTGTATTTTGTAGTGGCGCGTAGTCACCATGGCAATTCTCTTCAATATTAATCCAAATTTTCCTCAACATGACGTACACAAACATCTATTCGCATGCTGGTACTTGAATCCGGGACTTCTTTGATGTGATGCGGTGACGCTGACTACAACTCCACAGAAGCTCAGAACGCTCCCCATTATATAAATGCAAATTATTAATATTTAACATGTTTTTTTTCGTCTGCACTGTAATATTTATAATTGTAAGATTATATTATTTTGATTATGATCCCTTGTAAGTGTTTGGGGAACTTTGTAAATTTAGAATAGATGCCGCACGGATCGCAGCGTAGAAGACGACATCTTAGGCCTGAGGCACATTTCGGCGGCTGCTTTGTGAATTACACAGAGCTCGTCACCACGGAAAATCATAATAACGGAAGAGACGAAGACTTGATAAACAACGAAGACGCCAGTGCGGTATATATTTAGGCGTGAACTTTTAGTTTGACAGTCAGTAACCACAACAACGTTCTAGCTGTAGCGTCGAAATAGCCACGATGGGCTGTGTAGTGACCAACCGGAAATGAAAGATTACGACGAATGAAATTCAGGCACACAGATTTATTTGGTGAATGCTTCTTTGTCTACGTGTCGAAGTCTATTCTGCCTGCGTTTAACGAAACTAGAAAAATCTGAAGTAACATGATTTTTCTGGAAGGGGCTAACGTAAAAAGTAATATGAAAACTGAATGAGATTCGTGTAGAATCCTACGTTGGGGGAGTCACTAAAAAAATGCTGGGTGAGGTGGGGAGACTTAAAAATAATTCTAACTATTCTGTTAACTATTTACAATATTTTATGACTGCCATGACGTGGAAACTACCTAGCTGTAATCTCCTTCTGGAAAGGTATCGTAACCTACTTGGCTAAATGGGATAGCTTTTTGGTTACAGGAACATCAGAAAGGGGGTGGGGAGTTGAGAAACCGTGATTTCTCTCTGGGACTGAGCTTCAAATACATATTGGAGGGGCTGAGGTCGCACATATTTTGAACGATAGATGTCCTGGAAGTGCTAACTCTGCCGATGAGGCGATATCGAATGTTACATGGGGCTGGCTGTGGAAATATGCATTACTTAAAAAAAGAGTTGTATGGTGAAACCTATTGGAATTTAAGGGGTACTGTGCTGAACCCTCACATCATAATTCAGTGCAAATTATCCTTAAATAACTGGGAGTATTTTTACCCCCCTCTAACGAATAGCGGCTAAAATAAAGTTCTACCTCCCCCAATTCCCTTCAAACTGCGGATGACATGAGAAGTATAAATGTTCAAAGGGACCGAGATTGACGATTAATTTGGATCTTTGCAGTCCGTTGATTGTAATGATCTCCGTCGAGACGGATAATATGAGATTTAGCCTTCCAAAATACGTACGTACCGCCGATAAATCTGCTCGTTTTATATCAAATGTCAAGGAATTCATCTTGTAATGTAATCAGACTATTATATATTTTTATTTTAAAAATTTAGAGACATTATTATTTTTTGGTTTTTCTCAAATTATATGGTAAGTGTTGCTTTACTTTTCAAATGTAAAGTAGATCCCTTTGTTCACGTATTTACAAAAGAGTGAAATAGGATATTCTTCGTATATGTATAAATGTTTCGTCCTTTTTGAGGATTTTATACGTTTAAATTAGCTGTCAATCAGTATTTTACAAACGATGGCCATTAATGCAATGCCCACTGTAACACGTACATTAATTATTCAGCGCCCCCGACTTCCTTGTCAATAATAACCACAATCGGAACGAATTTTATCTTCTGGTGAAATATGAGACTCATTACGTAGAAATAAATCAATCGTTTTGAACGACTCAGCAAAGCGTTGATATGAAATAAGTACCAATCTTACTGCTCAAAATTTTAATTATTGTAAATAATTGTATCAACAACTCTTTACAGTTTAATTCTCAACGTTTTACATAAATCATTACTTCTTCTAAAATAACGAAAACAACATTTGTTTAAATGAAATAAATTTATTTCTCATAAATATTTTAGTATTCTGTGAGAGTAATTTGAAAATATTTTTAATATCTACTGTTTTTACTATACATAAAATTTCTTTGTCTCATTAATTGTTATGATATGAAATTATGACATTAGTATGGGACCCGGTTGGTGGTGTAATTAACATATCAAGTGACATTTGCGAGAAAATTCTGAATACTTCTACTGAAGACTCTCGTTTGTAAGTTCCACAATGAATCAAACTACTGTCTACTATAATCTGCGCTTTTTCCTAAAGGCAAAAACAAGGAATAATTTCTTCTAGTGCCGTGGGAATTTCTTTGTTTAGACAGCTGAAAATTAAAGCGAGTCTAAAAAACAAGAGAAAGTGCGAGTGGGTGGAGGATAAAAACAGTTTTTACTTCTAGATATAAACCAAGAAATTAACTTAAATTGGAATTGGCTACACAGTATTAGCAATTACATTAAGAAAAGGGCAATGTTATTTATTGTAGTGACACAATTCTTTGCTGAAGCACACAATTGAATGTCAATATTAGTGAAAATTACAAAACAGAATAAATTAACGTTTTCCAAAAAATTATATAAGCCCAGTAATATATTTAGGAAAATTCAAGCTAAGCAAAATAAGTTATTTGAATATTAAATTAGACACAAGGATTTAAAAATTAGTAGTTAACAATTTACGAAAAAGAATAATCATTAACTATATCAAAAAAGTGTAAACATCATAATTAAACTGTGAAGTCACATAGCCTCTTTGACACAGAATTTGTGTGTATGTGAATATGGTCAAATTTGAGATAATTGATGATTCCATGACAACATCATAACGTAAATCAAAGTATATTTTCTACAGCCGTTACCATATATCATTTTTAAAGAAACTGTGCAACTTTTTAAAAGCAGAGATATAATTTACGCACAATTTCCAAGTAACGTCTTTTGAACATAATATGTCCCTTTAATGGGGCGTACGGCTAAGAAGAGGCAGGGTGATATACGATAGAGTAGGATCTCACAGTGTCCATCCATTTATTTTCTGAAGTTAGGTTTTTTTAAAAGACAGAGAGAGAGACGACTCAGTGATTACTGAATATTCATTATAATATAAGATTGCATTATCGCGATATTTTCCCTGTCTACTATTGAAATAGGAACAAAACTCTGCTACGAATGACCTGCGCCCATTCTTTCTCTGCAATTGAAATGAAGTGAATTGGATTTTAAATCTCCTGTATAGTTTTGTTAATTTATTTTTGGCGGCAAAAATCTAGTACTGCAATCCCCCCCCCCTCAAATGGGTTGGCGTGAGAATGCTGGAAATGATCCAGAGTGATGTAGAATTTTGAGATTTGGGGTTCTTTGAATGTAATGATGCCCGTCAAGACGGTTAATATGAAATTGTCCTCCAAATTTCAAAAGTTCAAAACAACGAGAAGATTTTGGATACTGAAAATCACCACAGAAAAATCGCTGTAATAAACGTAATTTTTTTGTCAAAAAAAACCTTCAACAACAAATGACATTTATTAAATCATTGTGTGATGCATGTATTCGTGAACGCTTTAATTAGATTCTGAATAATGTTCCGATAAAAGGAAAACGTCAACTGCGCCTAACGGGGAAAAAATTAATGAAAAGGGGTTGCATTTTAATATAACACAATAATGAAACTTAATAAGGTTCCCATTTTAATACTGCTTGTAATTCCGTGTGATGCGGGAAAATTAAAGCCGATAGATTTGAGGCGATTTAATAAAATGAAGTCATAAAAATTTCACGGTCGAAAACAAGTTGTCAAAAATATTGCGTATGCCGTTTGCATGATATATATAAAACTTTTAAAAAATCAACTTAGTTTGTATTTCAGTTGCAGGAATATGCTTTTATGGCAATTTACAGCACGTAATGGCTAGTAAGATGTCTCTCCCGGCGCTAGGCTGCCGGACTGGAGCCGTGTCTGTATGAGAATTTATAAGATTAGGCTGGATTTTGCTGAAGGAACGTTCACCCTTCAAAATTTCCGAAGGACACTGTTCTCTTCGTTCCGCCAATCCTAATGAGTTCTTCGTACAGCGCGGGAAATTTTCCATGACAAAAATCACGTGGGATAGCGCTTTCCATGGAGAAGGGGAATATACGAGTAAGATGGGAGGCGGGAACATGGAAAAATATTTAGTTGTGCAAGACGTTGAGAAGACGAGGAAAGAGAGGAGGAGAGTTGATCAGGACGTGGAAGAGAGGAGAAAGCTGGAGAGTGGAACGGATGTTGGCAGGGAGGAGGAAGCTGGAGAGTGCAATAAGAGTTGAATGGTTGCTCGTTAGTGAAAAGGTGGCGAGATCAAGTAAGGCCAGAGGGAATAAGGAGGAAAAACTGAGTTTTCTTCAATCATCAGCAGTACCAGGTCCGACAGAGGGCAAATTTAGAATTCAACCCGAAGGTAGTCGAAAGCTGGAGAGTGATCCAAAACGAGGAAGTTCCGGTCTCCTAGTACCTTCGTCCAGATATTCAGAAGTGAATGTATGGAATGAGAAACGGGGCAAAGTTCATTTACTACTAAGGCACTTTGTAATTGGATGAGGCATTTCCTTTTCTAGTGAATAAGTGTTGAAAATATTCTCATTACCAAAGGTTTATTGATTCAGAAAGTAAGACGCTATTTTTGTGATTAGTAGAGTACATACAAAATTTAAGTATCTCGCTATATCCAACCCATTATTCTTGACTTTTTATTTATAAAATAAACATTTCTTTATATTCTGAGAATTAAATTAAATTAATGTTTGTATTTAAATAGCTTTAACGACCATTAACATCTTTCAAAATAACTTTATTTAGCATCACAACAACTTTTATGTATATCTTTGTACTCTCATCAATTTGTCTGACTCCATTTCCTCCGTCTGCGAATGAATATTACATGTTAGGCTTCTGTAATATAATAGCTAACTTATTGATATGGGTGGCTTTACTTATTATATAGAAAACATAATACAATTTTACTGTATTTTAATCAGGGAACTAATAATTGCAGGTAGTAGAGGTACCAATATCATTTTAGTATATATATATATATATATATATATATATATATATAAAAGAAGGAAGACAAGAGTAAATTTTGGCTTTATAAATGAAAAAAATTCTATTGTAAACCGAAAATTAATATATAATCTATAAATTGGCTTTGCACTAATTATATATTCGTATGCTAAACAAATTTGTTACTAAACGAATACTTCACGTGTGGGAGTTGAGGGAAAAAATTCGATAAATTGGTTTTCATTTGCCGGGCCAACGCACCTGGGAAGAGGCTTTGTGCCAAGCCAAGCGTGTCTCCTGCAGATTTATTCTTCTTGAGTTCAAATATTAAACCTACTACAAACTGCGAAATACAACGGGACTGGTAAGGAAATGTAATATAATTCAATATTACGTTCTACAGTAAACGCCTATAATCTCTGGAATCTAAAGTTAAACAACGTGAACTCGAATTAATAAATGTTTGTCGGGAAACTGTAGTACTGAATTCAAAAACTTGTTTACTGACCCATAATGTGTAGTAAATTTTAGAAACCTAATACGGTTGTCGTTTTTAATAATATTCTTGTTCACTTATAGGAATTTTGAAATATGTTATTACACCAGTTCATGTCAAACATTTTTTGTCGTCTTTAAATAGCCCCGAAATGGAAAAGCAATCCTGGAATAAATCAGATGGCGTATAATGAATATAAGAGGTTTTAAATATTAAAAATAAATTTAAAAGAATACAGGACACTACAGTTATTATAAATGATTTAGAACAGCAACAAACGCGAGATTATAAAGGGGGATGGGGAGGGGAAATAGTTGGGCCGTTTAACAGAGGTAATCAAAATAAATTTATCAAAAGACAAAAGTAGGTTTAGCTTCTAAAGTGGTTAAACGTCTCGAGGAGAAAGCTACTATAATATTCTCGGATGCCTTGGAGACTATATTAGATATAGGTAACCCGTACAAATCAAATGAGATCCTCAACAGCATCCGTAGTAACTTTGCCTGTGCTGGATCCCGTTCCATGTGAGAATTTTTGGAAATTACAAGGCTGACCTTGAGACGAAGCGAGTGAGTTAAGCAAATAACAGCCAACTATAAATAACTGGGTGGAAATCAACCCGATTACAAATTTCTGGAGTGGGACTATTGTTAGTTTCAGAGACAGGAAAGGTTCCCTGGGTCCTGAATATCTAAGTAATGGCGGGGAACCACTGATTATTTTTCTTGATGGCCTAACATCTTATCCAGAATTCGTTCGGGTAGCACCATGCTTACTCATGCCTACTTATTTAAGAAGGAAGCTAGACCTATTCGTAGTAGATATGGGGACATAGTAACAATATAATAATGCATCCCCAGTGGCTCACCAGATCAGAGAGGGGGAACTCGCCTACTCGGAATGAACCATTAAATTTAAATTCACGTTCCTTGCTTATTAAAAGCTATAAGAAAACATACAAATGATTCATATTCCCTTGGAACTACAACTATAGTCTATAAGCTACTCTTCATACATGTCTCTGAGTGCAAGGTGATTGAATAAAATTCCATAATGGCTTTAATTGTTAATGGAACGTCAAAACAAACTAATGAAGTAGTTGCAATAACTACGTGAATATATAATTTTCACATTTACCCCATGTCGATCTCGTGTCGAAGAACGACAAATACGATTCTGCTTTTTAAATTGTTCTCCTAGGATTGAAAACCTCTCCAGTATTGTGATGTGATCAACTGCAGACATAGAAGTGGAAACATCTCGACAGTCAGTTCCACACCTCGTCAATATTCTCGAATATTCGTAACACCTCTCCAAATTAACGTTTGCGCTGCTTGTTATTTTCAGTCAAATTCACTGAATTTTACTTTCAATAATTACCCATCCTTCAAAACCAATGCGGTGGTCCTGCAATCTTCCTTTCAAAGGTGTCGCATGTTCAAATTCTTCCCACCAATATATAGTCCTCCGTTCGTACTAGCCTACTAAAATTTGAGCATCTAGATAATTGTCGATGTTGTTTTCATGTTTTCTTGTTTTGATTTAAGTTATGCTCCAAATTGGCGCCAGTATGAGTACCTATCTAACTTGCCACAAATTAAGAGCAGTTAGTCCGTCTCGATACGAGAGCACATAAATCAAATTAAAACGATTTAAATTTATTATAATCAAGCCCATCAAGTGGTTAGTATAATTCTGTGGTAGTATTTTTTCATAATTCATAAAAAAGAGATAAATGAATTATGAAAGGACAGTGTTAAGAATCGCTTAAAAATTAGACTGACATGTTAATAAGAAGTCAGGAACATCGTAAGTTGATAAGGTCATCGATGGCCCAATAAAGCAGTAAAGTGCCGCCAAAAGGACTAAATGAATAATTAAACAATTAGCTGGACAGAAAAGTAAGAAACGTGGTTAAACTGGCAACAGAATTATCAGCAACTGTTTAAATAGCGGAATACATTAAGGCCATCTGGTATATATTCTAAGAGCTCCTGTAGCTACATTTCTTTTCACTTGCAAGGGATAACGGTTAATGTCCTTTTTCAGAGAGAATCCATCCAAGTAACAAGACTTAAAATACGTTTATTTCAATCTTTATAAAGCTGCATCTGCGCAGGCGCTTCATTCACCCGCTCCAAACAAAGTCTCCTCATTCACATCACTCGCAATGACACAAAAACACACTTCTTAATTTTGAAAAGTATGCGAAATGCCCGTTTGTCGAAAAATATTTATGTGATAACTTCTGATAATATTTATCTTGGCACAATGAGTTAGTGTAATATATTTAAAATATTTATGTTATTCTCATCGAAGTATGTTGTTAATAATGAATGTGCTCAATTTATTACAGATAAATTAACTATTGCCTTGTTAAAATACGAAATTGTGTATTATAACATAAGGATATTTTTAAGATACAAATAAATATACAAAGGCTAGAAAAAAAAAGATTACAAACTTCAAATATTTTTGTTTCACTTATCAAAAGAAAGAATTCGTTAATTCTTCTAACAGCAATTAAAAATTGTTTCTTTCATGTGTTAGTTTATTGAAAAGTAAAATAAATGAAAGTGAGACAATCCTTCTGTCTGAAAAGCCAGAATTCAGAATATAATCTTATTATTAACATTCACGGTTAAATCTTCCAGGAATGGTTTGCTATGGTAATTATTGCATAGAACCAAATAAGTTTTGTATTAAAACATGAATATTTTTAGAGTGCTAATTAATCCGCGTTCATTTTATAATTATAAGTCTAAAAGTACTAGGCATCAAAACAGAGATTCGTCCTTGATGATACGATTCGGTAGTGGAATGCTGTCGCACGGATCTCTGTGATTCAATTTCATTCGATCTCTTGCTAAAAGCTGAAAATGAATGCTTTAAAAGTTTTATAATTAGATTTACTGAGCATTGGACATGACGAGAGGTCAGTCGGCTTACTGAGTATAAAAAACACAGTTCTAATACGAATTTTAATCAGTGCATTAGCTGAATTTTTTACAGGAAAACATTTAATTAAACCAGCTTATAATTATGATTCTGATTATATTAAACAGGGAAAATTAATTTAAATCTGTTATTGGCGTAATTATCGTCTGATGGTCATATTCATAATTTATTTTCAGGTGTAGTTATTATTATGCAGAAAAGTATTTTATTACATTTTTAAACCAAATATCGTAGAAAAAATGACTGTCTTCGATAGATTTTCCATTTATTAAACAACAAAATTCAATATATTTTGTGTTTCCTCTTCTGTTGCTGCAAATCGACTTTCAATAACTGACTACTGCTTTAGTGCATTTGTGCGAACACTACGTCCATGAAGCTGTTAAAACATCAACTTCTTTAATTCATTTAATTCTTAATGTTTGAACAATTATTTGTAATCAGTTTAGTCTTTTATATTAATAATTTCTGTATTTAGAAATCGATACAGGTAAAAACTGTTATTTGGTTGATATAGAACATAACTAAAAATTTCACGATTTTCCACTATAATTATCATTTAATCCTATCGTTATGATTAGCGCGAATACATTTCAAGAAAAATACTTAATTTTGCAAGTTCTCCAACTCAACCTTCACAGATTGATCATCGTACCATTTGTCTGAATTTATGTCATTAAAGCTCGGCAATCTGAATTGATGTCTACAGCCCGAAAAGTCTCTGCATCCGTCATAGATGTACGAAATCAATGGATCCCAATCTGGAAAAAGATATTTTACTCGCTTCTTCTCTTCCGGAAGCCTTCTATTTGGAACAATTTTAATCGAATGTGTGAGACGGATTAACCTAAACAATTGTCAACAATTCATAACTTACCCACGAATAAAAGTTTTATTAAATAAATAATACTGCCTATGTGGTGTCTTCACTCAGTTTCATATATTTTAATGTCATTAGTAAACAAATTGGAATTTATTAATACTCTAAAGAACAAAAACCTTCCAGTCAAAAGTTTTTTTGATAACTATAGCATTTCAAAAATCCGAGATAATGATAATGACCTTTGGAAATAAATAATGTATCTACTCACGATTTGTATTATTAGAATAGCGCATCATTATATTTAAGCTAGTAGCGCTTCACAAAACCCTATAAATAATTGAACTCATTGTAATTATAGCTATCAAGTCAAAAGCTAACATATTTCTTATAAACCATTTAATTCATCAATATCAAATTAAGTTTGAGATTTCTTCAATTTTTGGCATTACATGTTCCAACCATTTAAATTAATAGGGGGTTACTTCATTTCATTTTAATTAAATAGTTTTGTGAAACTAAAGTTTCCGAGTTTCAAAACTCTGGGTCATCGCACTTCAGGTACCGAAAGCCGTGGAAGAATAAATTTCCATTTAGACGGCTCCTGGAAAGGGGATTAAAAATGCAGCTGGTGATTAGCCAGTGTTGTTCCTGGATAAGCTAGGACGTCCAAATATTTGGCACGCATGAAGTGGTAATAAACCTTGTGCGTGAGATTTCGCCGTTTTGAAAAAGAGAGGGGGCGTATTGGGAACTTGTGGGGATGGAAAATGACCAAAGTCATGGGTAATATATATTTGGATGGGAGATCCGAGGTTTTGAGATTGATAGAAAAATATTAGTAGTCAGTTATCGAAGGGACATGCAAGGGGAGTTATGGGCGATATTTCAGAAATTTAAGTTGTAGATTTCAGACAAGGAGTTATGGCTGAAATTTGAGACAGGACATATTCAAAAGGTGGCGGTGCTAGTCATCCTGTTCCGGAAGCTTTGTCACCGTCCTTAATCAATGGCCGCAAAGGTTCCTGGTGCCGCTGGTAAATCCATCCAAGCCGTTAATTGAAATGCCGCATTGGTCACCGCCAGGAATTAGTGTTTGAAAATATAAAGACCAAAGTATTTGAGCCCGCGAAAGGAAAAGGATAAATTTTCTTTCCATTTTATTATATATATATATATATATACATAGACAGAGTTATTATTTTATGAACTTAATAATAATAAACATGTTTAAAATTATTACTCTGCTTTACTTATTAAAGTATATTCAAAGTTCTCCCTTTAAAAATATAACAATATACTAGTAAAAATTAGGTTCCACTTGTGGTCCAGGGTCACGATAAAAATTATTTCTCTTATAAATTCAAAAATGGATTACATCCAAGGTTTTATCTGTTAGTGTTGGTAGATAACTTAATATTGAACTCAGCTCATCTGAAATATTTTGAAAAGCTTGATTACGATTTGTTTTGTTAATCCTTTCTAGAATTATTCAACATGAATATTAAAGAGGACTACAAAGAGACAATGAGAGACACATACAACTTATAATATTGGAGTGAGTTAATACTAAGTCAGTCATTACATAGGTGGCTAAGAAAGTCAGTGATTGACTAAAATTTTAAACACATTTAGAGGTTCACGTAGGTTTGCAACAACAACGCAGGATTTTATTCATTGAAATCATCCTACTGGATGAGTTGTGCATGATCCGATTTTCAACACGAAAAAAATACTCTCTCTGATCTGTAATAAAAGAATTGATGTGCAGGAAAAATAATGGAATGAAAAATAAAAACGCATTGTAGGCTGATGATATATATAAACCCGCAGACTATGACAAAGCTTTTAGTTTTCATCTGTAACAAATTTAATTGTCTTGCTTCTCTAGCTCTACAATACAACGTAATGTAATTATATTTTTTATTCTCTACAAAACGATATTTTCAATTCAAGTTTGAGTAAGCAAAGAAACTTTTGATTTCTGCTTTATAACAGATGCTGTTCGTTAATGATTAATCTAAACGGAAAAATAATTGACTATCAGTTTGAATAGAAGTACGGCAGCTTCCCTTAAATTTACGATAAACCGGTAATTCTTAATGAGATCTTCTACAACGTTGTTTTCTTCCCGTGATCGTTTGAGGTATTTTCCAGTTGCGCTTATAATCCACATTACATACATTAGCATTATTCAAACAGACTTTTATATCACGTATGGACAGGAATGGAGCCTGTGTCAAAGGTCTTTCTTCATGTTAAAGCAATATTGGGTTAGCTAGGCGTGCCTCGCTTTCGGTTATGTATTCTCGTTCAAACGGTATGCGGGCCGCCTCGTTAATTGATCGAACATAAAAACGTGTAAGCAATGTTTGC
The DNA here is from genome assembly GCA_034510155.1 of Eucriotettix oculatus. NCBI lineage: Eukaryota > Metazoa > Arthropoda > Insecta > Orthoptera > Tetrigidae > Eucriotettix > Eucriotettix oculatus. The sequence goes on along the minus strand of CM067378.1, from coordinate 62,272,638 downwards.
AATAACAATGTATAGCACAGCTTTGGAAACAAACGGAGTCAAAAACATTGAAAATAAAAAGCAACTCTGAAAGGGGTTGTGTTTGTTACAATCACGTTTATGTTTCTTTCACTTAGATTCAGTATTGAACCTTTGAAAGAGCTTGGCTGAATTGGGTTTAAAGAGGTCCAAACACAATCGAGAAAGCGATACTGGACAGAAATGAAATCTATAAATATGAGCGCAGTTAACATTTATAAATTTAAAAATGGAAATCGGAGGAGGTGAGACATTCCTACTCGTGTATAGCTCTATTTCATTTTTCTGGATTATATCTGAAAAATGAATGAACATTTCTTTACTATTTGTAATTAATTACGAATGCATGTTTAGTTTTAGGTAATTAACGCGACAGTAATCATGCTGACAGTTTTTTCATAACGAAGTAGTCATATATATTGTGGATATGATCTCCAGATATATTCAGTCGGCGATGTCTAATTAACGCATTGTGTATTTCTACTACATAATCGGTTTTATAATATGGATGGGTCGCTCTTGAAATATTGAAATTGGAAAAGCCTATATACACCTTTTTAAATGAAAATGATTATTTATTCCTCACACACAGCATGATTTATTCTATTTCAACATCGACCGGCCTTTATTGAAAACCCTTATATTTTACCCTCGATCATAATTGTTGTTTTCTGTACGCTTGTTATTGAAAATAAATGTTCAAACATTATTTATTTGATCAACTTTTTTAACCTTAAAAACAATGAAAACTCGTTTAATGCAAAATATAATTACTCTGCTGGGGCTGTTACTATAAACCTTTCATAATAAAGTTTTTAACTCACCGAATAAGAATTTGTTTCACTTTTCACGAGACATTTAAACACATTTATATACTTCGTTTACAATAATCAGGGGGTTGAAGAAATTTGTTTGAAACATTATAGTTTTCATCTATCATACGAATTTGCAGCTTCCGATGCTAACTAGACACACATATCAGGGTAGTTTTAAAGTTCTTGTACTATGTTTGAAATGGTGACATTTGCTTGGTTTATACAGGGTAAATAATTCCTCCCTTCTTGCATCTTGGTATATACATCTCAAAATGATATCAAAAGTGGGTTTTGTTTAATGTGCAATTTACCAATTAAACTTCTCGGAAGATTTTTATTTGAAAATAAACAAATATTTATCCAATTCAGCGTCCATATATTTATTTAATGCCGCAGAATGACAGAAAAATACTGATAAATAAAATATTACTAATTTTGAATACATTTAATTTCTCATCTGAGTTTATCAATGTTGTATAATTAATGATAATTGAATTTTATTCTGAGCAACAAACAGCCCATCACACATTTTCACCAGATCATCAAAATTACGATAATGTTCAATTTCAAAACATAATTTAGTTGTAGAATGTCCCTTATGACGTTAAAGGGACATGAAATGTCCATTCGGTACCAGAATTTTCTACAATGTAAATTTAATAACATTTATATCAACTGTAAATATAATGTATGAAGAAATAATTCTAAATCGTATTTTTTTTCTTGCTCAAAAATGTCGAATGTTTGCAACATCAATTTCAAAAGAGCTTGTTATTTAGCCAAGAGAATTAAGTGAAGACTCAATTGAAGAACAACAGAATTAAACAACAGTTTATTATTGTAGTTACGATGTATTCTGGTATGTAAATAGAGGATTGTAGCGAAAGAGTCAGCTAGTAATTTATTCGAGTTTAATGCGACTTGCTGCAGCAGATAATTCGCGGCTAGGCAGATCGCTGCCAGTCACGCCAAGTGCTTTGCCTCTGACGCCTTTCAGACGATTGCTTCCGTAGCTGTTGAATATATTCAATACAGTAGACAGAGAGAACTCTAAAATCTCAAATATTTCTGGTATCTCTACACGAAATCGCATTCCCTGCGAAATCAAAGTTCATCAAGAACAAAATATATAACTCAACATTTAGTGATTTGGATATTGATAAACTTACATATTAAAATTTATTTTTCTAAATATATAGAATAATTGATATCTTCGGTATATTAAATGAATTTATATACATCAAAATCAGTGGTTAAAACATCTATATTGCACAGTGGGGTGTGTTGGAATAAAATTACAGGATTGTTAATGAGATTAATGGGTAATTTGTTAAAAAAAACTTAATATTTACAAGTTTCGGAGGTACGGCGAAGCAATCTGATGTTTTAATAATCTCGGTTTTAAACCGTGGACGATACCTTCCCTAGGAGTGAAAGATTGAACGTAGCGTCGCCTCTCTGCCAGTTTCTTTGTAGGACGCTTTCCTCGGAATCGACAGGAGATCTACTTCAACGTTCAGGACCAAAATACGGTTCCTTCCGTCCCCTTTAACTTCAGAGAGCATAATGGTCATTCTCACATCACCACTGCCGTGTGATAAAGAATCGAAAAATCGATCTTTGCGATCGTTTTTCTGTAGACAACGAAATCCCATTGGTTAGCGTAACAACATGGTATTTAAATATTTTGTTGTTTTCCTGGTTCTCGATTACCACGCGAGAGTGGTTACGGAAATTCCAGATTATATCCCTACGTGTCGAAATGCCATCCCTGATGATTATAGATGGCATAAGGTCTGGACATACGCTAATTCCAATTCCCCATACTTAATAGTAGAAATTTGTGCTACAATATCAATGTGTTATCTGCTTATTCATTCACCGAATTTCTCTATTCACATATTCAAATGATGTTAATGTTCCAATAATGAAGTATTAGATAAAAAAGTTAATACATATTATGTATTGATATATACTCTTATGAATGTAGGTTTATGACTACTATATCGTGGCCAAGGAGTAAGTTAGGATCTAATTAAAACCAAAATTACTTGCATATATTCAGATTAAAATACGCTGAACACAAGAGATGTGCGTTTCAAGTAAATTGAAACTACGATAAGTATTTAATTTACGTTTATTGTAGACAAGACAAAAAACTGGTAATATAAAGTAAACGTTGGATAAATTAAGATTACTTACTAAAAGCGTATCACGCAACAGAATCAAATTCAGTACACTAGCTTATAACAAGGAATTCAAAGCAATGATAAGTTAAAGCAGAATGAGAACAACTAATGACCAAACAATACACGTCTTGCTCTTCGTTCAAACTCGAACATCAACGGAAAGCGTAATTTTGGCAGTATGAGAGAGAGGGGGGCGAGGATTCACACTCCATCTATTGTTGCTGTAGGATTAGCACTGTAATTAACCTATTGTAGGCAGAGAGCTAAATCCCTGAGAAATAATGAATTTTGCCTGTCTTTATTGTCCGAAAAGAATGGCAAACTGTCAGCATAGAAGAAACATTATTTATATTTTTATTATCATTGTGTTTATAATATTAACTAGCGAAAACATTGTATCATTATTTTCTAGCTGATCCAATAAAAATTTAAAAATTGTATTACCAAATACAGAGGCAGTTTTACAGCAGACTTGAGGTTTAAATATTTAATAATATTTTTACTTTATGGAATTCAAAGAAATTTGATAAGATCATCTCTGATCGTTTGTAATATAGGTGCACTTTGCTTACAAATTAGGTACGAGACTAACACTAGGTTAAATTAGCTACGTTCGGATGTATTCAGAACTTGTAGGCAAAATGTTAATCTGGCGACTGTCTGCTTGTACGCCTAATTAATACTTATTATGTTCCCCAGAGCGTAATGACGTTACCGTCAATTAAGATTTGAGGAACATCCTCTGAGCTCCATTCACAAGTCCTCATTAAGTCATCGCAGGAGTTTCGTTTTTGCGACTTTGGTGTGAATGGTGAGCTATGGTATTATCGTCCAGACAGGCGTCTGCGCTGCCATAATAATCTCTTCCCCGACCCGCCCAGCCACAATTTGCATAATCCAGTCTCATATGTTCTGGGATTACGGGAATTCTCATAGCTACACGGAAAAACACAAGTTCATCTAATTCATTCAGCGTAATAATTTCAAACGTTTATTTCTAACAGAAAATTTTGTTGTTCGTTCTTCAATTCCATAAATCTTAAACAGAAAGCTATTACTATAACTGTAATATATTTCTTATTTATTTATATATTACTCTTAACAAAACAGAAAAAATACTTTTAGCAAAAAAATAGTCGTTACAATTCAGTAAACAACTGTTTTAAATGGTAAGTACTAAACTTACAAATAGACTAGTGACCCACGAGGCAGAAAAAGTAACACATTTCTGTCTGTTATGAAACTTCTTCAGCTGTAAGAAATTAGGTGTGGATGAATTCATTTATTTTCCTGTAATATTACGTTAAGTCAATAAAAAAATGAAGATTTTTAACAAAAGTGTGCTTTTCAATATTTTCTTTCCAAAACTTTATAATTCAATGATATTACGTAATTATAAAAGTATCCAGTCCATTGCTCGTTTCGTAGCACACGTATTTAAAACTCTTAATATTTAATTATAATGCTTACTTAAATTTATAATTTTACAGGAAGTAAATTAATTCATAAGTGCCTAATTTATTACACCTGAATTTTTTTAAAAAATGTGATATATTGAAGGATTGTCAAATATAACAAAATTTATTAAATTTGACATTGCTTCAAGAAAAAAAGTAATGTATATGAAATAGTTTATAACTATTTCTTTAATAATTATTTTAAAATATCATGTAATTTCATTTAATTATATGGCTGTGATATTACTGAAATTTGAAGCGTTTTCTTATCACGAATTTAAAACAGGATTAAATTACATAATATGAATCGAGTCTGATTATTCCCATAAGAAATTCAGAATACTTTTTATATATATGAATAATAGTTTGATATTCTTCGCTCTAGTTATAGGAAACAATGATCAATAATTTACTTGAATTAATGAATGCAGAACATTTTGTTCTGAATAAAAGCAGAGAATAAATTTAATGGGAAGTATTATGGAGATGAAACTTGATTCTGTAGTTATAAATTATTTTATATTAATAGACAAGTACAAGGTCGAGAAGACCGGGATTAAGACTGTCGGAGGATCGATACGCTGACCACGTGTCACTCCAAATTCGGAATGTGTCATGCAAGATGACAGTTCGCAGTTGACTCGGTAGGCCCAGGCCCTCAATAGAGTCATGGAGAAAGAGAGAAGGAAAATACAAGTACATCTGAAATTTTGATGACACAGGAAAGCGGTTCATCTGGATAAACTATTTATCATGTACAAAAAAAGTTTCACCTTAATTCAAACTGATTATAATATTTTGCTTAGGAAACGTGGCAAATGTATCCTCATTCTTTTCTCCATTTTTAGACGAATTAGAAAAGGATATATTATTCACTTCAGATACTAAATCTGATAATATAAACAAACCATTTCAGGGGAGTTGAGTAAAAAAATCGGAATATATTCCTTTTAGATTTGCAGTAATAATTTACCTCTGTTCAGTTTTAAGAACATGAAATGAGCAGTTGATGTTGATATAAGCTGCAAGACCTTGAATATATGTATGTGAGTGTAAGACAGAGTTCGGAGTTCAGATAGAACCCACGCCAGCCAAAACTGGTTCCTTTAGGCACTGAACGTTCATCATGACTCACGATTTACAGCATGCTTTATAAGGCACAGCCGAATATCATCAAGCCTTGTACAGTAGATCTCCTATTGATGTTTCACTAAATCGTTACAGTACTCCACTCGACGGGAGAACAGCAAACAGAACACGAATTGTAGAACTTGCCTGGTCTCAATTGTTAATGAAAACATCATTAGAGATGTTGCAGTTGAAATATAATCATTTTATTCCGTCGAACAAAGTTAATCGCTTATTTAAGTTGATGGAATATCTCTAACAAGAAGAAGACTTCAGTAGTTGAAAGGCATGAAAGAAGAACGGAATGTTATAGAGAAGAGCACAAGAAGGTCGGATGATGTCGTTCTCGATTAGGAGCCACCAGATCAAAATCAGCCAAAGGACGGATATTTGATAGGAATGATAGGGACTGACCGGTAGAACGGAGTTCCATCTATAGACTGTTGGAGGAAACTGAGATGCCAGTCTAAAAGAAAGGCAGCAGGTTTTCCTCCGCTTTTTAATATTCCATTAATATGGGTTCTTTCAATGCTAAGCATATCTTAATAATTCGTCGTCTGACACTATTTAACTCAACTAACGCTTCCAAAAATTTTTAACAATGGTACACAATTATTCTGTATTTATAGTTGGTTTATTTTTAGAATAAATAAATAAGAGGAATTCAAAAATGTTTATATCGTAAATCATATTAGTTTCAAGTTAAAAATTATTCCGGTCGTCAGCCCACAAATTATTGACAAATACTTCCACATTATCCTTTTAAGTCGAAATTTCTCAGTAATTAGCATTTAAATCGTTAACATTTCTCGATCTGTTTTTTAAAATTTGTTATAGACCGCACTGAGATCAAATTGAGGAACTAATTGAGATAAATTTAGAAAAGCCTAAAGTAATGAACTCATCAAAGAGGCCATGGCCTTTACATTTATTTGTGGGGAAACATTGATGAAAAGATGCGGATCATTTCATCAAGTACCGCGGAAGTCGTTTGGCGTCAGGATGAAGGAAATTAGATCGCGTTTCACAAAGAACCTTTATGACAAGCAAGAAGAAAAAAGTGGTGAAAGTGCTTCATCTGGAAAAGAATTTTTATGGATCAGAAACATAGACATTCAGAAAGAAAAATGAGAAAGACTTTGATAACTATGAACTGTGGTATTGGAGAATATTTGAAGAAATAAAATTGAAGGTTATGGTGAAAATGATGAGGTTCTTACAAGAGAGGATGAGAACAGATCCTTTATGGCTATAGTTTTTAAGAGAAAGGAAAACTACATTAGACATACCCTAAGGACGAATCATATACTGAACATCATCGAATGATATATTGTGGAGTTCCTGATTCTGGAAAAAGAATCCAGCTGCAAGACAACTTGATGGGCTATAGTTTTTAAGAGAAAGGAAAACTACATTAGACATACCCTAAGGACGAATCATTTACTGAACATCATCGAATGATATATTGTGGAGTTCCTGATTCTGGAAAAAGAATCCAGCTGCAAGACAACTTGATGGGAGAAAGAAAATTATATTGAGAGATGTAGGAAAAGGCTTGGAAGAAGAAAGAATGGAAGGCAAATTTACTGACTAGGTGGATGGACCTTCCTGCAGAAAGGCTCATTTAGATACTCCTAATTTCTGTAAATGAAATATTTCAATGTTTTACTTCAGGAATGAGGAGAAAGCCAGTCAGATAATGGAATTAATGAATTGAGGCCCCTTCATCGTCACAAAAACTTTCTACGAATATTTGTAAATTATATTCTTCTTCCTTGTTTCTCTAACCGACTCAGGGTTTGGCCTACCAGGTCGACTGTGGGATGCAAATTTTCAAGACACATTCCGAATTTGGAGTGACACGTGGTCAGCGCATTGATTCGCCAACTGTCTTAATCCCAGTCTACATGACCATGGCGATGCAAACATCCAATCCCATGCCAGAATTTGTTGTGAAGCAGCGACGCCTAGACCACAGGAGGTTGGCAAGTAAATTAAATTGTATTATAAAATGAGTGTGTGTGTGTGAAAGGAAGAGGGGGTGGGGGTTAACTTGGTATCAAAACGTCTCAGGGTAACTAACACCCAACAGTTTGCATTTATCAAAGATGCACCTGCAACAATGGAAAGCGAAGAACCTGTGCGAGTCATTCAATACTGTAATTGAATATTAATAATGATACTATGAAATTTTAGGGACGAAGAATGCATTCTGACAATGCTGAAGACTTTGTAAGATCGACTTAACATAGATCTCAGTATATTGTACTAACATTCTGACTTTATGTAAAAGGTAACGTAAAATTTTTAGTTTAACTTATTTGACAGTTACTTCTTTATATTTCATCTATTCAAATTAATCAATACTAAATTTTAATATTCTGGAGGTGAGTCATTTCAATGGTATAAACGGAATAGCAAACAAATCGCCATTATATTATGGACACCATATGGCACCGACAGCTCAATCAGCCACCAATTAATGGATTGCCTCACAGCACATCGCCTGTTCGCTACTCTACACAATCACTGGACCGTTGTTTGTGAACAACCATGAAAGTTTTAATTGTGAAGGTAATTATAACAGATTTTTCTAGTTAAAAACGAAAATAAAACGATATTCCTCTATCACGATATTTAAATTTGAATTATAAAATATGCCATGAAAGCGAAATGCGAAAATGGCTTAACTTTAAAATGGCTCAAAAAGGATGGTATGCAACTTATTTTGACTCCACACAACAGTTATATATATATATATATATATATATATATATATATGCATATTGTAATGAACGAGCGTGGAAATCGCCATTTTACTTGATCAGTGGCTGAAAAAATCCCAATTGGTGACAATCAGTCGGGAACAACAACTGAGCCCGACGGATATAATATCAAGGCGACAGCAAGGCGGGACATCGGTGACCCGGACGTGCTAAATCCACAGTTTTGCGGATTAAGGAACATTTACCTGAGCCCAGTTCATTGACACCGGGAATTTCGAAGGACTCATCTCCCTCCAAATATTATGTAGAAGACCGGCTGGCCAAGATGGACTTTTGATTAGAGCTGAGGGTCAGGTGAATCTCCATCCACTTCATGATGGGAGGCATGAGAAGTTTACCTGGAGAGATCAAGAGGCATAAATTAATCAGTCGGGGAATGGAAATGGAGTCAGTCGGGGAATAGAAATTGATGAGTCGTGAACTCGGAAGTAATAAAATGAGTTGGGAAATAATCTTCGGAGGAGGAGGAACAATAGGAAAAGAACCTTGGAAAGGGAAAGCAGTCATTTAGGAATGAACTTTGAAGTAAAAAGGTGGTGAGGATTAAGAAAAGTTTGTTCTGAATCTTGAGACAAACTGAGAGAAGACGTTGGAAGCCGATATCCCGGCCACGTCAATTGCTGGTGTCGAGGAAGAAAGCCACGGGAGGTGACCAGCCGTAATTTCCAGAACCCAGTACAGCTAACAACGCCGAAGTCGACGAGGAAGCAGCCGCCCCAAAACACAGAGGCCCGGAAGCCAGATGCGTGAGTGCAAATTAATCGCCGGTGCGTATGTCTGATTTCCTGATACAAGACTCTTGAATAGATAGTCTCGCATTAAGCAATTTGAGCTAGCCGTGGTAATTTTAATGAACCCTGAAATGTGTTACTGGGGATTTGTGACTTTATTATAATATGAAGGATATATTCAATATGAAAAACAAGTTTAACTGCAAGATTCTGAATTGAATAAATACAGATTTTACTCGTGTTTGGTAACATAATAAAGCCATGTTCATGAAATGGTTGCATTTTTGTCATTACTCTTATTTTATTTTATCTCCATTTTTCAAACTATTATATTTAATATATACTTTCGGTAATTGTCACAATAATCGTAAAACTTTCATGATATCGTGAACCACATTTACTAAACTTGAAGATCGACCATATAGCTAAATTCCCCATAAGTTCATATTTTAAAATCGTAACAGGAGACATCAATATACTTCTTTAATTGTGCTCTAAAATAACAAAATAGAAAAATTATACATAATATATAAACTTCACTTTATTCCAAATGTCGGTTAATATAAATAATTTTAGTATACGTCACATAACTAAAATATTTAATACACTTATAATTCAGAAGGACGCATAGTTCATTAGAATACTTGATCATTATTTTCAATTAACTATATAGGTTTTCAAAAATTACAAAAAACCCACGAGGATATGAGAAAAATTAACTTTTATTTTGCGGTTAGTCACCAACATATGGTTTCTCCTTCTCGTATATTTACCTTGAGTTAACAGCAGTTAGAAAACCTCAACTGTCTCTTGCCATTCAAGAAGATTGGATGACTTTTTGAGAGGAAGATGTTGGAACTACCCAAGCAGAGGTTTAAAGTTTTCTTCCAAGCTCATTTATTCTCTGAATTTGTTTGCCTTCCTCATTTCTCAGGCTCCCTACTTCCTTACAGTTCCGCTCACTCAATTTTCTGCTACCGTCCTTTTTCTAGGTTGAGAAATTTCTGTTGTTCCTTCTTACTTTTTATTGAAAGGCCTTTCTAGGTGTTTCTGATTTTTATAAAGTTAATAAATACTCAGAGTGTATTCAATTTAGTTATTCTTGATCAAATAAAAATTTACAAATGGAGAAGTTTGTTTTTTAGGATATATGTATCAGAGACGGTCAAAGATTCTGGGATTTATATTGAATGGCTTTATTTTTATCAGTGATATGCTTTACATTTCCGACAGTAATAAAATTATTTTTTTCTTCTGGAATTTTTTTTCGTTATTATTGTCTAAAATCTAGGCAATGTTCGACGTTTTTTACTAGTAATATTTTAGTAAGTATGTAAATAATTCTTAAATACATTATTTCCTTATGTGTTTACCTTCCTGATAATATTTCATGATTTATTTCTAATTGTAACTATAGACTTGATAATATTTGTTTAAACTTTGTTATGCTGATCATAATTTGTACTTATAGATGACATACTGTAACGTAAAACTCGGTTTTCGTTATTCTCTGTCTCGGCTCGCTGCAGCTTCCCACTCTCGTTCCGTAGAATGAATGTCAGATTTACAAGAATTTACTAATTACTAGGGCGCCCGGTGCAATAAAAATACCAAACGATTTAGTTTAGCAACATTTTTTACTCGAGCAAAGAAATACGATTGTCCCCAGGGCATGGTCATTACACAAGAAACTCTCACTTTCTAATATTCGGCCACTTCGTCGGAATAAAAACACTCAATATTCGTCATCACAAATTAATCCAATTCAACTGAAGTAGACTTTAAGTCCGACAACGCTTATTCTGTAGTTGTTTCGATAGCCTGACTACTACGCGCGGTCGCGAATAATAGCGGAATCGCGAAACTAGTCCACCCTACATCACGTCTCGGTGACGACTCCTAAGCTCTTCCATTCTAGCTTTCGTCATCTTGAAAATATAAAGTCACATGACCTATATATTCAATCGCATGCATACCCTTTACTCTCACAGTATTTTCATCCAAACGCAAAATAGCACTGCGTTGCCCCGTCAAAAATGTCTTTCTGGCGGCGACCGTTTAAAGACGACCGACAATGAAATCTTTCCGTTTGCTGCTTTCTGGGACGGTCATGTAATTTATATGTTACAATACATTATAAAATACAAGTAGTGACCTGGCATCAAAATATTTTCCTAAATAATTGAAAGATGACCCACTAGTTGAAAATATTGCTGATCACTGACCTATATTATATTTTCTTTCTCCATGGTTCTGCAGCCCATTGAGGGCCTGGGTCTACCGAGTTGACTGCGGACTGCCATCTTACATGACACATTCCGAATTTGGAGTGACACGTGGACTGATCTATATTGTACTATACTGTAATACGAGCATATAATTTTGGAATATTCTTAAGTGGGATACCTCAAATTGATAGCTTAAGATCTTCTCATTTCTGTTGCACCCAAAGTATTTGAACGTAAAACTTAATAAACAAATATCTTATATTATCTTGGTTTCTTCAAACACTCGTTTTAGTGATTTAGTGTTATCTATCCTTAATTTCTTAAAATCTCCCAAATTCTCATTCCCTATTTTAAACGTGGGGTGATTTAAGTTTTTCGTATATTCTCTTTATTTCAATTTCCCACGGTATAAGTTAAGCTTAACTGTCCAAAGACATTTAATAAATTGATTACGTAAAAACCTAAGCTATGCCAATTTCAACTGTTGATGCGACCATAAATATTCTAATAAAAAATAAGCTCTTCATTCTTAAATCACATTATTTATACCAATACTTGTAAGCAGTCCAGAATAAAATTTATTGAAATTCATTTCAAAATTAATGTTTAACGACGTACTTTAAAATTGTAATTTATATTATTTATTGATTTGTTTTAACAAAATTAAATAAGAAACTGGAATTTTTAATAATTTATTTTTAACAGAATATTGTTATATAGTTAAATTTTTATGTAGTAATCTCATGCAGACATTTACCTGATTAAGTCCCTAATGACAGAAACTGGTATTTCATTTAGTTCTATATTTCATTTAAGTTTATAAATTCGTCCTTTACATGGTTCGTTCAGTATAATATCCACGTTCTCACCTCTAGTAACTAATATGTGAATATTTCATTTGCCTCTATTGAAAGTGTAATTCAAATTTAATTTATAAAACAATTTGTCTGTTTTTCCCAAGAAATTGAATTAGTTTTATTGTCCTGCGTAAATGTTTGATAACAGATTGATGATATTACGTGCAATCGTTGTGATGACGACGCTTGCGACTTCTCGTGGCGTGACTTTGCCGGCACCACCCTCTTTTTATGCAGGAAGTGACGCGAAAATCGATAGGAAATTAGCACTGTCCCGGTTTCTTTCGCGTAATAGGCACATTATACATACACCCCCGTCCCTGAGTGACTTAGAAAGCCCTTAGCTGCTACATCTGCTGTTAATGGCGCAATTTCCTTCGCCTCTGCTAGCTCCATCCGAGTTAAACAAAGAACACACACGCACCGTGCACCTTCCACAAAACAAAGGGATCCTGTTTGATTTTCGATTTCCGGCTCGAACAAGGTTCCTGCAGCTATTTCGCACAGGAAATTGTGAGCCGCAGTACAATCATGTTAATAAACATCGATTTGTAGTAATTACTCTAGACTTTAAGCCAATAGTTCGGAAGAATGCGCTGACAGTATTGCGCTATCCAGTTCACGTGAAAGCTTCATGTATTACCTTCATCTTTTGATATCATGCTAATAAAATATTGTAGTGTTGTTAAGAACTTCAAATGCTCTGATGGCGGGAAATGTGTATAACGTCATATATTTAAAAAGCATTTTTGTTGATTGGATAACATTTGACTGTTTTTGGTCAAAAATATGTCATTCCATTTTCAGAAATCTATAAATTATAATAGATCAGGTTGTGTTCTTAACTCTTTACCTTATCATCCTGTTATATAGAAGCATACAATAATTTTCAGCTTGGTTGAAAAGACTGTCTTATTATCTTAACATGTCCATTATTATGAAAACGTTTACTTTGCCAAGAATATTTTCCTGAAAATTATTTCTTAATATATAAACATAAGATTAGCTATGATTAATTCCCTTCTCAACAGAACAAAGATTTTAGAAGTACTATTTTTAGTTTTTCTTTCGATGGAGATACAGTAATATAACATTTCTATATTTATTTAACCTACATTTATCGGCAACTTTCAAGTCTAAACCTTCTTTATCTGCATCAATCAAAGATGACAGACATTATACGAATAATGTTATCCACTAACAATGTTTTTTGTTAAAAAAAAATTTCTAATGCTTCATCGGGAAAACGAAATGTATATTCACACTATTTTAAATTGTCAACTGGTTAACACAACCCTTTCACTGAGGATTGTAATTAATTTAGTCATGATTTTGATTTTGACAAAGCTTCTATTTTAGACATAGAGTCTCTTTATTGTAAAAGATTCTTTTCCGAAATGTTATACATTAAAAATCACCCTCGCGGTGTTAATATTAAGCATCGCTCGGAAAATATTTTCAAATTATTTGATATTTCATTTTAAATTTTGTGCAATGTTTTCAGTATATATTTCGTTTAAATCTTGTTTTAATTTCGAATACATACTAAAAGACGATAAGAGCTAAGTAAGCACTTTGAATTTTCTTTGTAATTGTTTCTTATTCTTAAGCTTGTCTGATTTTAAGTCAATACTTTAAAAAAAATTATTATATAACTAATTTTATGTACTACTGTTTTGTCATATACCGTTTGTGAAAGAGTAAACGTAATCTCACATTTAACATTTATCTTTTGCCTTAGAATCGAAAATTATGAGTTTTAGACAGATTTTAGAATACCTCTCACTATCAAATTATTCTATATGACTTTGGCCATAAAACAATCGTGAACAAATTTATAAAGTCTGACAGTTTATATTATACATAATTCCACACCATAATATTTAATCTTGGGGAACAATAATTCTTTTGATGCTCTAACTTTTTAAATTTAATTCGGATGTAACAAAGCTCATAAAACCAATATTATGAAAATTTACGAACACATTATATTTCGTGGTAGTAATTACAATTTAATAGTGTTATTACAATGAAAATATTATTCTCTACAGTGAAATTAGCGATTCACGAGTTTTTATAAATATATAAAATGGAATTAAGAAGCTATCAAAATTGAGGATAGTGTAGTATAACACGAATACGTGGATGTTTAGCAAGCGGCAAAGAATAGAATACATTAAAGTTGGATTGTAAAATATCAATATCAGAAGTGTATTATAGTACCACATAAAGGAGAAGCTATAACAGTTTCACCGTTATATTTCTCAACGAGATGAATAAACGCATCACCCTGTAATTTGACTGGAAATGCTGGTAGAGATCGTCTGCTGAATTGGTTTCCGCTAAGAGATTATTGTTCGTTTAAATTATTTTAATGGGATATAATGTCAATTATACTCAGAATCGGCTCATATTAGAAACCTTTATTTCTAAAGCACTAAAATATTAACTGCGAGGTTCTCGTGTTTGTCGCTGAGCTTTTAAATAAAAATTACTACATTAAAATATGTCCGTAATATTACATTTAGAGCCACGATAACTTTGAAACCATTAGAGTCCCTTTTTAATTATTTTAATTAATTTAAATCCATATATTTTTATACACCGTTATGGTCAAATTAAATTTGGATAATTTTGAGTACATGTATTAAATAGAGCAATCTTTTATTATTTCATACTTATTTAAAAGTCTCATGAATGAAATTGGATTCTACATGATAATTATTTATTTACATTTATCAATATGACATTCTTCTCCGACAGGGGTAACACACCAGCTAACATTTAATTCATTATAAATGGAGAGAAGTAATGATTAGAATTGGTAAGGAGAGAACATTATTGATGTAATTGACTAAAAGAAAAGATAGAATAAAGAGCCTCATTTTGAGGAACGAAGGACTCGTTGAATTAGTATTGGAGGCAAGTGTGTGGAGTGCGGATAGAAGAGAAAGACCAGACTAGAATGTGTCAGACGAATCAGGGTGTAAGTGAAGGTTAAAAGATAATCGCAGGTTAGATTAGTATGGAGAATAGGATTAAAACAGTTTGTGGGCTGCCTACAAGAGCAAACATCTTTAATTGTTTTCATTTATACTAATACAGGCATTAACAATAATGATGATTGGTAAGATAAATTCAAGGATGGAAATCAGAAAAGCATCAGTTAAACAGGAAAGTAATCAACTTTCAAAATAGGATACAAAGTAAACAATTTAAATTTCATATGAATAAAAAAGATTTAATACGAAGAAACGCATCAGGTTAAAAACTTTTTTGTGGGATGTAGGACGTCGAGAATTATCAAGGCTCTATAAGAACTTTTATTTATTAAATAATTATGAACTTCTTGCCCCACAATCTAAAATCTGGAGTAAGGCATCTAGTGCTTGCCTACAACATCCATAAAATATAATGAAAGGATCAACAAGTGTCAGGATATTCTCCACGTGGCCAACTAAAATAAAGTTTCTTTAATTAACGTGGGACATTTTAAAAAATATTATTTTTAAATTTTATCAACGATGGTTTTGGGAGGAACTTTATGACCGTAGAAATATAGTTATAAGTCCCTGTTACGAAAATTTAGTATCAAACTCAGTATTCAACGTCAAACAAGATTTCACTGTAAACAGATTAAAGCGGGATGACTAGCCCCTATGACACCCAAGTGGATTTATCTTCGCCGTGAAACGCTCCAGTGTCAGGTGGGATGCATTTCTGGAATGCTCATTCTTTGTGATGTGGCGTGTACATTTATTATTACGCTGGTTATTTCTCGTACTTGATGTACTTAATTCTTAGTGGATTGTTACCTTATCATTGCAATTTCGATAGTATTTTTATGTTTTCGTATAGCACATAACATAAATTCACTGTTCATGGCAGGTTTCAGTTAATTAGACTCGCGTGGAGCATAAATGTAGAATCACTTTTGTGTTGACTCAAGATGAAAAGTGAAGTAATTGTATTAATAAAGACATAAAAGATTCTTGCGGCAGCAAAATGACGTGTAAAAATAAAATAAATATTTTGAAATAAAATCCCGAGACTTCGAAGAAAGGACATTTTTTTTATATCATGAATTACTGAAGTTTCTGCATCAATGGTAAATAACGGTAACTTTTAATTATCATTATTTTATTATCATCTATAATAATTACATTTAAATTCAGACCTCGTTTGAAAATAATAATTTTCTTTGTTTAGATATCCACTAATGCAGACCTTATTTAGAAAAAATAAAGTAAGATTTACTACGTTGAAATTGATGATTACCAGCTATAACCTCAACAATAGACACAAAATGTGTTTTATATGGTAATAACTTCACACCCAAATAGTGTTGCGTGTGTATAGAAGTTATTTATGGGATAATATAGGAGCCAATGAAACAAGGATATTTGGCCATTTAGTTGGAACGTAAATTACATCACAGCAATTGCTGTGATGTGGGTGACATAATTAGTAAGAATGTGTGGTTTACGAAGTGACTACGATACTAATTGGATTTTTAATAACAAAAACAGCACATTGAAGCCCTCATCACACAGAGGAACTCAAAAACCTTAGGTAATTGTTTACAATTCTAAAGTTTACTAAGACAGAATTAAATTCTTGCTAAAATATTAATATGTTACAGACGAGGTAAATAGCTAGCAGCGGATTTCCTTTAAGAAGATTGATTATGTTCAGCAAACATTATACTCTTAAAATGAAGTATTTAAGTCAATAACGTTACATAGACATCAACGTCTGTTAAAATCAATAACAAAAAGTATGGTCTAATATACATATAATATTTATAATGTGAAACATTTACAAATAAAATTTAATTATTCGAGATGTTCTGTTGCAGTTAGTTTTGTCTGTTATTCGCTGTTCGATAACGTCGAAACGTCCGACATTTTTAAAATTGCTTTGTGATTATTTCTCATTGTAAATATTTTCTGCATTTTAAGGTCGTAAACTACAGATGTTTGCTTTTTCAGAGAGAGATAGAGATAGATAGAGAGATGGGGGAGAGTGAGAGAGGGAGGGAGAGTGATGGGCTTTAAAACACTTTAAATCGGATGGGGAAGTTTATCAGGCAGCACAGTAACGCACAGCGGAAGGTGACAGGAGGAGCTGTAATCAGACAATCAATGTAGCAGATAGCTAGACCCTAGTAATTCCAGGAATTGTAGTAGTAACCATGCCATTTCGATTGAGGAACACAATCTACATATTGTTTATTATATTAAATAACGACCTCAGAGTCCTCAGTGTTTTTTAGCTTCATTTCATAATTGCAGCAGTAAAAGTTTATTTTGAATTGTACATATTAATTTTCTAATTTACAAATGACCAATAAATTTCAAGCCAAATACGCATTTATTATGTATTAAAGAATGACAGAATAGTTACATAGACAAAATTAATTGATTGGACTACGCATTATATGTAACAATTATGAATAATTATTATTTTAAAATCTCAACTGGTTATGTTATTGTAGGGAACCCACTTAGAGGCGAAGCAAATAGTCACAGTGGTTTTCTTTTAAGAAAATTGATTATGGACAAGGAGACTTAGAACAATTATTTGTTCCCATGATTTTAGCACTTACGCTAAATTGTCTACGGAAGTCTGACATCAAGAACAATGTGAGTTCTCATAGCCCTTGCGGGTTTACGATGAACCTAAAGGAGCAATGTGCGCGGCCGACCAATGGTACATCGGGGTGCGCTGGACCTCCGATCTATCCTTTAGAGGCCCGTAAGCCCACCTGGTGGTGACATGTCCACGTTCCAGGCCAACGCACGTTGAAGATGGACTCGAGGGTGTAGTGGTTTCGTGGGTACAAATTTTCTACTGTTTTTCCCATGGGGCAGGACCCCTATCCGCTCGTTTCCTTTTGGAAACTAGATATTCCCCGTTGTCTCCTTGGAGGCTTAACAAAATGCCAGGTGAGAACCTAACAATCAACAATCAGTCGTAGAGTTAACTCAGGAAGTACAGATTCGATTATCATTGGCCAGTGTCATCCAAAGTTTAAATTCCGTAACATTAAATAACTGAAGATGGGATCAGTGATTTGATAAAAAGGCAGAAAGAACGACAATACTTTCTCAGCGGTGGGGTATAAAATTAGTTATACGTTAATATTGTAGCAGAAGAATGTGGGAGCAAAGGAGTTCCGTTATTTGTGGATACAAAAAAACTGGTAGGCAATTCATTTGAGACGAGTGCAGAGTTTTCTGAGAAACGGATAGTTGAACGCGCGCTGTGATTCTGGACCAAGAGAATAACTTCAAAGGAGGCCGGAAAGATGTGCGACCCTCTTCCTGGAACGAGGAAATTGTGCAATAGGCGAGATTTTTTTCTTCTTTGTGTGTATATAGTGGTAATTTGCTTAAATAATTAGATCAGTTAGATAAAAAAAGTTAAATTATTATTCAACAAATAAGAAAATGGAATAAGAAATTATTTCTTTTAATATTGTAGAGTTGTATAAATATTAAGTAAGAATTAGTCAACGTTAATTGATTTAATAATTTTTGTGTTTATCTCTTTATAAAGTGAAATATTTACTGAAATAAATTTTAATCCTGCAATAGAAAATTAAATTTATCTCATCTATAAATTAAAATTTGAAATTGGGTTATTTTACTCTGTTTAGCAATAATTCTAACATATTAATACTCAAGGTTTACATAAAATGAAAAACTATTTCAGATGTTTACAGTTAAATATTGAAGTAGTGGCAATGATTTATTCAAAAAGAGGTTGCACATGCCGACAGTTTCGATTTATTATTCAAGAAAGTAAAGAGCTTGATTGATTTTCGATGCTTGTGTTGTAGTCCTTCGGGCTTATGGGAGAAGAAAGGCCCCTTCAAATACTCGGGCTCACTTTACAAGCACCTTCACCAAGTGACAAGGCTGCTATTGGCAGAAGATGACACCTTCCCCTGCCTCTTATGCTTCTCACTATATATTTTGTCCATCACGTATCTTCGTTGCCTGTTTCTTACGTTACGTATTCGACGATGTGACAAATTTCTTTATGCTACATTTGCTTGATGTTATTTTGATATTATTCTTAGACTGTAACAAAAGTACAGAAAAATGAATAATTAGAACAAATTAATAAACATTATAATGGAAGTCATAGAATATAATGCAATCATCGGGCTTTTAACCCTGCGAATAGTATAAATAGATGCATATTTATTTTTTAAATGAACGCGACGACGTGTCTGTTACTAATGCAGAATACAAAAGAGATACCATTTTAAAAGTCAATTTTCGATTGAGTACGCAGGCACCAATGATATTGCTTGTTTACTTAGTGGTATCCGTTCCTCTGTGTTCTTAAGAAAGCGAGTGTGAGGATTGTACCTGTTTCTGTTTGTTATATTTTGTCGATGCTTCCGTCTACTATTTTAAGCTTTGTATCTTGTCTGACTTATGCGTATTTGTACTACATACGATTCCGTTTTTTATCTTATAGCAATAAAAAATCACGTCGACTCAGATCTTTGTTTGGGTGGCTGAAAGATTTGTAAGATATAGAGATGTATAGATAGAAATATAACAGTCAAAAGTTATGCATAAAATTTCTCAGTTACTTATTGATTAAACTTTAAGTGGTTTATTATATATAAATACAAAAATAATATATCATATAACAACAGTTACAGTTTCTATCCCGCGTAAAACTAGGGTTCACGTAATTAACCTGTTTACAAATAAGGGAAAACTATGAAATATTACGTAGATTATACTCGTGGCTTTACTACAATGACATCGATTTTTTTTAATTCGAAAAAAGCTGGAAGTGTTTTGGTAAAAGAACTCAAAGGATCAGATCTCATGAGTAAGGTCTTTGTTGGTATTGCTCTTAAATACTTCCTTTAAATTCTGGAAGAATCATAATACATTCGAATGTCTCCGTTCTTCCGTGCATAGAGCTTTTCTCTCTTTAAATTTTCATTCAGTGTCCTGAAGTCATCTCTGCAGACATATTCGTTGACAGTCGCAAGCACTGCAAGGAAGTTCTGGGATGTTTCCCGAGTTCTGCGTTAAAATGTAATGTGTTGCGAGAATTCCTTGTCTTTCACCGATTTACGGCCATCTTGAAACGATTAAATTACTGATATTTTTCCGACCGCGGAAACAGATTTAACGTGAATTCTAGAAAACGGCTTGAGCTATAGAAAGAGTGTACTTATCCACACGCAAACTGTTTGAAGAGACCAAAATCAGACACGCGTAAATTCACAAGTTTGTATAAATACCCCACGCGAGAATGATTAACTTACTGTAGCTCACAAATCACTCTTATTTTTTGCAGTTTTTCGGTAGTAGCTAATAGGTTTTTCTGATAATCTTAGAATTAGTATATATGTATGTTAATAGTTACATTGTCCATAAACATTGTGATGCCTAAAGCATAATTTCTTGCGTGAAGCCAAGATTTGAACTTTACGAAAAAATAGAAACGATGTTGCTGCTGTCCAAAATCATCAGTCACATTTTAAATCTATTGATATTAGCGGCGGGAAACTGAAATTATTGGGGAATCGGATAAAAGAAAGCAACATGCATCACTATTCTTAATTAAAAATGTTATTTCCCTGGGAAGAGCTTTATAATCAAATGTAATATTTCTACGTCTGATAATTGGAGTATGTTCATATTGCGCGTGCTTTAAATTATGACAAATCAGTTTGGAATATTTTGTTTGTTTAGGAGGGTTATGAGTTTCGATATGTTAGAGTATTCTCTCACCTCCTGCACTTTATATTAATTTTGGTTGCTTCTAATCATGCAAAGTAACAAATTGATAACCTCCTGCTATTTATCATGTTTTGAAAAGAATTTAATAATTGACTTAAAAATTAAATCCAAACTGCTTAAAACTCCATTGCCCCATTGAAACAATCAAGTGTCAAATCAGCCTATTTCAGAGAAAAAATTAAATATTCTTGGATTTGCAATCTTGTCACGAAATTACCAATTTTTTCTGAAAACTCTCATTGTCATTCCTCAAGCTTATATACGTATTCATTGCGTCCTCTATTACATACACGAGTCATCTTTTTTAGAAATATGTACTAAGCCGTATATAATTGATTTATTTTCTTTGAGGTACTATAGCTCATCAAAGTTTCCACATTGAGAAATGTCTATATTTTTCTATAGCTAATTAGTTACGATGATCAATAGCAGTACTGTATGAAAATTGATTTGAATACAAAATTGAAGCCAGATGGAATTAAGGTCATTAGTTGTGTCAGTGGTAAAAGTAATAAATATGGCAATCTTTCTAGATGCATGACGAGTCTATAGAATGCAGGCGGCTTTGAGAAAGAGGAAGTTGATAGTCGTGAAATAAATAAATATGTTAATACCTTAAGGGACGAGAATGAAGGCGGTATGAAAGAATACACGTCGCCTAATAACGTATGTATGAGCCGTGAAACGTCAGACTGGCTTAGTCTCGCTGAACGCATTGCCACGAAGTTTTGAGCCCAGAGAAATGGCTTACCGCTCTCCTTCCCAGGGGAGAGCTAAAATATCTGGCAGTTGTTTCAGGCAGCCCCTAGCCTAGACCGTATCTCTCCGCCGATCGCCTAACTTTCCTACAACCAACCGCAGCTCCGCTGCCAATTTACTTTGTCAGCTTGTTTCTTTTACCTGCTCCCATCTCTTGTTAATGGTCTACGGGTAACGTGCTAGAAAAATATTACTACCGGAATGTGCATACATAATCATTAAAATAAAATATCTAACACTTGACTCGTGGCATTAGTATGAAAAATTATCATTGTTCTCCCTTCTATATGAGTACCAATAAAACAATAATTTGACTCTCGTACGACTGTTGTGAGGCAAAGGGGATTAGGACAGGCCCTATCTACGAATCATTAGATATTAAATGCACTTCGTATGTCAATTTATTTTATTTAAATTCAAAAAATTTATTATATAAACATCCTAAACACTATTAATAGAAAAGTTATACCAAACATTCTACAATTATATTCCCGTCTATGATCAATCCTCTATTTAATTTGTACCAAGCATTGCTAATAACTTGGACTCCAAATCAGTGAGTTGTAGGTTGTTTGGTATCATTTTCTTACAATAGTTTGTGGAATATATATTATATATATTGTAATGAAGTGAACGTGTTATTGGGTGTTCTGGACTTGAGCAGCCGCGAAGTTCATTAGTTAGAGCATCTTAAAACTGCCAGGCCCTGAATGATGTGAGGGTCTGTTGTTGTAGGATCCGCTGTCAGGGGTGAGTTCAGTAGCGAACCCATAATTTACGACGGTCATTGTCACGGATGAAACAAAAGCGCGACAATGATTGGTTGTAATTCTGCTGCGCAGTTTTATTTAAAGAAATCTCATTGACCATAATTCTACTGCGTAGGTTATTTTAAGAGAGTATTTGCAGGGAGGAACATCTAAAAGCCAGGAAGACCAGGGACTTAAAAGGATACGACAAAACGGATAAGACGTGCCAGAAGTCTTGGACTTTAAAAATCTGCTCAACCAACTGGAGCTGCGTCGACGCCACGCTGCGGCCGTCACCATCGCCATCGCCATCGCCATCACACATCGCCATGGCCGTGCATCAACCAGCGGAACGTCTACAGTAAGACATGATATACTCGTATGTAAAGTGATTACAACACCCTTTAAAATCTTTCAATAAATCAAATTTTCACTGTAAAAAATTTCTCCCCATTTTAACTACCTGATGAGAAGGACCCTCATGTGACTGATTAAAGCCGTGGAAATGATCTGAATTAAACCCAAACGCCCAATTTTGATTAAATTATTTTCACCAATAAAAATTCTTTGTCAATATGTTTGTATTTTTCTGTAAATAAATTTACTGTAATTTGTTTAAAATAGTTCCTTTTATTTATAAAGTCCCCATCTATTAATTTATATTAATTAAGACGAAGAGAGTATTACAATATATTAAAAATTTTGAAACAAAATGACAAATTTGATATACTGAAGTCCACTTGGTGTGTAATGAAACGTGAAGAGGGTCAGACCTAAACCCCATGATCTGATAAAAGCCTCTTACTACGGACTTTCCACCATCTAAATCGTATACGCTAGATGATAGTATTAGATATGTATTCATTTATAAAACAACTCCCAGTGTGATTCGCGTATGCACTCCCTTACATAAAGCAAATAAACTTCAGAACTTCTTTGTTTCTGAATAATTACAAATTACAGTTGAAGTATTGAAAGTTTTGCTCTATAAACCTCGTTATTGCATAATTAACATACTTCATTCAATTCTTATATTGTATCTCCCTTATTTGCTTCGTACACCACATGAAGATTACGACTGAATTCAACTTGTCTCAACACTTCAACTCTTGGAAGTCATTAGTCTTTTCTTATTTGTCCTTTTTGGGATGCAATGTTTTCATTTATTTAGGGATAGTTTTACGTCTGTTGCGCAAATATTAGTTAAATCAATAAATAATTATTTTAGATAACTATTTAAAAAGTACATTGGGACAATTTTTAAATATTATATTATTTCCCTACATCTGTTGTTCAACATACGTTTTTATTCCAATTTAGAGATATTTAAACATATAATCTTCATATTTGTAGCTATAGGTTATCATGGTATTGCTTACTATAATATTTTAATTTCAGGTAATAACGTAACCAAAACTGACTGTCATGCAAAAACAACTTTCCCAATTTTTTTAGGGAACGTAGTTTCTTGCATCCTCAAACTGATTCTTTACTATATAAATTATATATATAGTTTGTATTGATTATTGATGTATAACTATTTACCGAGCATAAAATTGCAAATATGCTACTTTACGTTTGCTTTGAACATTTTGGACGCCATACATTATTATTCAATTTTATAATTCTAGTTTTGGTCACAAATTTAGGTAACTGCGAAAAAGTATAAGCACTTCACGTAATTTATAGGTAGGGTTCTGTATCGTCAAAAATTTCACTTTTTGAGATCCAAATTATATTTTTGAGCAGCTACAGTTACACTAAAATCTCCATGCAGTCATTATGGAATTAGAGACTTTGCAGGTACAGAGAAACAACGTCACAACTACGAGCCCCTTAATGTCTCTTGTGCATCACTGGTTAAGATGTTTCCGCACTTATTGTCATTAGCGCCTAAGAACGGAAGGATATGCGAAGTCACATTGCATTCTATTTTTATGCTAATGTCGTCCTGTTTTTACCAGAAACGGATTTCTGTGCTGTCCCTTGAATGTAACCGAAAGTATGAAATTCATTTCTTAGTAAACAGCTACAAAGCAATCAGATATCATGTATGAATAAGTGGTAAATAATGTTTTGCCTTAATTACTTCTGATTTTTATGAGGGTCTATAATTAATAATGAAAACAAATTCTGTCAATCAGTGACTGGTATATAATTAATAGTTGCCGTTTATTTTAAAAACATATACTTTGGAATGTTTAGACTCCTTTTTACAGAGAATAAGATAAGGAATAAAGAAATAAATTATTTTAAACTTTGGAAAAGCAGGAAAGGAAAAAATTATCAGTGAATTGGTGAAAAGTTTTACAAAAAACATTATTTCGATTATATTTACTTTGTTTTATATTCTACTCAAGTTTTTTATGGACAGGTAGTCCTGGAAAAAGAGTTTAATATTAGGATTAATAGAGGGAAGACCAAGGTAATGGAGAGTAGTTTCGGAAGCAGTGCAATAAAAAAGGGTGTTAGATTGTGAGGGGATCTTTAGACGGAAGTTAAGGAATTCTGCTACTTGCAAAGCTTAATAACTAGGGATGGTAGAAGTATAGTAGGCTTGAAGATAGAATAGCATTGGCAAGGGAGGCTTTCGCGAAAAAGAGAAATTTACTCCCGGGTAATTTAAGTGTAAATATTAGGAAATCGCTGATTAAAACGTGGACGATAGGAGTTGCGGAAAGGAAAAAAGTAGAAGCCTTTGAAATGTGGTGCTATAGGCGAATGCTGAAAATCAGATGGGTGACTAGAATCACTAATCAGGAAGTTCTAAACAGAATAGGGGAAAAACAAACAATATGGAGGCCATGTTTTAAGGCACGAGGACCTTGTAAAATTAGCAGTGGAGGGAAATGTGTGGGGTAGGAACAGAAGAGGGAGACCAAGGATGGAACGCGCTAAGCAGATTGGGGAGGATGTGGGTTGTGCTACTTATGAGGAAATGAAAAGGCTTGCGCAAATATGTTAGCACGGAGGGTTGCATCAGACCAGTTTTTGGTTCTAGAGAAGGAATGTTTTATTCAGTCCTTTCTTTAGATTTTGACCTAATTAAAAAAAACATTTGTCGTGATTGAATTTTATTTTGTAACTGGGGATATACAGCGCCACTGCGTATGTTTTTTTTTTGGGGGGGTGGTTAACAGGCTACATGAGGGTGATCCAGAAACAGTAATAGTATAGGAAGGGAATTGAAAAGGTGGTATGCAGAAGGTAGAGAAAGGTAGCCAAGGGTTGACTAGTGGTCGCGGGCTATAGTTTAAGGATCCTACTCGGTGTTTCACCTAAAGAGAAGCAGGGAAACCCTAGAAAACCTGAATCAGATAGGTCAAGCATTGGGTAATATTCTTACGCCCTTCCGAATGTTAGAGATAGACACATATCAATCGACAATCGACTTTGAAATTATGTCACGTGATTCGTGTGATCCATACAGAGAGCTGATAAAAGTCTTTCCCAAGATTGGTGTGTGTGTGTTGGGGAGGGGGTGCGGGGGTAATTTAAAATGAAACATAATTGACACAAGAAAGTATCAATAATTCACGTCGTTTATCTTAGCCTCGATGCTCCTCAATCGTTGCGCGTTACTTTCATATTCACATTACATTATTACTTAAATCTTTATTCTTCTAAGAACACTAATTGCAAAAGTTTTCCTGATTTCATCTATGAATTTGAATAAATTTTCAGTTCAGCAAGTCCTGTGATGACTGCGGGTCAGTCGAATGAAAATTATAATCCTTACTGACACGTTAAGAACTTATCACATGTCAGTAATTGGGAAGGGGCGGGCTTGCTGTTTAAAGGCGATCCTTTCCAAATTCTGGTCTTGCATATCAGTGAAAACTGGCCCTCACAGTTACACTCTGGAGACACGTCTACCACGGACCACTCCCCCATCTTATATATCTTCCTTTCCACACTTCTCTGTCCCTATAAGACGCACGTGTTTTCCGCTCTTCACGGTTATCCAAATATGTGCAAATACTGGGTGCGTTAGAGACGTGACTGCTGCAACCCCTACGCTGCTTCCCTTAGGGCGTTGAGCTAACAGAACCAGAACTCAAAATTGACCTGCTACGGTTCTTGCCCAACCGACACGCTATGCAGCCAATAAATTGGGGCGTCTCTTTTAATACTACTTATAGTTGTATACTTATAGTTGTATTCGCAATTTCAGTTGCAATTCTAAAAGTGTATAATATTTATAAATTACAAATAAATCATTTCATATATTAGAGTACAATTAAATTATGTCAGCTATTTTTGTATTACTAATTTTTTTATTTTGTAGTTAGCATAGATACGATAAACTATGTGTCTAGTTTAGCGTAACACCTTTCTTTCTATTCTGTTCATATTTCAGAGTCTTTCTTACACTTTATTCGTCCTTCGCAAAACAAATATTTATAAAAGTTTGTTAACGTGTATTAACGGCGATACTTGATATGACTTTCTTTAAATGAATTATTGTTACTTTTCCAGGCACCTTTTGTCAAAATTTTGTCTTTGTCACTTTCTTCAAAGCTGCATCTCAAAGGGTGCCGTTCTAAAGGTAGTGAACAACGAAGAAGCTTTTACCAATCAACTTAATAGGATCCCAGTCAACCTTTTAAATGCTGTCACGAAGGGTGCGAATAATACCTTTCACTACAGGTTGGATAATATGACATATTTATTAGTGTATGAGTCCTTTACAGGGTCACTACAATCAGGGATATGTGAATAGGCTTCTGAGAATATTTATTTTGTTGCCAACTAATGAATTTACAAAGTGAGCCACGATATAATACCAACCTGAACGTAGCACACTCTGAGTGCCCGAGTGAAATTCTCTATTGATATATTAAGCCCCTTCTCCGATGCCTAATTGACAATACCACGTAATCTCTTACCCATCTTGTTGAAAGTCAGCATACTGTACGTCTTCACGAATGCCTTGGCAACTAAATCTGAGAGATTATTCGCAAACTTTAAACTATAAACGTTAATCCTCTTGAACAACGATTCTTTATCTTCACATTGATATAAAAGTCATAAAGCAATATATACATTTTTTTCCCAGACCTATTCCTGCTTTTTGGATTATTATGGCAATCCCTTATAGTTTGATAGCGTGATCTGAAATCATAAAAGAGACAATCCATATGATGAGATTCAGTCACGCACATCAGAAGCTGAATACTGTGTTTATCAAGGGTGACGCATGAATCGTGAGACAGATGGGCGAGTAAACCTATTCCAAGGGGAACTCATCGCCATTATGGAGATAAATGCTACAAGAAATTACCAGAACCCAAATGGCCTCTTGTCACATTCACGATTCCAGTTTAAACATACTCTAGGTTTTCGGAATGTATTATTATTATTATTCGAAGGAACGTGACGCATTCGTGTAGGTAACAGCATTTACGTAAAACTTATAAAATTCAAATTTGATGTCAGTTTTCTAAAAATATCTTTGGATATTATTGTGGCTTATGGAACCCATTAGTTAACTACATTTCGAATATTAGAAAAAGTTATTTTTAGAAATTGAACACGTAATTAGAAATGACTGTTACTATCTGCTTATTAGCAAATGACAGTGGAATTACCTTTGGTGAAGAACAAAGCAGTAGAATTTTCTGAAATGGAATAAAACATCACTACATCAAATGACTTGTGCAACCAAAGTGTAGTAAAACTTTAAACCATGGATTTCAGGTAACTAAAATGTGATTATTCTTTCCAAAATGCACATTAGTATCAATGTATCAATTATAGTTCCTTTAAAATGCCAATATTTTGTCTACAATGTACACATAAAATGTGAGAAATATATTCAGTTCTATCTTCGTTTATTTAAAATCAGACGACAAAAATATTGAATTACATAAAAGTTGTAATTTACGATTATGTTTAAAGATTTAATTTTTAAGCTTTTGTAATACAGAAAATTATTTATATTTTGTTATATATATTTAATATAAGGCGTAAGTCGGCTATTTCTATAATTATTTTCACATGGGAGCCGATTTGATACACGTCCGATTAACTTGACGCATTGTTGTAACATATTCATGCATTGTTCACGCAGCTGCGCTGCAGTAAGCGTTTGATGTCATTATTTATTGATTTGTTAATGTTTCTGTATTTCTCCGCACTTTTCGTTGAAAGCCAAAACAGTTCCATTTGAAAACTATTACACGGTGAAATTCGAATTAATTCGGTAAATTAATATTTTACTTTGTTTACATTATGATATCTGAATTACGTTTGTCATGCTATAAAAAATTAGTAACATGCTCATTTAATAACATATAGTACATGTTAAGAAAAAAATAGTTGAGGAAATGAACAAACTGTACGATTTTTCTACCATTAGAAACTTTAAAACTGTAACAGACTAATTATTCACGTTTTATTTGTGCCATTGACCTCTGTATCAAACACTATGATTCAAAATTATTATGACCTACAACACAACGTGAAACTGGTTATCATTTGTAATACAAATGGAATAGTGTTTTAAATTTTATTTATTTTTTAAATTTATAAGTAAGAGAATATGAAACGAAACATTTTACTTCCAGTTATAATCTCAAAGCTATTGAAATATTTTAATTTAAAAGGAATAATTAAAGGCAGGAAGATATTTTAATGCAGTATCGTATTACCCCGTGATGTGTAGTCCGGTGTAAGTGATTAAGAGCATGTAACTTGTCTTCGTGTTGGACAGGCAGCTGATTAGGATTTCAAGGCAGCCATAATTTGAAATGCAAGAGTCCGGCCTGTAGCGGGCTTCAAAGGCGTCAGAGATTTCACAGGCACAGAGAAAGTCCAACTCTGATATCAAAGACGGTGATTGTTTTACTATCAAAGTAACAGGACTTCACAAAGATATTACTACTTATGAACAAACGAATAA
Source organism: Eucriotettix oculatus (assembly GCA_034510155.1). Taxonomy (NCBI): domain Eukaryota; kingdom Metazoa; phylum Arthropoda; class Insecta; order Orthoptera; family Tetrigidae; genus Eucriotettix; species Eucriotettix oculatus. The sequence goes on along the minus strand of CM067378.1, from coordinate 62,243,234 downwards.
CAGAAGCTTAAGTGGCGATTTTCAGAGATCCATTAAATGAAATTTTGAACTACGCAGGTATTACCTTTGACACATTTCTACAGTAGTCCAATTCTTCCTTCACTTCCTCCATCTGACTCATCGTCATATATTTCATTTTTTATAATGACGGGAATGTTGTTTGATTGTCACAGGAGATCAGAACATAGATTTTAATATTTAATTATTTGTTATGCTGTATTTTGTCAATAATTGCAATACAAAATTACAGAGTATTTTTCCACAAAATAATCCGTACATATAATCTGGGTATTCAATTGAAACTTTTAATAAGGTTTAATAAGCTTACAGATGACAATGGCTAATGAAACAGAAAGATTAAATGAAATAAATAACTGTATAGGAAATTATTACTAATGTAAAATAGTTAGCTTTTTCTACAATTGAATACTAGGAAAATTGGTTTATAAGCAATAAGCGAGTGTTATGGAAGACCAGAGGCGGCGAAACATCGAAGTTGTACCTAGTATTTCAGAACTAACGTTTCCTAATTGCGAAAATAAAAGTCGAATATAAAAAGGGGAATATATTAAATATTTCTCGAAGCGGGTGATGTGGCGATAGGGAACATGTCCATTTCAAATATTGCAGCAATAATTAGTATTACTCCCCTTAAAATCGTATACCAAATCTTAGCGACGCCGAAAGTTCCACTTATCAATTATTTCTATTATGCATTCAGATGTGAAGAAAATATTGTAATAAATAACACATACTTGTTCAATCAATTTGTTGCACTACATATATTGAAAACAGAGTTATAATATCCAAATTGTAATGAAATATTAAAAGCCAAAAATGGTAGTTATGTTTTCTAAAATAAAAATGGAATTTCATAAAATATTTAAAGATTTATGTGGCATGTGCGAGAATTTTTTTCCATGCAAGGTCAATGGACGAATGACACAAAAATAGACTTAATACTGTGATTTCAACTATTACCAATTTATGATTATGAACTTCATTTAAATATTTTTAATTATAATTAGGTTTCTTAAAAAATTCTTTATTGTTAACGTTTAAAATTTTTTATATTCTTATGACTGTGTTTTCGTTTAATTGCACTGAATAATTAATTTTAAATTTCTTTGATACTTCATATAGTGCAATATAAATTAAAAATTAAGTAGAAGCAATGAAGCGGCTTTAGCAAGCCGAAAGAAAAAGCTGAGTTGTCACGTATTGTTAATTTTTTTCTTCAGGTGAATTTCTAATTTTGAGATGACTATTATTTAAACTTTCGGCTTAATTAGTCATTAGATTGCGAATGTAAAAATGGTTTCTGTTCGATCAATTTGTTGTACTAAATATATGTTAAAAGGAGAACTACAATCTCCAAATTGGAATGGAATAATATTTGTCGAGAAAAGAGATTTATTTTTTAGCAATTGTTAATTATAAAGAGAATAAATGCATTGTAATTGTTAACATGTCATTTTTATATATTATTTATAATTCAATACAAACGTAATTCATTATTTCAAAGCGTCCATATTATTTTTGATTTAAAATTTCTTTTAAAGCTCATTGTTATTTTTGAAGTGATTATCTCTTGTCTCAGCTTGTATATTTGCCGTTTGAGGCGGGTTATTTTTCTCTTGGTATCTACATATGAAATACTGCTAACGCCTTGGTTTGAAAACTAATCAAAGAAAGTGTTTTACTCAATTCGTCGTCAAGCACCGGAAGTTGAGTAGTATGGAAGTCCCAGATTTACTTATAAAAATTTAAAAGGTAGGCGTATATTTTGTAACCACTGAAATATTTAAAAATATGTTAAACAATACGTGGTCATGGGTATAAACGGGTATCTCTTTACTACGTTTTCCATTCTCAAGTTATATTTTTGTTACCAATGTAATTCAAACTATCAAATCATAAATATATTTGTTTAAAAACATGGTTGAAAAGTTCGCTTTTTATAACATTTGAAGAGCTCACGCTGTCTATCTGTGTCCAGTGCAGCTGTTTGTTCAGCTGAACTCTTTGTTGCGTAGGCGACAACTTTCTCCGGCAGCTGTTTGTTACGAACTCCGATGTGGGAGTGAGATTTCCCACTCTTCATTGATTAAATCAGCCGAGCTCTGTTGATTTGATTCTCCACTCTTTTACACGAAAGTGGGTTTCATCAACACATTAAATTATTTCCACCCAACAAATCCTACAATACTAAAACTATATCGCCTTATTGATTTGCATTAAAATAACAAGTGAACAATGTTCGTACTTTAATCTACATATTATTTGGAGTTTAGAGCCCGGGGACGAACTTCCAGGTATCAATACAGCAGAAAATAAGACATCAGCAATTATACGTGCCAATAAAAATTATCTACAGTATGTGCCTGAAATGAGTTCTTTTTTTGTGACTATCAACAACAAAGTTGTTTTCCGCAAAAATCTCTCTTTCTTTCGCCATCTTTGAGATTAAACAAATTTAACCTTGTAATAAGTACGTATATGTATTGTAGCGGATCCTACGTTCCTCCGTATTCGAGAATTTCTAAATTCCTTTAGGGCGCCAGGTATTTTTCATAAAAAACACCAAAAATTGATTTCAATAGTTTTAATATCAATCAGAAAATAATTATATCTGCAGGGCGTGGTCATTCTCTCGTCGTCCCGCCGACACAACCTGCTTCTCCAATCACCCCATGACGACTCCCCGTCTTCCTTTGCGGGCCTCCCAACGTCTCGCCAGACCACATTGTTGGTCCGTGTTGCGTCAGTTCCTCGACAATTGCAACTCGCAAGCTGGCCTGCATTGTTCAGTGTAACTTTTCATGTTACAGTATGTAGTACAATGGGATTAATTCATTAATTACTTATTGTATTCAGTTATTATTTTATATATTAAGCACCACATAATTGTGACATAAAAAAAGCTGGAGGTTTTATTTAGTCATTCATGAGGGATCACTTTATGAATGGTTGAAACAGAAAAGGCAGGATTTAAGTTAGGATTTTGAATTTAATAACAATAAAAGTTAAGATTCAATATGAAAACAACAGAATTGAATAAAATAGTCTACAAATTTAGACGGTACAGTTAATGATTTTAAATTGAGACTCTTTAATAACAGGTTACCCGTGTGGTGTACTAGTTAAACAACATGTACTCAAATTCAATACCATAAATACCGTAGAGGTCTGCAGCTGTATTCTATGGCGGTCTGCTTCGGGTTTTCAATTTTGAGGCACCTGATGTCGATTATCGTTGACGCATCGGATGATCTGGCTGGATGTTTTATGGCTTGGACCAAAAAGTGTAAAACGTCTACCAAAACCTACATCTGTCATTGTTTCAAGAACTCCACCCCGCTCTCTTCAGAGACCCGCAATTTAATGATGTCTCTACCTCAAAGCTTCTTTCCACGTCACCTCGTAGATGCCCAGAATTTTCCTCCACCCTTTTCCAGTAGATAATTGGCTTTAATTTCAAATAGCGTCCATTGTTTGGTCTTTTTGCAATCGTAGTCAATAGGAAAAATTTTAACTCCAGGCTGTAAACTTAGTGCCATTGCACATGTTTTTTTTTTCATTATTTGCATCCAGTGACTGTTTGTATTTATCACATCTGTCCCTAACTCAAAAAGGATTTGCCAAGTTTTAAATACTTCATTTATGGCGGAATATTTAATTATATATAAGATAATCTTATTTGTTTTAAATGTGATCGATTACGAAATTAATATTAAACATTAATAGGAATTATGTTAGAAAATGTAGGCTTTCCCGTTGGATAGACTCAAAAAGAAGTTCTCGCGATTTCACTCGGGTTATGTCAATTGTAAAATTCAACGTTTCGAGAAATTCAGGAATTATCTTGATAACTGGTTGACAGAAAGCGTTAATTCAAAAACAAAAATTAACTCTGAATTTATAACTTTCCTGTCTTACGTTTTTGATTCCACTAAAGAATTATTGATCAATTTCTACAGATGACAATAATTAATGAGCTCGTCATTTAATTTGGGCAGTTACTGTCAGTCATAAAAGGATTTTAGAAGAGAAAACAATAAAAGGAATATGGAACTAAAAAATGTATTTTTCAATTATTTATAAATTTTACGTTATTTGAAATATAATCACGGGTAAATTAGTTCGTTATACCGATTTAATTATATTATATGTACGAATCACCTAAAAACTTCTATTTTAACACGAAAAACTCGGCTATGGAGACGAAATTAAATTTCTCTTCAAATTAATCTCCTTTTCTGTGTGTAAATATCGGAATAAGTGATGCCGGTTCGCTTTTTACCTGACTGTGTTTTGCCTAAAGGCGTGTTTAAATGGAGAGAACGGATGAAGCCAATAACTGAGGATTTTTCTCAGCAGCTTCAAGCATGCAGGTTACTGTGTAAATGTAGTTTGCTGGAAAGGCACTTACTTAAATCAATTTTCAGCTTATGGCACGGTGATATTTTCAAGATGTGGGTTCCAGTTGATAAAGTATGCCAAACATTCTTTATCTGAAAAATGTTGATGAAGAAAGTAATTATAAAACCATTCTCTGGCGCCTCCGGTTTACTTCCCGAAATTATAATTATAAGGAGAAGATTTATGTTTAACTGACTAATAACGAGATTTGTACAATTTCCTCGCAATTATTTAAATAAATTATTATAACCCTAAAACTGCTTAAATCATTTGTCTTGGCCGAAAGCAATGACATCACACATAATTTGAATTTAAACAGCATTCCTCTGATGACTTTCAACACCGTTGGTAAATAAATTCAAGAAAAGGCTATACCAAAGAATCATGGTAGGGGTCAGTTTTATTTCAGATATTCTCAGTACAAACTCTTAGTAATTCCCTAGTTTTCCTATTAAAATAAAATAAGAATGTCAGAGATGAGCTTACTAATTACAGACATCTAACTTTCTCATCATCTGTGTTTAATTATATAACTTAGATGTAGGTACGGAGCTAACGTGTCACAATCCTGAAAACGTTGCAATTTTAATGATATGAAATTGTAACGATGTCTAAAAGCAAATTGTAATTTTCCTGCTTCACCTTCCTTCGAATTTAATTAATTTTATAACTATTGTTGATTTTAGTTTTGACAAAAAATTAATGATCACACAATGAATATAAAATTAAACTCATTATGAGTACGTGAAAAATTAATATATTCTCATTCAGTGTAATGGAAATTATTTTTAAAAATTATAATATGGTCTATTCACCCGAAACACGAAGTCGAACGATATGAGCCCCGAACACAATACTGTCCATCAATCTCACGTAACGCCGCCGTAACAAGCTAATCAACGACCATCTAAATAATGCAGTGGAATAATTAAATCAATTGTTACTTCGAAGCTATCAATAATCTGGAATATAAACTCAAGCATGGATTTGGTTCAACAACAAGGCTATAATAATTAAAACAATAATAACCCATGAATAAAATAAATTTATTTATTCCTATTCATTTAAAATAATAGTAAATATGACGTTTCCGGTTTAAATGGAATAGTTTTTAAAAGTACTAAACTGCAGTGCAGCATTTGAAGTTTTTCTTTCTACTACGAAGTTTGATTTATAATTCGCCTTTCAATAATTTTATCACTTATGTTTTACTGTTTTTCCAAGAAATTTTAATGTACTTCATATGCTCAATTAAATTTAGTGCTTAACCATATTGTAATTCGCTAAACGTTATGTTCAACATGAACATAATATTCAGTTCCATATAGGCTTAACTTAGATTAAGAAACGAAACAAAAAATAATAACTTAGCAGAGATAAAGCTTAATTCTGTTTTGGGTGTGTGCTACAGTCAAGAAATATGAAATTTGTCTTATATATTAAGACTAGTAATGGAGTTTATAATCAGTTTACAATTTTTTTTACGTAGTTCCTAACTTTACAACATAAGGAGCTTCTTTCAGTTAATCTTAATCATTAGAATTGGAGCATTCCAAAATACTCCGCAATTTTCCTTTCTTTAATGCAGTTCATTATGTAACAATGTAGTGATACAACCATTATCTAAATTATCTAATTAAATAATTATATACATGACTGGCCAGAGAAAAATGTACAACTGCGGTATACAGGGAGATAAAGTAATGTTATTGCAGTAAAATGGAAATTAAATATCGTCTTATATATAGCCAAGTCAGAATAAATATTAAATAAGTTATTAATTATTAATATTTATTAAATAACATTTAAAATAAATATATTTAGTAAAGATAAACCTAACAACGTTTCATTATTTGTTCTCCTTTTTGCCTATTAATATTTTAAAATAAGAGTAACTTCCATTATGTGCATTAAGATTAAAAAAGTTCAAAACTACTCCCAAACTTCAAAATCATTAACAGAATAGTAAGGTTAAACATAATGAAAGTAATTTATACGTAACGTACTTTCCCATAAATCACTATATGAAGTTATGGAATGCCCAGGTGAAGGAAGATATGGTACAAGAACATGAAAGTTACAATACACATTCATAGAATTTTCTTTGTATGTTGATGGACTAAATGAAGGTGATCCACTAATGGCAACTCCATTTGTCATTACACAAATAGATAGTAATGCGCGACTTGAAAAGATAGGAAGTTGATAAGAGAAGGTGGCTTTGCTTGAGAAAGATTAAGAATGGTTCAGAGATATTCTTTAAGATCAACTGAATGTATTCTATCTGCTTCAGGTTAAAGAATTGGTATGAATGTGTGAACAGAGCAAGACAATCATTTTGAAACTTCCAAACTTAGAATTACAGTGAGTGTAACATATTACAAGAAGAGTTTCTTTACGGGGATCTTTGGAACCACAAAGTTCTGAAGAAGAGATTAAGGGATCGTCCATTCGTCAGCTGGGAGCTTATCGAGGAACAATGAGAACAGAATGAAGTAACGTAGTAAATTAAGAGACGAGGAGTCTGTCCTGGTTAAAGCTAGGTGAATGTATTTGGTGCAGACTATTTCTTAGTTTTTTCATAACCTATGCGTTTTCACAATCAGGGTTTCTTGTTATTATTAATAAGTAAAAGGTTAAGGAAACTTCGTACCTGAAGCTGTGTTGAAAGCTATTTTTATTCAAATAAATATTTGCACAACTTTATCCATGAGTGCCTACACATTTCGACGAGCATTTAATTTAGTCCTGTTGTCTTTACTTTTAGTACCTAAATTAGAGCATTTTGCATTTGTGTAGCAAATGAAATAATTTAAGATAAGCGAGGAAGCAGAGAAAGGAACGGGCCTCAGCGACAAAGAAGTTTTTAGGCATCTCCACGCCTCTGCGCATTAGAATATAACTCAGGCCTTGTCCCGTGTTTTGTTGAGTTAGTCAGAAGCCGCAGCTGCAACCAAGCAATCGCTACCAAACATCTAGGGATTGTGTTTGTACCGCGGCCCTCGAAACGGGAATAATTGCGATACACAAGATAAAAAGGAAAACGCGCAATGGCACGACTGCCGACATCCTTATTCGTGTAAAGTGAAAAATATTAAGGACAAAGAGAGAAACGTCGTGACCTTTGAAGAAGCATAACGACTTTGTGGACCAAAAAATGTGGATTCAGTCTAAACTAATTGTTAGGAAAAATGATATACGTAATTATAACGACAAAAGTAGAAAAGATATACAATATTAAGATATTTCATAGGATTTTTATATTTGGAGTTTTTTTATAAAACATATATGTATATATACAATTTGTTCAGTTTATCTGAAGACATTGAAATATGTCGAGAACCACACATATGATAAAAAAGGAGTGTGAATGAAAAATGTTGGTCTCAAAGGGGGACATCTAATGATACGAAAATCGAACCTCACCCCCTGGGATGGGGGAGGGAAGAGTTAAAAAACTTAAATGGGAACCCTCATTTTTAATTGCAGATTCCGATTTTCCAGAAAGAATTAGTCCAATTTGATTTCCGATTCGAGTCATTTCGTTCACAGATGGCGTTGTAATCCACAAACATTAAAATGGGTAAAAAAATCGTTGAACCACCAAGTCATTTATTTTTATTTTTTTGATCTTGTGGATCAACTAATTTTTATCCATTATGATTTTTGTTGATTACAATCCCATCTGTGTGACGAAATGACTCGAATCGTAGGTTAAACTGGAGTAATTGTTTCCGAAAATCCAAATCTGCAATAAAAAAGTAGGGGTTTGCTGCACGTGGTTAACCCAATAAGTAATTAATACTGATATTTAAAATCGCCCCCTTTAATTAATTAATTTGTCTGTAATAGCACGCAGGACCCTTTTAAAATGATTGTTTTTTTATAAATAAAGTTATAATATGATATTCTAAAGTGCAAGTAATTTCATTATTTAAATAATACCCCATCATCGTTTACATTTCATTTTTTATTGCTTATGAATTATGAATCTGACTATCACTACATGACAATAACATATATTTATTAAAGATGGCTCAGATTCAGACCAAGTTTTCTTTCTGTAAGAGAGTTTTGTCCAGTATTTCGAATTTATATTATATTTATTTTTTTCCTTATACGCCTTTTATAATTTAAAACTGTCTACATGTCCACATTGTTTAATGTAATTATATTTATTGTAATTTAGTGAATATTCCACTGGGTAAACTTCACATTTGTAGATTAAATGTATACATACAATATAATTATGGGTACTGATAAGTTCAGCTGAAGGTTCCCCATAGAGTATATTACAGAAAAAAAATTGTTTCAGGTATCTTACAGCCACAAAAGTTGAATGATACATAATTTAGTTTCATCATAAAAATTTAACAGCTATAATATTTGCGTGAATTGAAACTGTAACGAAGAAACTGATTCTGATTTTTGTGTTAAACTGATAACTTTACTAATGATTCGGGGAAATATATTTAAGCGTTCTTGCTTTCAATTCAATTTAAAATTTAATTATGGGATATTGAAACGTTCTCGTATTTTACACGTTTATTTATATAATTAAAGTTTGAGCGGTTTTCTTTGTATCTTAACGGCAAGAAAAGGAACGCGAAATGGAATAAATTACTTTGGTTTTAATTAAATGAACTAAATGTGCCGTGGAAAATAAAGATATCTGCTTCTTTCTTTTATTTACATGAAAATAGAATGTAATTTTGATATTACATGAAAATAATTCTAATTATATTGGATGCTTTTGTTGCTGAAGAAGGCAGTAAGTATGTCGCATATTGCACAGACTTTTTAATGAAGCCAGCTCTCAGTTCTTTTTATTTACTCGGCCGTCATAAACTTGTGCTTAATTCATTAAAATTTAGACTTAGCTTATTAAAAATAACCGTTGTGGTTACTCGTTCATTATGTCCACGAAACAATTTCAAAGAAAATCATAATTTGTCATGTATCTTGTACTGATTACTTTAATTAATTAATTCAAATTTATAATGTTGTTCGTCTTTTCTTCTATCTATAAAATAAGGAAGAATCCAAAGTTTCCAATAGTAAAGAATTTTGACTTCAGAGTAAAGAAAATGGTTTGTTTTCGTACGGAAGGATTAGGGCACATTTAGGAATCTACTTCCAGCCATATATCATATTTAACCGTCTAAATACTGTCTATTCCAGACAATCATCCATCAAATTTTCCACTTTAAATGTAGAAAACGCATTGAGTAAAATAATAGTAAAAGTGATAAGCATAGTTACAATTAATGAACACACAGTCATTAAATTCAAGACTGGCCTTAAGAAATTAAAATGTATTATTTTAAAGGAAAATAGTCAAAATAGGTTTATTATTCAACAAGGTTTAAAAGGGCGTAGAGTATTATAATTATTTAAACATGTATATTTTATTTTTTGAGAAAGTCCAATTAAAAAACGCCGTTTCATCCATTATTAAAAAGTTATTGTTATGAAGCACAAATATACTTGTGAATATTAAATACGTAATTTACTATAAAAATACCATAGATACTTAAAAAACAAAGAATTACATTAATAAGAAAGTTTAATGAAAAAATTAGTTCGTAAATTTAATACATAAAGAAAACTAACTATTAAAATAAAAAACCAGAGCACCTGTCCCAAATTATTTTTTACATTCCAGAAACTTTCGGCATTATGCTATATTCATATACAAATACAGTCTTAATTGTATTATTTAATGTTACTTAAAATATTTATATTTTATAACTAACATAAAAAGGAAGTTGTCTATTAGCTTTGATTTTAACAAACAGTCAAATATTTGTTAAGTACGTAAAACTTCTGTAATCACGTGACAGACCACTATGGCGAACAAAAATCTATAATACAAAATTTAATACAGCATTACATGAATTGTTTTATTGAAAATTAATAATATTTTGATTTCATTTGATTTATATTAGTCTATTAATTTTAAGCAGTTGGCATAAATGGTTCCTATATTACCTACTTCATTGCTTTTATTAAATACTTTGTTGATATTTTGTTGCCTTCCGACAAACTTCTTTTACACTTACAATTTTACATGTGTAAAATTTTAATATTATCCCAATCGCACTCATGACCGTTATCCTTCAAATGTATACAAAAGACAGTTTTACTTTTAGAAAGTGGTTTTACTCTTATGATAATACATTCTATTTTTTATACACATACCAGTCATACCAATATATTTAATTTTGCAATTTTTACATTATAACAAATATCTTCCTTTTTCTTCTTATCCTTCATGCTCATTATGTAATTTTAATAATATCTTTAGGTTTTAAGGTTAGGCATAATGTCGATAGCTTCTGAAAAGAATGAATGGAATACAAAAAATTATTTTGAACATCTGTTCCGGTTTTATATTAATAATTATTTAAAAATAACGCGTTGTTTTAATAATATTCTTATTAAAGGAAACATTTAATAGTAGCACGAAACACTAAATATTGGACAGTAAAACAATAAAAACTATTAAATGTCAAAATTCGCCATTAATGTTATAATTGGAAAATATATCAATTTCAAATTACAGTATAGACATGGCATTACGTTACATAAATATTATTGTTATATTTAAAAACTATTTTCCAATTTAATTAGGAATTTCGACAAGATGTATGTATTAAAATCATTAATCAAATCAATTTAATAGAATGTATTTTAATAGACTTTTATAGAAGTGTTACTTTTATAAAAGCCAGTGCTTAAAAAACTCCTTTTTCAAGTTGATATGAGCACAAGTTGAATGTGCACATTGTTCTATTTATAGGAAACGTTGGTCGTAGGGAAGGAACACGAAATATGGGGAATGACATTGTTGGTTCGGCGAACAGATAAGGACCCCTCTGCGTTTGTCTTAGCAACGCTTCTGCAAACATAGTGGGCCAGCCAGACCTATTGCTAAGTATAGCACTATCAACCGGAAATGGAAGCGACTGTTGAAACAGAGCGGATACGAAGACACGGTGAGAAGAGAGCTTTGTGCTGCGACAATTACGCTACAGCGCTCAATCCAAGGATTGCCTCTTCTAAGAGCCATTCCTATGCTAGTAATTATGTTTATCAATTGTTTATTCAACAACCTTGTTTAATTATAATTTTAAAATTAATTGCTAATTGTGTCACGAATCTGGTAGAGGTTTCTTACTGCATTCCAAAGTCGAAACAATATCAGAGAAATCTCTCTACCATTTCCATCGTTAAATGACGTACAATTTTAAGGTTATAAATTTAAAATAAAGACAACATGACATACATATTAACACGAGAATGGAACGGAAAATATTTGACGAAGTATAAAATATTAATATGCGTATTCCTGGAAAACAGCTAATATAGTTTAGGACTAGTTTTTCCATTGATCACGAGATGTCGTTAAGGGGGATAGTAGTATGTGAACACGTGGTTGCTGGGGTTGTTTCATTTCGGTATAAATTTAATAATCTTGTTAGACAAATTTTTCCGGGCTGGAAAAGTCGTGGGGACGTTGAGATTCAGGTATCGGACCTGGCCTCACATCTACTGAAGTGGTCTTATGAGAGATTAAGAATCGCCGTGCCTGGCCAGCAGTCATAAATTGAGTCGAGTTAATAAGCTTCTGTCTCAACATTTTGTCACGTCCGAAAATTTACGACAGAAAGCTCAGTGATCTCTGGTTCGTGAGGTTTCAGGTCTTTGAATAAAGAACTGTGAACCCCGTATTGGGAATTCTAAAACGTAAAATCAATTCCTGTAGGGTAAAGTCGCTGATATTTCGCCGGAAGAGGGGAAGATTGGAAATTTCAAGGTTGGTGGAAGAAGGTTGAGGAGATAGTTGTTATTCAGGAGTTGTAGTGAAAGGTAGTTGAGGAGTTGTTGCGTTGTTGAGGAGTTAAGAGAAGGGTGGTTGTTGGGTAGTCGTTGAGTTGATGAGTTAGTTCTAGTCGACGCCCTAAGGTCTGATTCAAAATCCCTCAACTCTAGTAAACCTAAGCTAAGATCACCAACAATTTAATAATCACATTATTCACAACATAATTTCGTTCATAGAATCATAAACAAGAGTTTAAGAAACGTCTAGACCAGTCGATCACAACAGATAACCAATTACAAATAACTAAATCAATAAATTATTTCTTGTCTTAAAATTAAGAATAACTCAACCGCAATATAAAAATTTCCCAAAAACTCTCCATAACTCTGCTTAAAAAATGTACATCACATATATTGCACAAAAAAACCAAATTGAAAGACCTACACAAGTATAACATATTATAGGTAATTTTGAGATAAAACATATTTCTTTTGTAAAAGATGGAAAATGATCAAAATTTGAGCAAAACTTATTTAAACAAAATAGAAAAATAAATTTATCGGCACAAAAGTAAATTTTATTCACATTACGACCATAATTTTTTGTGTAAGACATAATCGAAAGGTTCTCCTTCTAAACAAACCATTTATTGAAGACTATACGTGGATTTTATTAATTATCAAATATCAACATGTTTTATAAAAACTAATGCACTTTATTTTACTTTAAATCAATGTGACGATAATATTTTCGCAATTTCCAGAACGTTATGTCATTGTGAAATTTACTGTGTGTAGTTCGCCTAATTCTGAATTCTAGGTTCCGCTGAAATGCGAACGTCCATTTTACAGAGAGAATAAAGAGTCACGTTTATCGACTCAGGTGTTTATATAACATAAAACAAATTTTGTAAGCGGTATTTATTGGGTATTTTTCAGAAATATTCAAATTGAAACACGATAATTTTTTCGTGTAGTTATATTTATAATATGGCAGCAATGTTAGCTACTTCATTTCTGCGGAATTGCTTTTCAAACTTTCATCAAATGAAATCAAGGTTTACTTTTATTAAAGGGATGGAGACATACTGTATGTCTCTTGGGGATTTCTGCTGTCATTCCAATATAAGCATTACATTCGGATTCGTGTCACTAGTTTATCGTCAATGTACACACGATACGAGTGGAGTACACACACACTTATCCCAATTCATGATCCTGATCAGATCGTGCATATCCATTCCAGTTATAGTTATTTGTCTGTGTACTACACACTACACACACTGTCCTAAATGGAATATTTGTTTGTTTCCTAGTCAAATTCTGAAGCAGCGTGACTGATTGTATGATTTACACTTCAAAATTTATTCCTTTCACTTCATGCGAGCACAAGTAAATCGTTAAAAATACAATTATACGTTTGAATTTCACATAACTTTCAAGAAGTAAAATTCCTAGTCTTTATTTGAAGTCATGTACGTATTGAAACCACCCAATCTATGCTCTTCTGTGTTGATTTAGGAACTAGTTTAATAATTAATTAGAATATTTATCGAATTAACAATTATTATCCAAAATAATCTTAATTTATGTATATATATATTTATATATATTTATGTATATATATATATATATATATAATCTTTCCATCATTATTTCCTATTGTGAGAAAATCTATGTACGTTATTTCTAAATTTAAATTTCGATATTTTATTGTTGCCTTAAACCATAACAAAAATATAATTAACCCATTTTAGTTATTACCTTTTCATTGTGTAACAAGATACATATTCGTTCAGTCCGAGTTTTAATGCCAACAAAATCATTTTGTTCTTGTTTTTCCATTTAATTATTTTTTGTGCTGATACACAATTAAATTTATTATTCAACATATCATGTTAGAAATGCAGGTTAATTATTTTATTTTAATTGAATGTGTTTCATCATATTTATTTTCAAGATTGATTTATTTGGAACTAATGCGGAAATTGTTTAATTTTTTAACGGAAAATCGTATATATATGTATAATGGTCGATATCTTATATAACAACGCGTTATTGTAATACTAATCATATTTAACCACAGTAATATCATTGTGGAAATATACATCAATTTGAAAGTGCAAATATTAATAAATTCAATGAACTTCAAGTCCTTGCTTATGCTTCAAAGCTTACTCGTAAGGCATTTTTTACTAATGTTTTAGCTGAAATAATTATTCTGCATTTTACATTCATTATAATACGTTTTAATATTTGTCTCTTTGCCAACGCGGAAAGTATAAATACGTTTACTGAAAACTGTACTGCAGAGGCATTGCTCAATTCCGTACGTGATCAATATTTAATGAAAATAATATAATTTACTTTTTATTCTTATAATAATATTATATCTTATAATAATAATATTGTTTGGATTAAAATGACGAGAATAATGTATATTTGTTGTTATATATTCATCAATATAATGTTTAATATTGCTACTATTAAAATGATTATTTTCTGGCTGCGGGTGGCTTCCGAAAATATGTTTTGATTTTAAACGAAGAAATATTTCCTCTCCCGAAGTATTAACAATATTAATTCAGTTTTTATTTACACGTCCAATGTACTATTTTAAACTGCTCAAACTTGTATCTTTAATATTTATTTATTTCTTATTAATTTATTTGAGAGGTTTCTATGTTTTCTTCTGTGCTGAGGAATTTATTGCTTATGTTCTTTGGAAGGGAATACATAGTTTTGGCGCCTTTTACGTTGAAAACATTTCTTTACGGTAATTCTCCTTAAATTGTTTATTTAACTTTTTGTGTTTGTGAAGTTGGTTTGGCTTTATGTGTTTTGTTTAAAATAACTCGACCTTATGGTAATGATTATATGATTAAATATTATTTATTTTTATGTTAATATTTATTTTCTGTATTGTTAAAGATTTGTTATGTTTATGAAATTATTAATTACTCTTTCACTGTTGGTTTTGTAAATATTCTTAAACGATAATTTAGGGATAGACCTATTGTTTTTATTAATAGTCAAGATTTTGAATTTGTTATATGATGATCATATCTAGACTTAGGGTTAAATTTATTTCTGACTTTTCTGGTCTTTATTTTTTAGTTTTGATGCCGTATAAATATACTCTTCCTTTAGTTTAGCTTTATTCCTTCATTTACGTTTATTTTAGAGGGAGGGAGGGAGGGGGTATCACCATGCAGGATTTGCAGAAGGAGTTTGCTTCAAATTTGTATTTTGGCTTCTTTACCTTTAGTTTCAGCTGGTTTATGTTAAAAAGAAGAAAAATCTGGCAAAAAAATTATATATTGTATCACTTATGTCATAATATTTATTTATTGCTATAATTATGTCTTCTTTTTAAGATACCTATTTACAGGGTTTTCTTAAAATAGGAGGCTATGGAGTTATTGCGGTTTTAAGGCGTATTTTTTTTTTGTATGAAGACATATTTGTATGATTTGTTTACGTCAGATTAATTTAAGGATATTATTAGCCTAATTGTCCGTTTATAATATAATATTAGTATTTTCTAAACTGTTTACTGTCGTTGTATGAAGATTATTTTTCGTTCTTTTCAAATATTGAGCGATGGTCTTTCTCTTTAGGGACTCTTTAGGACTACTACAGTTTATGAACGTTTGGATAGAAATTTATTTATGTTAAATAGGAATTTAATGTCCTAATACCTATATATTTTAAGAAACTTAAAGATTGTTGCTTTAATAATAATAAAAATAAACGTGCAAGTATCTATAGATCTTATTCATCTATAGTTTGGGATCCTTCAATATCAAAATGTATATTATTTACTAATTTAAAATCAACCACTTCCATCAGAAAATTAAATATTTATTCAATTTATCTGAATACTTAACTCTACGAATAACCCTATTAAAGATGTAATATTGATGTAAATGTAGCATGTATGGGCGGAGGCAGTTTCGAAGCTTTTGGTGCCTTGGACGATGATTCCGTTACTTCTAGATAAGTTATCAACCGTTACTCGACGTCATTGGGTTTTACTTTTCTGTTTGAACTGCTCAGTATGTAATGCTTCTTGAGAAACATTTCACCTTTAATCATTTCATCAATTGGAATAGAGTCTAATTTGAAAATAAACATTATGTAATAGGATTTTGCTTCATTTCTATACTGTTCAATACTAAAACATATAAATGCAGTATTTACATCTCACACGCAAAGAAAATAAACGGAGTAACTTCAAAGCAACTTCTTATATCAATTTTTCGTAAATAAAATAATAACTATTTAAATGATAAAATCTTAAATATTTAAGTCAAAACTGTATATAGAACGAAGGAAAATCTTTTACTTGTCAAATTTTTGAATAATAATTTTTTTTAAATACATTTAAAATCTATAGAATATAGAAATATTTTTGTCGTGTCAAACATTTGAATGATAAAATCTTTAAATTTATTTAAATTCTGTAAAGAATGAAGGGAATTATTTTGCTAAACTTTAAGTATTAGAATCATAAAGCCTTAAAATTAATTTGAAAAGTGTATGTATGATGAAGGAAAATCTTTTACTAAAATTCGAATAATAAAGTCTTTAAATTGATTTCAAAGCTGTGTTGTTTGGAGAAAAATCTTTTACTGAATAATAAATATTCGAATGATAAAATCTGTAAATTACAAATTATTTATTACAAATATTATGATAAAATATTCGCGGCAAATGTCGTTTTTAATATTTGTGACGTTACTTTTAATAATAGGCGTGTCTTGTTCGGAGCGATGAGGGGCCAAACCATGACGTATGTTTTTGCAGATTAGTATCTCATTTAGTCACCCAAAATATATCTGGTTAAGAAATTCTGATAATAAAACAAATTAATTTCATAAGGTATTTTGAATTATAGTTGCTTTACATGTACAGTATTACGACTCAGTATTTGTAAAAAGCTTGTCTGACGTCACCACTGACGTGAAAATGAGTAACCGAACTCGGTCAATACAAATAGCGTTAGAATAACGCCAGTAACTCAGATATTATATTCCGTGTTATATACTGTCGCGTGAGGTTTAATAAATACTATAGAAATGATATCTTAGCACTCGTCGATTGAAAGTTAATTAAAGGGTGATGGTTACACTATGTCATGCATCACTATGCCATTTCACATTAACGAATAGGGAAGACTTAAGCTTACTAATAGAATCTCTCATCAAGCACAGGGGTCTCCCTAACGCTGGTGCACTAATCCAGAAAGTTATCTCACTTTGCATTTTGAAGTTATTAATAATTTAAATAATAATTACTAAAAATTAAAATTAAATCATAATCTTTCATATAAATTGGTTTGTACTTAATTTTTATTGTTTATTATATTGTAGCGCAGTAGTACCCCTAACTAATTTTTATCAAACTCTTAGAATTTTATAGTATCTAAAAATTCATCAAGAACATTATATCCGACGACAGGCAGATAGAAGTGGAATTTCTCGGCGCCAGGCCACCGGACGGGAGACGTGCCTGCCTGTGGGTTTATAATTTTAAGCTTTATTTGCTGAAGGAACTTTCACCCTTCAAGGAAACTATTCCTTTTGTCATGGAAAATTTCCCGCGCTGGACGAAGGACTCATGAGGATTGGCGGAACAAACATCACGTGGGATAGCGTTTTCCCTTGGAGAAGGGGATATTCGAGTTTAGCTGAGAAGGCGAGAAGGCGAAAAATATTCATAACGGTTCTAGACGTTGAGGAGGTAGAGATGGTGAGTTGTTCAAGACGTTGAGAAAGCGAGGTGGAAGGGAGGAGAGTTGATCAGGACGTAGAACGGAGGAGAAAGGTGGAGAGTGGAACAAGAGTTGAAAGTGAGGTGTGAATTGTTAGACTTTAGTGAGAATACATTGATAACAAAGAAGACCAGAGCGAAGGAGGAAAAGGTTCATCCCACTTTCCGCAGAGTGAAAATTTATCTTTCAACCCGAAGGAAAAAGGAAGTTCTGATCGCCTAGTAACTTGCATCAAGACATGAATGAAGATGAAAACCAAAATCTGCTGCCAATAAAAAATTAACCCTGTTATTTCAAATCGTCGCCTTGAATTAATTTATTTGTTTGAAATAGCGCGCTGGATCCATTAAAGTGATTGTTTTTTATAAATAAAGTTATTACATTATATATTAAAGCGCAAGTATTTCATTAAATAACTTAAATAAAAATACCTTTACGTCATTTTTGCAAAATTTAATCACTTTTTATATATTGGTTGCTTTCTGAAACAAGTTGTAATAGGATTTATTTAGGAATTAATTCGATTGAATATTAAAACAAGTGTATGGTGCATATGGGGCATAACTCGACTTAGGCGGGGCGTGGTAAAAAATACTTGAGAAACATAGAAACCAAGGGTTTTTACGACACTGAGTATGACCTACATTCCTAGTTTTATTTCAAATCTACAGGGTTCATATTTTTGAATTCATTTTATAGTTGAATAATTTTCTCTAACAGAAATTACATCGAGGGTTAATTAGTTGCTTTTATCTAAATTAGTTCCCGCGAACTCCTTTATTAAGTTGATTGGTTTTAGTTGTCAATGCACAGAACGGTTTACTATATCTACGGTGCAACGGTCATAGAAGAAAGATATTTGTTATATGATGAAGATGGGAGGTAGAGTTTTGCAAGGTTTGCGAGGGTGGCGTCTCCGGCGGAGCGGAATGCTGAGCAGTTCCCACGGCCACGCACGCAGGAATGCTGTGGCCAGCGATTGATGGCGGGTGATAGCGCTACAATGAGCAGCTATTGTTGCTTCTTCTAGGTTCGCCGCCGCCGCCGCACGCCGCACGCCGACACCGCTTAGAGCCGCCCACCCTGCCCTCGCATCCTACACAGAATAATGGTTCCCATTCTGCGAGCTTTGTGGCCGGCTTACAGCGGATAACTGCACCCTCACGATCCCAGGCGGCAAATGATAAACAAACGTACGCCGCACCAGCTTCTGGAGCAACTTGCTAATATTAATCACGTCACATGTTAAATCTCAGTTGCAACTTGGTTGAGTGATTTCATGCGTTGAAATGACACTGCCCATGTTAACTGCTGTATATCCATGGCTAGAGACATTTTAAATATAAATAAAATAGAAAGTTTCTTTGCACCAATGTGCGTATGTTCCCCATATAAATTTTAACTAGTGGAGAAGTTTCCACTAAATTTAGTACACACGATAGTTATGAACAAACGATGAATTGGTAAAATACCTAAAGCGTTCAAGGAGCATGTAATTTTTACTTCCTGCGGATATAGAGACTGTTATTGGACGCTTTTAAGATACAGGTTTTTTTTGTCTCGCATACTGTCCCAGGATTTATTATAACATTCTAAATGTACCGTAATAAGATTTTATTCTATGAAAATACAGGTAATAGTTTTGACTAGTAATCTGTTCTTAGACTGGTCTGATGCAACCCCCAATGCTAACCTATTTTGCGCAAGCCTATTCTTTCCTACATAACTACCACATCACACATCCCCCTAATCTGCCTGTGAACCCCCTTTCTGTTCTTCCTCACACACTTCTGTCTAACACTAATTTTATAAGGTCCTCATGTCTCATTTAATCTATCCCTTTTCTCGGTCAAAGTCCTTCATATTGTACGGTCTTCTCCTATTTGTTTCGAACTTCCTCGTGAGTCAATCCATCTAATTTTCAGCATCCATCTATACGACCACATTTTAAAAGTTATTATTATTTTGTATAAATTCCTCTCGGGTTTCCAACCGGGTCAAACAGATTATCAGTGACGTTTCAATGGCTTGCTCTGGAAATCTGGGAAACTTAGATCTGATTGCTTCGATGAACCTTAAAGATAAGAACATCAATGAAGGAAATATTTACAAAAGAAATTTTGTACATAAACTTCCCAGTAATTCTTTTTTTATTAAGAAATTTAAGATCTGTTCATTTTGAACATTAAGCAAATTGGATGATTAAAATTACAAGTACTTTTAATTATCCTTTTAATTTAATTTCACAACCAGCCCTACACTACATTCTTCCTAAAACGAAAGTGATATTCTTCAAACTCGCCTTGTATTTGACGTTCCATCCTCCTATACTCTTTTTCGTTAATATTTTGTTCACAAGGGAAACGAAACTAATTGTCTTGTTTTGTTAAAATCTATGAGTCCTGACTCTTAGTATGGAATAATTATGTTGTTACCTTAATCTTCTGGTATTCTCTGAAGGAATCGAGAATATTCTTTACTCTGTTAACCGTTCGGTGAGTATTTTTGGCTCTATTTACGTATCGGGAGTATTTACATTTTTCAAAAGTACGGGAAGTATATTTGACTTCCAGGTATACGTAGTATTTGCATCTCTCTTAAGGTATCGGAGTATGAAATGCACCAGATTTTGGACTTGTATTAAGTTACTCTACGTGAATCGTTTAAGGTACTGTAAGTCATCTTACCGGTTATAATTAAATTTAAATTCCGTCGGAATAGGCAGAAGAGTATGAGGCGTGGAAAGGTAAATGTTTCCTAAAGTGACGGTCTCGATTCCGGTTAAATGATGGGTGAACCAAAAGATAAGTTTCGAATTTATGCTTTTTTTTGGTCTAATACGAATATACAGCCGGACATCCATAGGCACCAAGTTGGTACAATATAATATTATACAAATAATATCTGATTTAAGATTTCATTTTGCTTTACAACGTCTAATATATATATATATATATAATTAAACTTTATGTATTTGTAGTACATAATATATACTCCTGCAAAAATTACTTGGAAATATATTAACGGGAAGACTAATTTAAGTAAAGACGGAACATTTTCGTGAATTATGAGGGGTCTTATCTCCACTCCTACTATTCTTTAAAGGTAATTAATTCAGAATCAATTGGAAAGTAAAAAATGGCTGGTACTTAAAAACATACACCTGCGTTAAAACATTATTCATTCAACACATTTTACCTCTAATTTGCACCTTACGCATTACGAATATTTTTTTATATTCATTCTTAAACTCGGCTGCAAAAAAATCCATTAATTGTGCAGTATAATTGCCTTCCAAAAATACGGTATAATTTCCAGAGGGAAGTCCAGGTTTTCTTTTTCCAGGTAGAGGCTATAAGAGTGACATTTATTAACACGACGGTTTGCTGATACCTGCTAATAATTTTCCGTGTCTTTAGAGTGTGATGTTTCAAAATCGCAAATTAATATTAATGTATTAAAATAGAATGACCTCTTTGTACAGAAAGATTTTTTGTAGCCGAGTTTAAAATATCCACGGTCAGATGCTAGAGATATTTATGGTTATAATTTATACATTTTTGAAAAAGAATTAATACTATCATAATGATATCGGGACAACGATTGTAGATTTATCGAAACAGAATATAATTGTGTTCATGAATTGAAATTGTTTTTGCAAACAATATATCTCATTTAAAATAGTCTCGAGCCTAAATATAGGAATAAATATCTCTATAATATAATTGTCAGAAAAAAATTAAATTGTTGTTATCTACTGGATGAACTAAATTAATGGAGATCTGAAAACTACACATCGATGATAAGCGGATCTATGGTAAGGTAGGAAAAGAATAATTGTTTTATTTGTATAACATGAAACTAATAAATCAGTAAATACTTCATCTAAAATATGAGGAACTATTTAATAACAACGTTTCGTTACATTTCTGGGATGAAACCACAGATGAACAAGTATAAGGTAACAAATTTGGTATAGATGAATTTTACAAGCGTGATTATCGATAAAAATTAAGGAAAACAATTTTTATATAAACATGTAAGAAAAATTACGCTTTAAACAAAAATTTTTACAATTAATCTCCAGAACATTATTTAATTTAATAAATATTATATCTTTGTTTATAAATTTATAAAGCATCTGTTTGGGAAAACACTAACGTTCAGTAATTAATTTTTATTAAATTATTTCTTACATGTTGCCCGCTTTTATTTCCTTTGTCAAGAATATTTTATGGTGAATTGTTCTGTCTTGTATTCACTATAGTATCTAAAATATAATTTTGCGTTCTTAAAAAAAACCAGAAGTACAGGTTTTATTTATTTTGATTACCATGGTTCGAAACAATATACTGAACTGTAAATGAATTTTATAAACGAGAATTCTCATAGTATCCTAATCAACTCAAATCACAGACATTTGTATTTTCCACATTTAAAATGTGGAAAAAATGCGATGTTCACCAATGTTTATTATCATACAAACGTTGTCAGAGTTGAGCCAGGAATTCCTCTTTTAATCTGACCGGCCCGAATCTGCGCTAAGATCGGAGTAAACCGAGACAAATGGATTCAGAGACGAGTTAAAGCGTTTTACGAGCCATTAACCTACACGGAACAACAATCCCAGTCGAACGAAATCCATGTCGTGTCAGTTCGGTCTAACGCGATGTAACAAACCCCCTTCTCTGATATTTCTTTGCTTTATAAAAACCTAACATGATGGCACGGCTTAATAGAGGCATAAATACTTGAGTATTCTAATTCGTCAATACGTTGTAAACTTGGTGGATTAATGTTCAATACTAAAATATTATAGGTATACATATAAATATTCATTTTAGTTAAAATTTAAATGATTTGACAAAGATTTTTATGTATCATACAAATTTTTTCATGAAGTGAGATTTAAATAGCATGACAGTGCCGTTAATAGAACCAGGTCACCCTGATCAATATGCAACTTCTTCATAATCTGAGCAACCATGTCGATCCAAGTCCGTACGAGTCTTATCAATATATATATATATATTGTAAAGAGTTAAATTATTTATGTAAATTTTACTAGTCATTCGCGTATTTCCAAGACGCGGAAAATTTTTGCAAGGTGAAGCAAGAGGAGGTCGTCCAGACTATAAACTATCATTTTGTCCAGAAAGGAGAGAGCGAGTTAAAGGCAGGAGAAGATGCGTGCAGGCTTGGCAGGAAGTAAAAGCCAGTGACTGGGGAGTTGACAAGATTTGAAATATAATAAAAATGTAAGAGCTGTCACCGTAGCTCCTTTGAGAGCAAATAAAAGCAATAGGAAGTTATAAACCACCGCCGACTGATGCACATCGTAAAGAAATGTTATAGTGGGAATAGATAAAAAAAATTGAAGTGCAATATTATAAAGCAGAGTAAAGTGAATATTTTAAAGAAATTGAAGTGATCGCGAGGAGAAAATAATTTGGCGAGAGGCACAGAGACATCTATCTGGACAAGTAAATATTATTGATTTAAACTTATACAAAAATTTTATTTATGTCCCGCCACTATTAAATTTTACCATTTACTCCCACCGTGAAAAAAAACGAGAAAAGAAATGTGTAAACGTTTTTGTATTTTTATTTTATTATTTTATATTAAATGTATTTAAAAAATATATGAAGTAAATAGGCGTAGGGGCGTAGACGGTATAGTCGTCGGAGCAGTGGTAACCTTTATATGTTGATTGTAACAATGCCGCTAGGAGCGTGGAAACGCAATGAAAGGGAACAGTTTGTCTGAAGTTAGAGGAAGACGACACTGAAAACAATTGCCACCACAACGACAATGAGTAAACTGAACAGTAATTAAGTGAAATCACGAAGTGTACGTGGAAAAGGAATTAGAGAAAGAGAAAATATTAAACCAGGATAAGGCGACCAGATGTCCCGACTTTTACAAGTTTGTCCCGCGTCCCCCGCGAGGTTTTAAAAAAGTCCCGATTTTTGGAAAGAATGTAACAGAAACGGCGAGAGAACGACAAGGGAATATTCTTTTAGGCTAATAATTCAACGATGATCTAAGAAGTGAATTTCCTTTTATTAAAAAAAAACCGATTCCTTGGTAACGTGAGAAATGTAACGGTGAATTTTCTATTTCTCAAAGCGGGAATAGTGATATTTCAAAGCACTTGGAGAAACAGAAATGTAAAAAATTTTTAAATACCGCTACATCTTTTTCCGAAATGCATGAATTTTGGGGGAAAACAATTAAATCAGCATTAGCAGAAGGACTAATTGAGGTTAACAGCATGGAAAGACATAAGTCCTTCAGATCTATAGACTATACATCACGTGTTATCAGAAATTTATTCAACAAAATAGTTTCCTGTGCTCGAACAAAATCTGAGGCAATTGTGAGAAATGTGATTTCCAACATATGCACTTTCTGAATTAAACAAAAACCTAATTTTATATCCATATATTATGACGCATCTAATAATAAGTATATAAAATTATTTCCAACCATTATTATATTTTATGATTAGGAAATGAATAAAAATTAGAATTTTAGATTTCATTTCTTGGCAGGCGAAACTTCTGAAAAAAAATTCAGTACCATTTTTTATATTTGGAAAAAAATTAAAACATAAAATGATTGCATATTGTGCAGACAACACTTGCGAAAATATTAGAGGAAAGCGAGAAGAGGTACAAATATTATTTTTTATACATTAAACAAAAACCATAATCAAAACATTATTGCTATTGGTTGTGGACATCAGAACAATCACAATTAAGTGTTGAGTCTTTGTGTGAAATATAATTTAACGAATTCTTGTGAAAAAATTCTTTGACTTTTTAAACAACGACAGCAATATAATAAAATAATTTATCAACCAAAGATTTTAATTATACTAAACATAATTTTTTACTTTTTATATTTGTAAATTGTACTCATATTGAAATTAAAATAAACATATATTACAATACTACCTTCCGTGCTATGAAAATTTTTGTTGCGTCATACATACCAAATAGACCCCCCTCCCTTTTCTTCACGGTCAGTGATATCCTGCTTTACCAATGATAAAATATGGTCACATAAATAAAATACTGAAATTATAACAACCAAAACAATAAGCTTCATTAAATGTGGTTATTTTTAAAATTTTATTCAACAAAATATACTTGGCGCTCAATCAATAAAACTAAAATTTGTCGACGGCAGAGTTTATCTGAGGTTATAAGTCGTCGAAAAATCCTGGTTCCGTTACATTACATATAAATATATATA
Source organism: Eucriotettix oculatus (assembly GCA_034510155.1). NCBI lineage: Eukaryota > Metazoa > Arthropoda > Insecta > Orthoptera > Tetrigidae > Eucriotettix > Eucriotettix oculatus. Next base: position 62,217,949 of record CM067378.1, on the reverse strand, counting down.
CTTCCATGCCCTCATTTTTAGGAATCAATAAAGAATAAACTAATTTGTTAAACAAATGGACAGTAATTGCTTATTTGAAAATCTGAGCTTAAAAGCTTGATGAAACTGAATTAATGATGTAACATAGAAAAAATATAAATATCTTAAACGATTTATTTATAATATCTACACCAAAAATGTGACGAGATAGTAATGGCAGGGATTAGTAAAACCAAATATTTAAAATCACAATATAAAACTGTTTTTTATGCTATTATTCATTTATTCAGTGTTAATTGTGAGATAAATTTAATGAAAACGAAGATATCAGTTTTGTAGCATTCAAATTGTGTTTTAAAGTTTGGTGTCTCTCGTTCATGTAAAAATTCTTCTTCAAATTTTTCAAATTAACTACCGAGTATTTTATGTTTGTTGGTTTCCCGCGTTGTAATTCATTTGTTGTTCATTGGCTGTGATTGATATTTGTTCTTCGGTTTCCAGGAGGTATTGCCTTCCGAATTGGTGTGGGATTGAGTAAACGACGAGAGCTCTGTTATACAATGGGGCCCCTAATCAAAGATTTATTAGAATTGTCGAGATATTTTTTTTTACTGAGCAAAAGGAATATTAGGAATATATTGTGAACGTTCCTACCGAATTTTGTCTTGGATTGGCTCAACAATGTTGCATTTTTTTCATTAATATATAACACAAGTTGCAATAACTCAATAAATTTCAATGTGAAAAATACATATAACAAATGTTTTCAGGTAATATTTATACTATTTTCACAGTTTCCGTACATAGTTATGTTTTTATTTTCATGAATGCGAATTTCGTGAGAAAACACGACAGTAAAATATGGGAGAGAGTATAAATTGATTGCAACTGCAGCCATGATAATTTAGATGTCTGCTCCTTTGTGACACATACCGAAAGAAGTGGCGCCATAACCCTCGTTCAATCAATCATCGTTTCTGCCAGATCGCCTCCATGACCGTTTTGAGTTTGACATCGTGGTTCGGTATCTATTCCCACTTTAACGGCGAAATAGTTGAAAAGAGAAATGCGTGACAGTGCGAGCGATTATGAGGAATAACTCTGGCAGACCGCTGACTTTCTTGTTCACTTCACGCTTAATTTAGATGTGATAAGTGAAAACGCGTAACCTCAGGAGCACGTAATTGTTAAGTGTTCATAGTAACGACGAGAATATTATATTACATGTGAAATCATAGAAGTAATTAAGACGCGTGATTCATAAGTTTATAAGCATTATTTTTAATATTAGTTATTCGGTTCCCTTTTTATTTCTTTTTACTACCATTAGTTTTGTTCTTAGATAAATTTCTCTAAAATTAACTGCTTTCAAATCAAATTAAATTGAGTTACGTGCTTTCTTTATTCCGCATTACTGCACAGCTTACTTCAGGAGGAATTATAACTTATTGTATCATGAAATATATATAAAAAGTATCAGAAGTTGCTTTAAAATTATATTTAATAATACAAGAAGCAAAATTTAAAACACTCAGTTAACAAACATATATATAAAGTAACATTAGATTCAATTTTGAGACTTGCCTAAAATTACATGCAAACGAGACTATAATATTCTCACCATCTTAGAATCTTCCTGTTATACTTCTCTGTAATCAACTCTTCTTCTTATTATTAATTTTTTCCAAGTTTTTATGCACTTTCCTTCATTATTTCTCGATTTTTCAAATTATCCTCCCCTTTCGACCACGCGATAACTCGTTTTTGATTAAGTCATGTTTCTTTTATAGACTGGAATCTTGAAGCTTATTCGGTTAGTTTTTCAGTGTGGTGTGCGCTTTCACCCACTTCTATATGAAAGACAATCACTCCTATATAATGCATATTGAGCTTTTATTATATTTTTGTATATGTGTCTATATTATACTAATTTTAAGACGCGGGTTAGACTGCATGCTAAGCCAACGGCAGAGCAAAAATGAACGCGATTGGTTAATTTTAACATCCAATTAAGGTAATACATATAGTCAGACGAGAGACCATTGCGGCCATTGGCTGAAATACCACAGGGTAGCCATGTAGACCTAAAATGTTACACATGTAATCAAGAGCAACCTGCACGTGCAAATTCATTAGACAATAAACAGGAAGGGGCAGGACATGGAACGGGTCAGAGTCAAATCGCTTGGAATAAATGAAAATAATAAGTCTCGCTAGCCATCCTTTTCATGCCCGAAGATTCCGGGACACTTTCGTAGCCTGGACATATGGCCCGATCCTCAAAACCCAAGGACTTGACATACACCTCACCACGGACCAGAAAAGCAGGAAACACACATTTCAGCCCCGTCAGACAGACGAAGGCGGAGCCAAATTCATAAAAGATGGAAATGTGGGGATTTCCAATTATTATTATTATTTGAAAGTTTTTAGAGGTTTTACTACGTTTAGAGTATCGAGTTTGCAGAATTGCTGAGTATTCAGCTTATCTGGAGGATTCCCTTCATCCACATGGATAATTGTGTCCTGACCAAGGGCGAGCTCTACTAACATCCCGATCGTCATGGTCTGCAAGCTCAGTGGTGATGTACAAATTCACGTTTCACACCTATGATTTTTTGCGTGTTTATTAAAAAAATTAGATTCCAAGTTTTATTTTATTCCAACTATATCCATAAATTATTGCTCTTCGTTGAGCTTAGCAAGTAGCAGGCCCAAATTTAAATGAATAAATTAAATTTTGAAATTTAATGTAATACTTTAACATTTATAGGTTAAAAAAATTAAATGAAAGTTTTAATTGAATAAATAGTTAATCAGTTTTTAATCAAATTAAATTTTTTATTAATATTAATTAAACCAACCCCCCACAAACAAGGAACCTTCAATTCCAGTCCAATGCCCGACTGACGAGTCTGCCACACTGAGTTCATAATGTCGTGCCTAAATAACAAATTACATGCGCGCGTTTGAATCTCCAATAGAATGCGGATTGCCTATTCTCTTGATGTGTTACACTCCGAAACTGTCCAACGGATTTCAATGAAAATTTCAGAGACTGAAACAGGAATTTTAACTTAAAATTTCGTGTATGTTTCATTTCGATATGTCGCAGAGCACAGAATATATTAATGTAAATATTTATAAATCAATTGAATTGCCGCGAGAAAGGCAGCGATAAAATCAACTGCGAGTTAAAACTCCTATTAGCCGTTCCCACTTCCTGTATTATTATAAGTGTAATTTTGTCAGCATGAGAGAGAGAGGGGGAGGGGAGGTCAAACAATATCCATCCATTGTTGTAAACATGAGAAAGTGGGATCTGTTCAAAACCAACTGCGACTTATAAGGTTTGGCGTGAAGCGATCATAATCTCTCTCTCTCTCTCTCTTCTCTCTCTCTCTCTCTCTCTCTCTCTCTGTCTGTCTCTGTCTTCTTTGTCAGACTGGTTGGCGGACGTGTAACGCAAGTCGAGTTCATAATAATCGAGACAATGAGACTGAAGAAGAGCGTAGGCAGCGTTTGGAGGCAAACACAATGGAAATTTCTCAAGCAAGATCGACCACGGCTCTGGAATAACCCATACCGTCGGGTTTAGGCGAGAGGCGACAAAACAGAGGGTTACACGTAACAATTACCTATAAACGTTTGGCGTATAACTTCCGAACGACTCCCCTCGGGGGAGGGGTGGAATTGCTGGAATTTTTATTTAAGTAAAAATTTATCCAGTAAGTGGGGAAGAAATTTTATTCTATCGGAGTACTGAATTCTTTTTGTCCTGTTATTGTACCGAGAGTATTTTTGACTGTTGATATACTGGGCATATATTTGAGGCTCATTTAGTGACGTTTTCGATTCCGGTTTAGTGAAGTCATTCCAAGAATTAATTAATGTACCGGGATAATATAAATAAATACCCGGGCAAGGCCTGATCTCCAGCTATTTCAATCCATTAGTTGATGTCATGTCATCAGTCACTAACATTCCAAATTAAGTTTTCGCAAATAATTAAAAATTATTGAAAACTCCTTGAAATTGATGTAAAATTGCGATAGTTATAACTTATTTGCCAGCATTATTTCATTTTGATAAAAAAATTACCGAAGGAACAAGGATATACAGGGCGATCTCCATTATTTTTAAAATCGTTATGAGAGACGTTGAAACTAAACACGTAAGTAGGTCGTTGTATATAGCAGCTGCTATCGGTTTATTGCCACCATTCAGTTCCTGTCACAATACTGATGTGCATTACGAACATAGAAACATGGTAAAATTAAACTTGAAAACACGCCCACGTACACTTCACGCGGAGACGATTCTTATTCTCGAAGCTGGTTCAATTCACTGGCACAGGGGTATGCAATAATAACTTGTCAAAGACCCGTCGCTCGTCGCTCCCTTTCTTGGAACGGTAGCTTAATGTTATGAAACGGGCGTGCAATCAGCCAGGCCGGGGCTAATTACGCATGAAGCTGTAACCATTTTTCGGCGTGTTCTCGTTTGTTGGTCGCGACAGAGAACGGCCGGTGTTGCGGGGCATATCTCAGCCAGGAATTTACCCTCGCTCGCTTTAATTACACAGGTTGGCTTCCGCGCAGCACATATATAAGAGCTGCAGTGTGTTTAACCGCCGGGGCAGCCTGCCTGTGTATCCAACTAATAACTTACATCCTGTGGGACACTTTCAATTAAATCCGAGAGCCCGCCAGTACGCAACAATAATGAGAGGCGCGGCTGCGGGGCGGGGGCGGGAAGGGGGCATCAGTCTATAAAGCAGCTGCTATGGACTGCGTAAATGCGTGTTAGCAGTCGTAATGGCTCTGGCTCGAAAAAAAGACGCGCACTGGACTTTTATTTGGCAGCCTCGATAACTTTGTGAAAGACAGGTGGACGTGGCTTTTTGTATATTGGACGTCTCATAAGAGAGATACGTTTGATCCCGCGCTTTACACAGGTTCCTTTTACAAAACTCACACACATTAAAAACGGCTAGTCAGACATTATTTTTCATTTTATAACAAATATGTCTCAGATATTTGACCTATCTCACACAAACATCGATGATACTATTTACATTTGTATGAAAATTACTTGATATCATAAATATATCCCTGGCAAACTACATAGCGAATTCCATCCTTGGCCTTCCTCTTTCGTTATTACACCCTTCCCCCCACATAATTCCTCCTAATGCTAATTTTACGACATACTCATGTCTCAAATCGTGGCCTAAAAATCTATCCTTTCTCTCGGTCAAAGTACTCCATATTATTCTCTCTTCCCTTATTCTGCTTAGAACTTGCCTGCTTAGTAAACTCTATTCGTCCATCTGGTTTTCGGCATTCTTCTATAGCGCCACATTTCAAAACCTTCCAATCTTTTCCTTTCTGCAACCCATGCCGTCATCGTTCAGCACCTATGGAACACCAAACTCCATACAATTATTTAAAAAAATAATTTCATAATATTCATACGTATTGAGTCGTATTGTTTTTTTTTGCGAAGTTTTTTCTCGCCTGTGATATCCTACTCTTCGTGTCTACTATGCTTCTATCATCCCTAGTTATTATGCTGCCCCAGAAGCAAAATGCATAAAGTTCCTTCAAAATATCCCTTCCCAATTGTTATTCCCAAATTATACTTAATCGCCTTGGTTTTCCCTCTTTTAATCCTCATAGTGAACTCTTCCTCCAGGACCACGTTAATACGCTTTCCAAGTCTTATTCCGAGTTCATAATTCTACAATATCATCGGAAAACCTCAGGGGTTTTATTTATTCTCCTTGCATGTTCTTTTTTTTAACTTTAACTTATGTATAGAACAGAGGCTACAGTGCATAGGCTACAGACTGCACCTTGTATAAATCCATTCTTGATTTATTCCGTCTTTTCTTGCCGTTTAATTCTAATTATGTTGTTCGTAACATACTTTGGTATTCTTCCTGTTTCGTAGATTTTATAAAATATCATGGACAGCTATGATATTGTTACTTTGCTCAATGATCTTATCAACTCCACTGGAATATTATCAATTCCTGGCGCTTTACCATTTCTCAGATCTGTCAGCGCCATGTCAAACTCTGACCTTAAAATTTTGTCCCCCAACTCTTCATCATCCACATCCTCTTATTCTTCTATTACTGGCTGGTCTAGATTTCCAGTGGAATACAGCTCTTTTATATATTTTAAACAACATAATTTATCCCTATACCGAAGAAAACTGGGGCTGATAGATGCGAACAGGACAGGACAAATAGTTTGATATCCTATTACTGAAAAATAACGTAAATAGTAAACAGGACGATGGAGCGTCAAATATAATGCGAGTTCGGATGTCAGTTTGATTTTACGAAGAATGTAGGACAAAGAGAAGCAATATTGACTCTGGATATAATCTTAGAAGACAGGATAAGAAAAAACAGGTCTACCTTCATGGTATTTGTAGATTTTAAAATATATATTCCTTCTTTACCTAGAATTATTTTCCTATCTGCTCTGATGTTCTTGGAAATATTTTTCCTTTTTACGAATATTTATTTTCTTTTGCACTATAAATCTTAAACTGCTTGAATTTCTCTTGGAGCCAAGCTTCTTTGGCTGCTTTGAACTTCCTATTTATCTCATTCTTCAGACGTCTGTAATGCTCTTTACTAAATTCATCTCTTGCGTTTTTATATTACACCTGTCATCAATCATTTTTATTACTTTTTTGTGATATCCATGATTTACTATTGGTCTGAGCTTTCTTCCTATTTTTTTCGTCGGTTGCTCTATTTCTTCATTCAAGAGTGCTCTCTCCCCCCCCTCTCTCTCTCTCTCTCTCTTCGATATTGTTTCTTTCTCCTTTGAAAAAAACAGGAGGTACATCAGAGTTACAGTTTTTTTAATTCCCATCTCTCTGTTTTAATACCTTTCTTGAGTTTCGGTACGTTATAGTGCTGACGGTCGTCTCTGCTTCTAATTCACAACTCGTAACCCGTGAGTGCGCCCAGACTTTTTTCAATTATTCAGTTAACAAATACAATAAAATCAGCGTAAACACAATAAATATACTTGTTTTTTTTTGTTAACAGGCTACATGAGGGTGATATTATGACAATATTAAAATGAATACACTTTACATGAATAACAACGAGAAACTCAAGTATTTAACAATAATCAAAGTACTAGAGAGTACTCTCTAGTATCTCTTAACAGTTACTGCGCGAATCCCCAAATTTATACAGCTCGCTTCAATACAGATATGTTACGCGAGTACTATTGTAAAACATCGAATTTCACTCATAAAAACTTGAATCATGCGAGTCTGATTAATGGAAAACCCTTCATTATTCTCTACAGACCATATCTGAAACGCTAAACGCGGTTTTCTCTTTCCACTCGGATCAAATTCCTGCAGGTCGTTTTACATTTTTCATAATCACGAGAACAGGAAAGGATTTCAAGTGTTTCCAAGAATTGATAGAATATTGTAAGTAATAAAAAAATCTTTGAAATATTAAAAAAGAATTTTTACATAATTTATCAAGCTTTCTCATAAAATGTAGTCTCTTAAATGAAATAAGAGTTAACTCATTTCTAATAATAGCTTATAATATTAAAATTATTCTCAAAAGAATTCTTCTTAAAATATTCAGAATTTCTAAATGCAATTTACAACCAATAATTAATAGTTTATAATTGGGTGGCAGCCAAATCATAGTATCGACATTGTACTTTGATTTTAAATACAACTGTTTGAGATAAAATTAAAGATTAATGGCATATTTACTGACGCATGGAGTTGTATAGAATTCCAGCCATTGCTTCCAGTCGTCTTTCTCTTACGTCAGGGCTAATTACCATTCATTCTGTGTGTCGTGAGATTTATTACTCTTCCGAAACTCAGAATTGTTTCTTGTCGGCGTGAACAAAAGGTATTGTTGTGAACGCAGGAGTTTGGTTAATTCGACGTAAACTGTGCCATGTAACTTCTAACGCTAGCAACCAAATACGTACTAGAATTATTCACTAATTATGGCTTATAAATTATAATTCACACAAAAATTAATGCAGCAGGCAGTAAGTCAAACAACATGCTTATTTAGTTAAATATTTGCGTACTTTAAAACTAATCATAGAGTTTCATCCCTTATTTATAGATGTATTCATATTTAAAATACAAAAAAAATTAAATTCTTGAATTTGAAAATGAATTTCTTATTCACATTAAATATAAAAGGGCTACAACATTAGGTAAGTAAATTGATTATTTTTAACCAAAAAATTATAAAATAATACAAACGTACAATGATGTTATGTGATGTCAGAAACCATTTTCCATATTAAAAAGTGAAGGTTTTACTGGTGTATTTGTTGTTTGAGTGATTCCTAGGCTTCTTACCTGTTTAGAATTTGTTAACAAATACAATAATAAAGCAAATATACCATATAATTATTTTTTGTAAAATAAAATCTCAATTATTGTTAAAAGAATTTTTCAACCCTTAAAAGTTCCAATTTCTTTACCTGATATATAATATTTATCAACCTTGATATATAAAGTGAATAAAGCTTAGAAAATCTGTAGCGCAGTAGAACCATCCCCAATTTTAATTTCAATTTATGAAATTTTAGAGTAAATAAAATTTCTGCAAGATTATATCGCTGGCCAGTTAAAAGGGGCTTATCCCGGCGCCGAGGTGGCGGCTGTCTGCGAGCTTATAAAGGTAAACTTATTTTTGGTTGAGGGAGCGTTCACCTTCGGAAATTTCTAGGTACACTGTTACCTGTGTCATCAGAGAAGACATGACGATTGGCAGGAAAACCGTCACGTGAGATAGTTTTATCCCTTGGAGGGGGAATATACGGAGTTGACCTGCGAAGGTGATGGGCATACAAGTGGTCAGTATAGTGGAAGACATTGAAGTCGAATAAGCAGCGGAAGAGTATGGTTCGAGAGATTGACAGTCGATGTAGCAGAGATGTATAGTGTAAGAAGTTGAGTAGCAGGCTCAACTAGAAGGCTAGGCGGCGAAGGTGTAAGGTGTTAATGACGAGGAACACAACGAGGAAGAAGGAGGAAAAAATAAGTTTTCCTCAATTTCGGCAGCGTCAGGCTCAACCCGAACAACGAGAGAAGAAGGAAGTCTAGTCGGATATTAATCTGCACCGAGACGCGCAGGCAAACAAAACAGGTTCATCCAGTGAACGTAAACTGCTGCACTTGGTTACCCAAATAATAATATAACCCTAAAAAACTTTCAAATCGTCCCGTTTAATTATTTTCTTCGCACAGAACTCCATTTAAAATGTTTTTTCAAATAAATGTATGTATTAAATCATAAACATAAATTCATTAAATAATTAATATAATCCCCCTAATAATTTACATAGCAAATGAGTTTTATTGGGGTCTTGGTTTATTTTTGTCATTTATATGTGCTTTTTTAATTTTAATTTGCTTTCTACGTAGTTTATATCACTGTTCATATGAAAAGAATATTTTTCCATTGATTTCTTCAAATTATTTCTAAAGATTAATAAGTTAAATGTTATATATTAAAATTAATAATAAGGAAAATAATTATAAGAGTGACAAAAATAATTTCAATATTTAAGAATTTTTATTATGATAATTAGCGTATTACTTTTTGAAATTTATAAATCTAAGCAAAAGTTTAAAAGCACTGCGATTTATCAGAAAGATGTCACAAAATGTTTTCAGCCTTTCAAAAGTATTTAGTGATTTTAATACGTCACACTGATCGTATCTCATACAAAATACGCGTCTTTCTAGAATTTTATGGTTCTTAAATCGTTTGACATAGGGTTATAACCCAATACTCATTGCATTTTATGTATGTTTGTTAAACCATTTAAAGAACGACCGTTTATTAAGGATATTGTCGACTGCGTATTTGTTTCTGACTGCTGTGTTGCAGTGGTTAGCGCCTCTGGCTCACACCACAGAGATCCTGGGTTAGAATCATTGCATACGCATGGATGTGTTTCCATAGCGTGAATCTCCTACACAAGAGTAAGTGTCACAATTCGTAGAAAGCCTTAAATGTCAATTAGCAGTAGATGCGACTCTGAATAAAACTAATAAAAAACTGGTTTATACCTAAAATTATTTCCAACTAAATTAAATTTAAATTTTGTTTTTACTTTAGTTGCCACTAATTTCTAATTATATGCTTACTAAATTCATTTTGTTTTACTATCAAAATATCCATAACTTACCGAGAAAAAATGATGCTCTCTGAGGATATACGTATAAGGCCTCCCAATAATTAAAAATAATTTATAAGTAAATAACATTGGAACCGACTAAGACCTGCCCTTATATATCCTGCAAGCTGGGACGCATTTCCAGAATTGTACATTGCAACAACTTGTGGAGTGTAACAAACGATGACTGCCGAATTGTATTTTAGAAGAGAGCACGAATCTGGCATAGGACAGACATTGTTCGTTTTTATGTGACATGTTTCCGGCGACAGAGTGCAATACAATTTCAGTGGAACTGCTCTGCTCCCGTACTCCAAAATACAGCAGCAGTAACATCAACTTGGACGAAGTAGCGCAAGTACTGCGGCATTGCTCCGTTCACGGCCATTGCCTTCCTCCGTCCCCAAACTAAACATACATTATTCAAACGAACATAGTTATCCCACATTTACTCTAAGTTATTAAATTGAATGTAGTAGGGAAGCGGACATCTTAGATGTGGAGAGGAAACAACTCAAACTTTAGCCACATTTACGCGCGGGTATCGGTGTCATGTGTTTAATTCTGTTTCAGCTAATAACTTGATAAAAGTACTTTTGAATTTAAGGATAAGCCATGAGAACTCCATTCAAATGTATACACTTCTGGATGCACATCGGTCAACGCGTCGGGAATGCCACAAGCTCAACAACTGAAACGTTTCACACCTATCACACTTTAATTGGCGTGCTCTACTGAAGTGTAAAATAGTTCAGTCAGGTTGAAATATGTGATCGCATTGTAGTAACAAGTAAATTACCTCCATTTATTGGTTGGATCATAATAAAGTAATAGCCACAAGTTCTGTCTTCAGACCTAAATTAAGCAAACTGCCAAAACATTTCTAGTCACACTCAAGCTATAAAATAGTTTAATTTGATATCAGATGAATATTTCTGTAATGGACGAAATCTCCGAATGTATTTGAGTGGCATCAGAGGAAAATAATTAACTTATAGCGTTATGAAATATTCTCTTCTATTTCTATATTCACGTGAATAAACCTTTGTTATTTTTTTATTGTGGTTTTGTATTTGCCTATTTCTGCCTGCGACGAGGCAACCCGAGAGATCTGATCAAAATCCCGACGACGACAAGAAGAGTTACGTTACCATATATATATATATATATTATATATGGATTTTCTGACACTTTAAGTATTAACACGTCACATTGAAGGCTGTTTTAAAAGTTCAAAGAAACTCGTTTAAGGCTGGTACACAATTCTGGACTCACTCCGCTGTTCCCTACCGAGGGCAGCCCAGGACCCAGGGCTGCACTTCGACCGTCCATACCGATATCCCAAACCAGAGAAAGCTTTGTTTGTCGTCGTGCTCATAAAACACGTTCGCTCCCCACCACCTTTCCCCTACAACACGGGGGCCTCGATTTCAGACCGTCAGAGTGCTAGAAAATTAGCAAAAAAAATCAGTAACAGTTGTGCTAAAAATTGGTGTGGTATCATTGTGAAGTCTGTGAATCTACCGCTGGGGCAATAGGAATAAGAAAAAATATATTTTCTTCATAATAAACAAACCTTCATATAAAGAAAATATTTCAATTGTTTTATATTGTGATTACTTTGATTTATCATTATATTTCATGATAAATTATTAAACAGTTTTGATAGACTCAGTTCAACGTTGCATATTTTAAACGACAATTTTGTTATACGCGATTTATTCCTTGTCCTGCAATAAGCACACTTTCTTCAAGTATTGCGTATTGACTTGATCAAACTTTTTTTTAAATTTTTTGTAGACTTACCAATTTTCTCCTCTTTTTGAGGCTGATGGCGAATGTCTCATAGTGGTTTCGTTATTCATATTGGTTTGTGGGAACATGTAATACGATGGGAAATTGTAATAGTGTTTATTTTCGTACTATGCATCTTAATGTCGTGTAAATTCAGATGAATATGTACGTAATAAACAAAAGCTCCTAATTTTTTGGCATGTATAATAAACATGTCTCAGGTGTTCCGATTTAGGTATTTAATTTAGCTGATGTATATTTCAACACGTTTTTGTTTCTAAGTTTATTTGAGCGTTTTATTAAGGACATTGGAATGATGCCGCCATTTGTGGTGGCAAGGTTTCCGTGTGAGGATTATTTGGTTGTGTGCTGACGTCAGCTTCGGGTAATCAGGCTTTCAGCACCAGAAATGTGATATGTTGCTGAAGAAAGAAGTGCGAAAGGTTCGGTATTTCACCCCGCCAAGTGACTTTTGTTAACAAAATGGTGAAACATTGCAAAACACGCGTAATTAATTCCAAAATACAGAGGATGAATGGAGCTCTAGAGATATGCCGTACGTTCGTGGAGGGGCATTAAATAGAGAGACGTTCATGACGTTAAAAAATTACGGAAATAAATTTTCCGGCGAAGATAATATGCAACGCCTAGAATTTCACGCAGTTTCCCTATTAGCAAATAGTTCCTAACTGAGCTGAACCAATTTTTCAATCTGAGACGGATCAAATCCACAAGCCGGGACAAATTATTTCGCGTATTATTTATAAATAGTTATTTTTGACATCACATTTAGTTTTAAACTCCTGAATTCAACGGGTTTAAATATCTTTTGTTAATTTAAGAAACTCTGCATTAAAAATCTGGTGTACCAAATAAAAAATAACCGATGTAAACAAGATTAAGTGTAGAGAGGCATCACAATTATGACTGACAATTTGTAAAATTATCCAAGTAAATGAAAAATTTATAATAAATTGAAATTATTATTTAAAATAAAACATTAAGTGACAGTATATTTAAGCCTACATTCAAAAAAACAGGATAAATATTTCCATGTAAAAATGAGCGACATTCAAGCTTTAATAAATATAATTTTTTATCTAGACTGTAATTAGTGTTTACCTTGCAACAATTGTTTGACAATCTCACTACGACGCAATTATAAATTGGGACGAGTTTGTAAAATAAAATAGGGGTGTACCTTGGTAAAATATAACAGGAAAAAAATTTACGTTGCATCAAATAAATATTGAACACAGTTTTAAACTTAGAACACGGTTATATGGAATAATAGTTTACGTATTCGAAATATGAGCGCATGAGTATGTTATTTAATTTTGCTTTTGGAAAATTTTTGAGATTTATGATAATTATTTCTCAGAATTCTGTGAATCGTTTATTTAATTATAAACAACATGATCAATTCGTTCCAACTTAATTTTTGACGTTGTATAAGTGTTTAGAAAATATTGATATTGAAGTAATGATTTCTTTGTATACCTTACTTAAAACGAATAAAATTAATGAAACAGTCACAATTGGCAATAGTTACTTTCACCCATCTTTTCAAAAATATATAATAAATAAACCGGCTGGTAAAACGTCACAAATATTAACGTCTAATATACTACCAATATATCGAGAGCTAAAAATACTCCCCGTACAACACCAGGGCTAAAAGTATTTTCAGTTCTCTCACAGAATAAAAATTCTCCCCTACTTAAGGGGTGAATTTTTATTTAAATCACATATTCAAGGTCATAATGTTACGTAGCGGATCGCATTACACTTGTTTCGACACCAAACTCGATATTTTCCTTGTTATTTTCATATTATTCATTTCCACCCCCACCCCTCACAATTCAAATGATGTCCTCCAAACCGCCACACCCATGAATATCTCACTTCGACGATGAATGGAGTTTGAATTATACGCAAACGCATTTCACTGAAAACGATATCAAATTAATTGAACCAAAAAATATATATTAAATGGAAATAACGGCAGTTTATGGCTTTTTAAAAATTACCACCCCTCCACCTCCACCACAAATGGTGGTAGCCGTGTATTACCCCTATTGTGTTTTCCCCAAGAAAACCTATAAATTGGTCGAAAATCCTCCATCCGTTTAATATAGTCTGCGGAAGTCTGTTAGAGGATGGACTGTAACATAAATTGCATTTTTTTGTCAGAATTAAACTTAGGATCTCCTCACATTACACCAATTTAGAGATGGTTTTCTGGTTATTTTTATGTTTTGTCCCTCACCCCCCTAATAATAATCCCCTATGATTAAGGAGGGGGATGAAATTATATGCTAGCAGTATCGGAAAACACTATCAAATTAACTGATACAAGAATGTATTATTATGATAAAAATATTGCCAGTTTTTGCTTATTTAAAACGTTCCACCCCCGTCCCTAGAGTTGGTAGCCGAGAGCTGATTTCCGGGTAGCATAGAACACGTGCTCCAAATTTGGTCGAAATTGGTCAACTCTTTGTATGTGCAACATTCATACAGAAACACAGACACATATAGGCAACTTTATTATAGAGATTAAAAACTATATATAAACCTGGGCATAGGAGCTGGACGGCGTGGCACTTGTTTTTGCAGAGCTGTTGAATAATCAAGGGTACAAATTTTCAATCTGACAAGAGCTGGTGTTTATACGTGAATATCGATTTAATATTATGAACATATATTTTTAATTGTAATGGTTTCACTCGAATGAAGGAACTATTCACAGTATAGCATACAATATCCGACGTCAATGCTCGCTGACTACACAACATTTACACATTTCATATAATTAAATATTATTAAATTCTTCTATGCCTAGACCTTATAAAATCGGAGTGTTACCTTAAAGTTTATGTTTATAGCTAAATCTGAAAAAATTCGTTGATAATTTATATCCTTTGTAAAATTTCATGTTCATGAGTCATCACCGAACCTAATAAAACGCTTTTCAGACTTATGTCCACTGCAAATAAGGAATTTTATGGAGCTAACTCTTCAAAGGAATTTCATCAGAAAATATTTTATTGGTTAGTGTGCTGCAGAAGCAGTCTGTATAACCCTCATCGTCGAAAACTTTCCATTTCAGTGGAAGCAGCCGCCATTTCTCGTAAGCGTCTACTTTTCAGAAAGAGTCTGCAAACAGCAGATGTGGAAGAGCTGCTTCTCCCACGGGCTTTGGTCCACCGAATCTCATTACATTTTCATTCGGACGAAAAACTACAAGTATCCCCTTTAAGGTAAGTATTATTCAATTATCATAAATAATAACATACCTAATACTATATATTACTAATTTATTAGAGAATAGTTAATGTCTAATGTTAACTGTTTGCATATTTTGATCTCTAGCAATGGAAATTTTTTATAAATAATCTAAAATGTTTTGTCTTATATAATACAAGGAAGGTTATTAATTTGCCTCTCAGATCTTATGCAAAGAATAACCGAAGAAGCACAAACATTGGAAATTGACTGAAAGTAATATAATAAAAGTAAGCAAAATTGAAATTTCGTGGAAGTAGCTGACTTCCCTACAATCCCAGGCATGAATTCATCACAATCTTTAAATAAATTATATTTATAGTGTCAATAAACTTAGAGTTTTGCTTACATATATTTAAAGGTTTGAGTGCAGTATAATCTTATAAATTCTTTTAAAAATTTGTTTATAATATTATTTTGTTCAAAACTTGAATCTAAATATTATTAGCTTCACCTCTATAACAAATAAATGATTACTGAAGATTGAAGACTTTCACGGTGAATCGAATTAAGACATTGTTGAAGAGAATTATCAGAATGGAAACCCGAGAAGCATTACTTAAATAAATTTATGAATAAAGTGATATTGCAAACGTTAGATGAAGCAAAATTACGATATCTAAACCACTCTGCATTACTTAATTGAATACCCATGTTTTTTTATTGAATGTGGGAAATTGAAATATCCGAAAGAATGTGTGGTATCATTTTAGGCGAAAAATGCTTCATTATTTCCATTTTTATTAATATAGTCCCTTTAATTACATTATCCAGCATTTTACTTGCTCATAGGTTTCTAGAACGTTCTATTTTCAACAGAATTAAGTTCTACTAAATGTATTCTTAAATGTGCATGGGAAGTAAAAATTAGTAGTGGGAGTTAGAGAATCAAACTAAATATGGTTCATTTTTAGAAATTTTATTTTGATATGTTCTCACCCCTTACTGTTTCGGGGGCTTAATATGGACATAAACGGTATCAGGATTTTGAAAACAAATACCGAGAAGTATGAACACTGACATATGAAACAATAATTTCCACGAGGCACCTAACAGTCGTCCCTTTTTTGGATAACGTAATGAATTCCATCCACCAAAAGGATTCGTACTAAGTTTGGAATAAATCTAATCAATGTCTCGAAAATTTAGTGATCAATACATGCGGAAATTTATTGCGTCGTAGCTTGCCATTGTTTTTACATTTAGATTTATATATTCCGTGTATTGTAATTCTTTGCATACTGAGTGTACTATTTATTCGACATGTAAAAATTAATTGTATTTGAAATAATATTTTGTGCTGATTTGAAATGTGTCTTGTTTAAATTATAATTTATGCATAATCTTTCGTCGGCATTCCATCTGACCTCCTAGATGGAACATTTTATTTTTAGGCTTCATTTGTGCGGTGTCGATGATAGAATACGTGAGACGGTAAACTTAGTCAACATGTGATTAAACCCTCAGATCATCACACTTTTTAAAGAGGTTACTGTCGAATTAAATATTGAAGCCGGCTAATATAAACGAATTATCAGGCAACTGCTGGAACCCAGCAGGTATATAGGTAAATAAATTCAAATAAATATTCTGACAGATCGACGCCTATAATGAAGCCTACACATTAAACAGGTAATTCCGTAGTAATGAGGAAAAAGTAAAAACGAGATATAGTTGCATCTTTACGGAAATTCTAATAAGACATTAATTTTAATGTTGTTTCATTAATAACATAAATAATATTAACGTCAAAAGTGTTAGTAACGATGTTATGGACTACAAAAGTATTTCAGTTATACGTCAATTCACATGTAATTATGTTAATATGAAGCTGATTATACTACGATCGGAATTTAAATACCATTAGCATATTTAATATTGTTAGTATTATAGTAATCAACAGCATGATATGATTATACTAATCATCGTCATTTGCATATTGTTTCATTACTCTATTTGGAAGACAGTTTTGACGGTATGCTAATTTTACAAAACAATCATGCATCGTAAGAAGAATTATTTAACATCGCATTTTCGCTTACCGTTTGTTAATTAATGCTCGTTGAATTGCGGCAGAGAATATTAATTACTGTAACAGTCGTTTTTATCTGTGACAAATTAATATTTTTTACATGTTTATGTATTCCTGTTAATTATTAAGAAATTTTGAAAATTATACTGGTCATGCTGGAGACCTTATTAATATCGGGTTACCATCAGGCGAATATCGTTTTCCCAGCATCTCCCGACAGATAGAAGGTCTATATTTGTTCTCATACACACGGTGGAACCGACGCCGTGGGCAGCCGCTGTAAATAATATTGCCTCCGGACAACCCGTCAGGTATATAGAAAAATAATAACACATACACCGTTTTGTAATAAAATTGTGAGGTTATCGTGACCATAAATAATGCGGGTTGAAGGTGATTAAGACTTGTGAGGCGATGATTTGTAGCCGGCAGCGTCACGCACGTCGGATTTCCAGAGAAGTTGTCGCGGTATTGTTCGTGAGCCCACGCTTATCTCTACTGTTTTAGCGTAGGCCTGTGTATATGTACCGTGGGGGCCCGATAAACGGGGCACACACTCTAAAACTGACGCTGACGTTACTGTATTGACCAAACATATTTTCATAAAATCCTTTTCATGAGGGGGGATCAGCGCATAACTGCATGAACCATAGTAAATTCTGACTTGGT
This sequence comes from Eucriotettix oculatus, assembly GCA_034510155.1. Taxonomy (NCBI): domain Eukaryota; kingdom Metazoa; phylum Arthropoda; class Insecta; order Orthoptera; family Tetrigidae; genus Eucriotettix; species Eucriotettix oculatus. The sequence continues at coordinate 62,199,973 of CM067378.1, read as the reverse complement.
TTACATCATACTAGGTACACAAAAATATTTAAGGAAAAGTAATAATATTTTCTTAGATCACTTGAAAATTTAATGCATTGATTTCATACTCCAATTCAATATTCTATAATGTGATCCAAAAAAAGAATAAAAACATATTAATTTTTCTCCTAAAAATTGTTAAATTAAAAGTGAAGCAAATTCATAATGTTAATTTTATTTCTAGCAACGTTCATTAATCTTATTTTCATATATTAAAAAAATTGTGTAGTGTTATAAGTTATATAGATAGTTTAGATAGTCCAGTATTTTTTACTTTTAATGGTAAATCACAATTACATATGGAATTTGGCGGCACAAAATCAAAGCCAGGCGCTTGCGAGAAGTTGAAGGTTGTTACAGACGGGGTTATAAATCCTAGACAGGTTGCCTCTCATCTGGGTTTTATGAACTTATTGAGAATTCGAGAAACCTGGAATCTGGCGAGACATAGTGTTTTCCCCAAAACATCGGTGGAGTGGAGTGAATGACTCCTCCCAAAGACGGAAGATATACTTTTTATTGGAGAGGATCGGGTCCCCACCACAGAAGGAAATAAAATAATATAGTGGGGAAAAGGCGCTTATAACCAAGGAAAATCGATTTTAAAATATAAAACATTAAACTGCACATTTAAGATTAAGAAGTTGCAATGTAAGACATTATAGAGTGTAATTGGATATGAACATTTAGACAATGGGTGGAATGTTTGCTCTTGTCCATGGTGGCAAATAAGAAAACTAGATGTGAAATGTGTTCTGTGTTCAACAAGGAAGTTTAAGGATTTGGTTCGGACCGGCACGTCATCTATGATCCGAGTGGTGAGTTCCAGGCTATGCTAAAAAACGGTAATTACTGTGTAACCTTTTGACGATTTCCTCGTACTGCCAACGTAAGGTTATGCATATCATTGTCCATAGAGAGAAAGTCATTTTATGCTAGGCAACAAACATTAAAAAAGTTATTTGGTGTATGAGCATATTAATACAGAAACAGCATGTTCAGTGTTACTTTTAGATTACGTTATACATTGTGATGTAAATGATTGAAACGTACATTTAAAATATAGTCTAATCATTTACGAATTTACTGATTAAATTTAAAATTGAATGGCTGTACTATTTTTCCCCAGCACTGTGTCAAAGAAATTTTCCCAAGATTCAACGAGGGAGTGAAACAGGTGATTCGACTAATATATATATAGATGTTGGTAATGCGTCAAGAAAACGATAATGGGTAAAAGACAAGTACAGGGTTGTGTTAACAGCGACTGTGAGGAGTGGAAGCGGTTGCAACCAGTATATCTAAGATGCCTTTGAGACTAAATAGTGAAAGAGTTACTATTTTCCCAGTGTAGAGTGAGTGGTCATCCCTGCAATATATATATGGATGATCAACTCTTTTAAAAGAAAAAAAAATCATAATTGAATATTGATTTAATTTTACCTATTATCATTTAATGTGAACTCAAAAAGAATTATAGATTTTGCTTTGACAAATGTACTTTATAATTAATTGACGAATCACAAGCATTTATTAACGAATAATTAATTCGAAAATTAACTTCGTTCAGACCTTTTCCTGGTGACTGCAAGAAATTATATTAGAGAAATTGTATTATAATAAGTTATGATTAAAAATTATTAATTCTTTTGGAAACTGACAACAATATCAAAACTTTATCATCAGTTTTTGAAACTTTAAAACCAGGGTATGAAACACATTTTTTATTCGGTAATTTTTTAAAAATTTTGAACGAATTTGTTTTTACTAAATAATTTTGAGCAACTCTTCCAAATTTTTATACTTATTGTAAAATCTGTTACGTGTGGGACACTTATTTATTTTTTATTGTGCACTCTATACGGTTGGAACCGAATTGAGCTATATTCATTTGCTTGTTTTAAATGATCGGTTGAATTTGCCAATGGGATGCTGTTGTAATTACAGCTGGAGGCCAAATTTGTTTACTTTTTAAATCATTCGTCAACAGTATACTTGTACACGTGTTAATTTTCTTTTTTTATAACTCCAACTAAATTGAAAAACTTGTGTGTGTCGCATACCATGAATGAACCATAAATTAATATGTTAGCATACATTAAAACAGAAATAACGGTATTTTCGCCTTAACCAGGAAAGGTTAATTCTATAAAAAAAACGTTCTCTTTAATTTTCATTAAAACGATTTACGATTGTTAGTGCCAAAAATTTAGGCCGTAAACAAAAACATCCCAGGATTAGGCATTCATGTTCTTTGCACCTTGATAAATGAGCATGGAATGATATTCATTGGTGTAATTTCCTTCAATTTATTCATCTATAAAGGCCCCAGTTAAAGAATAAATTATTAGAATGTAATATTAAGCTTATAGAAGAAATCATATCAGTATTATCTTATTTTATGCTCTTACAGTTTACATTATGTACCCTATTTTCGAACATATTAATTAAAGAAAGAATGACAACTATTGGCATGAGTCCTGAAAAAGGCAGTCCTAAAAAGACGATTAATTTAGGAGCCTGTTGACCTTTGTTGTATAAGTTGAACTGACTAGAATAAACTGCATACATTATGGTCTATAGTAATAAAAATTTTACCTGTTTTAAAATTATATTTAGTAAAAATGTAGATGTTTAATAATTTTTCTTATTTAAAAGAAATTTCACTCATATTTTATAATAAGCCTATGGACAGCTGATTTGCACCATAATAGGCTGTAATGGTATTATGTTTTAAAACATAATTTCATTATATTCTTCCTCCTTGGCTGTGTCTTGGCCTACCGGCTCGGCTCTACTGCAGACTGTCATTTTAAATGACACATTCAGATTTTGGAATGATACATGGTCTTCGTATCGATTCTCCAGCAGTATTAATCCCAGCCTCCGTGACCATTTATTTCATTATATACCAACGTTTAACAATAAAAATTGTAATAGTTATTATTTCGCTCAGGAAACGAATCTTTTTCTCGCAAGGTCTTCATGGAGTTTCCTTTTCAAACTGTTGTTAACCCCAAATTATAAATTTACAGCAAACTCATCTCCCGTCGTCCGGAAGGGCGTGGGAATAGTACCCAAAAACCTGGCCAACCTGTTGCAGTTATTTTATGGTTTCCTCTGCATCTCCCCGGGTAGGATCCTTAAATTAATCCCGGGGGCTCTAGCCAGCCTTTGACTACCTTGCTCTAACTTGCTCATACCCTCTTTTTAATCCGTTTTCAATACTATGCTGTCTCAGAATAGCCCTCATGTAAATTCAAGCACCGACGTGTTGTTATTCATCAAAATTCCTGAATTCACAGTTTGAAATTGTTCTTATGTCTTACATTTTACACGGCGATAAGAGTAATATACGTAGCCATTCATATTACCTTCAACAAGAAAAAATTAATAATTAAACTCCAAAGAAATAAATTAATTAAGAAATTAACTTTCTGCTAACTTCTATTCAGATCTCCTACGCAAAAATATCACTCCTGTATACAAGAACCACCGACTGTTCACATTGTATGCCAAAAACACTTATAAATCACAAATATTAATATTTATAACTGTCGGATTCCGTTTCACTCGAAAATGGCTAATTTATTTACACTGAAATGCCTACAAATTTACTTTTAGAAAGTTATCGAACATCAAGTTGTCATAAATAATAAGTTACAGTGGAAGAAAACGTTATCAATTATCAGAAATGCATTTCGATATTAAGTACGCTGGAGTACAGTACTAGTTATACGGATAAAACGTGTACTATAAAGGTGCTGAGTACGCAAAAAGAAATTGAGTTTCAGAAATTTAGTAATAAAATGATAGGAAACGTATACGTGAAATATTTCAAAAGTAAATGAAAGCATAAGACTTTAAAAATAAGAATAATCAAAAATATTTTTGTAAATCACTGATATAGATTGCCGTATGTGGATTTAATCTGGAGAAAACTAGAAACTTCCTGGCAAGCGGAACAGGAGATGGAAGCGATGTTGGGATTGCCTACGTTACGTTCAGGAGAACCTAGAAGTTGGCAATAAAAGAGAGAGCTTGGCAGGCCAAGACATGAAAGTTAAAACTGTTCCGTCTCTCTCGGGATCTCAAGTTTTTGAGAGGAATGGACGGACCCTGCACTTGTTTTGGTATTGTGTTTGTGAGATGACACTTGGAGAGGATCGAGAAGCCGTCAACCCGGCGCAAACAGATCAATAGCGACTCACACTCGGCTTTCAACACAGAAGCTGCTGTATAAATAATATCCACCCACGAGAGAGAAAAATAATTGCTACACGAATAAATTTCAGCTGGGTTACTTACCCCGTTTTAAGACGGGCAATCTTATCATGTAAATAAACACAGTATCCTTTAATATGAATATTAATTATATGAATGAAACATATGACACGATATTTTGGATTTTTTAAACATGAAAAATGACGAGAATATAGTATAAATTTTCTGTACCTGCTACAAGTATTCATGCACTTTTTAGTCGTTGTTACGTCTGCTTGATTTCATTGCATAGATATATTTACAGATAACTGGTGGATGACAAAGATATAAATACGTTGTACGAGTTGTTAATGTGGTATTCGGTTCGAAGGCCCTCCATGCGCAAGCATTTTCATTTCCGCATAACTACCACATTCACAATCCTCTCTAATCCGCTTAGCTTATTACATCCTTAGCGCTCCTCTTGTGGCCTATTAATATGGAGGACGTTGACCAAGAGAAGAGAGAGGTTGTTTGCTCTTCCTCTATTCTTTTTAGAACTTCCATCGGATTTTCGGAATTCTCTTACAGTACCACATTTGAAAGGCTCTCTATTCTATCCATTCTACAACTCTTACCGTCCACGTCTCGAACAAATATAACGCCACACTCCATACGATTCTCACTTATATTACTTGTAAGTCAATTTCTCCTTTTTTCGCGAAGCATTCCATGCCTGTGCTATCCTACTATTTATATCTAGTATATTTCTACCATCCCTAGTTATAAAGCTTCCCAAGTTATAGAATTATTTAACTTCCATAAAAATATCCATTCTCAATCCAACACCGTTTTTTATTCCACTACACTCCATTACACGGTTTCCCCTTTATTAATCATTATATGCCATTTATTTTGGTTTCCAGGACTTCTTTGACTCCCCTAATACTGCAATATCATCGGCAAACCGTAAGATTTTTATTTCTTCTCCTTGCAGTATGATTCCTTTTCCATATTCCGTTTTAACTTTCTTCAGTGCCTCTTCTATATATGAGTTAAAGAGCATGGGCGACAGACTGGCTTACTCCTTTCTTGATTTCTGTTTTCTTTTCTTGTCCTTCAGTTCTAAGTACTGCTAACTACCTTATATTTCTGTTATGAATAACTCTTCTTTCTTGATATTTTATTCCTGTTCGCTTCAAAATACATAGTAGTTTGTTCCAGTTTACATTATCAAAGGCTTTTTCTAAATCTACAAATCCCATGATTTTTTCTTATCCTGCCTTTGAAAATTATACGCAAAGCCAATATTTCTTCTCATAAAACCAAACTGATCTTCTCCTAACGGATCGTTCCATTCTTCTATATAATATTTTAGTATTATTTTACATGCACGAGAACCTAAACTAATTGTCCTGTGCTGTTCGCATCTATCAGCCCCAGTTCTGTTCCGTGTCGGTATACTTATTTATTTACCAAAATCTTATGGTATTTTTCATACTATCCTGAACAGCCATGATATTGTTTTTTATCAACTCCGAGCGAATGTTATCAATTCCTGGCTCTTTACATTGCACAGATCGGTTGCGCCCTGTCAAACTCCGACCTTAAAATTCTATCGTCCAACTCATCTTCCACCTCCAATTCTTTATCTATTACTAACTGATCTAGGTTTCCACCCTGAACTTATACATATCATTTGAAGAAAATTATTAAACTGTAGGTGCCAAAGATCATAGAAATTTCTTGACGAAGGTCACTTTTATTCTCTTATTATATACTTTGTTTAGTTTCAGATAATTTTTATAAAACTTACGGGTAGTTAGCGTAGGATTGTTTTTTTCAGTGTGCATTAATGTCGTTTGACAAAAGTATATTCTTTTCAATGAATGAGTAATTTACGTATAGCTTGTTATAAATTTCAATAAATATGAAATTGTATTACTGATTATGAATTTGTAATAATATATCTTAAGTTTTAAGTCTCAATTTTTAATTTTATTAATAAATAATATTTAATAATATAGTTAATTTGTTTATTAAAACAGGTCTTTTTAATTATATATATATAGTTAGAATCAATTATATATGAGATGTTTATTTAGATTTTTTCTATTTAGTTGATTCTTATATTCATTAATATGGCACATTATGCCGAAAGCTCCTTCGAAGAAATCATAAATTGATATTAATAAATATTACTTATTAATTAATTAAAAATTTGGCATTGATTTAAACCACTGAGTATCATATTACATTTCTTGTAATAATCCTTGTGGTGTAACAAAACCTTCTCAAACCTAAATGCAGTTAACAAATCACGGTTTTACTTTTAATTAAGTACTTGTTTGTCAAGAAGAATAAATTAGAAATATATTTCATGATAAAAGAATCACCTCAGAGCTTTTCAGACTATGCCTAAAGTATGCATTATGATTTTAGCAAATTAGTTGGTTATGTAAATGTTAAATTAATAAAAATGAATAAACATAGCGTTTTCGTGTCATGTTAAATGCTTAAGATCTCAGCTCCTTTAAACCTTTCGTAAATTCATGCTGCGATGCATCGTTTACAACGTGGAGAAGCGGGCTTGATTACTGCCACGAGCAGAATTATACCTTTTGTTTGGGAATGAATCCCCGAATACAAGCCAGTGGACCTGAAAATGCTACAAATGTGAGAAGTCAGCTTTCCTCTTCCATTTAAATATAAAGTTTATGTGTATATAATAACATCGTCAAGCACTTCTGGGTGCAATTAATGCCGTTCAGTAAGAAGTTTTAAGCAATAGATCAACGAACGTCCTCCATACAATTACTTTTCTTCAAAGATTATTAATTGTAAAAAAGAAAATAATTCCGGTTTCCTTCAGATTTCAATCATAAATTGCACCAGTATTTTCAGTTCATTAATGAATATTTCTGTCTTATTATTATAAAATAACATTTTATGTTTAAGATACTTTTCAAATCCGATGTTTTATGTTTATATTTTATAATAAACGATGAACGCATCATAGGATGTTCAATTAGATTTGGTAAAAATTCATTAATTAAAACTTTTCTGGTTTCAATAATATTTTCCTGAAAAAAGATTATTTTATTTCACTCTTACAGCCTCACGTATATTTACACAAGATTAACTCGTACATGAAAGTTTCTTATCTGAAGAAAATAATCGGTGAAACTTTTTGATTTGCTACGGTGCGGCCCACATTTACTCTGGCTTCGCCCCCATTTATCGCATCGTTGTGTTACGCGCCCTACAAGGATTTTATTTTCATTGCGGAAATGGTGATTATGTTTTCGTTCGGAAAAATATAATGGTCACATCAGAAGTAGGTGAAAAGTCAAAAAGCAAAATAAAATTGAAGTACAATATAGGTCATAGCACTTAAGCTTCAAGGTCGTTCTATACGAGGATCTATGGAACGAATGGTGTGACGACGAAGTTGACGGAATATAATTTTACCCGTTTAATTCAATCTTTACTTTTATTTTAGAAGTCATTCCGAAGACGATCAAAGTTTCAACGAAGCACAACCCAACTACAATTTTACACCTTCTGCTAGAACAGGAAGAGGTTATTTTTTATTCATCATATATAAAAATATATTCAGTACTTGATTTACAAATAATACTTTGTCGAAATTCTTATTAATAGAATACAAGATAATGTCAGTGTTTTTGTTGTCTGTATTAAACGAAAGCTCACAGGAACAAAGCCGTGAGTTAAAGCAAGCTTGTCACTATGTATTCGGAGGACAACATAAAATTTTTGAAGGATCATCAGTGAGTAAGTTTATTGTTAATATACGTACAATTTCTCGGAGAGTTAAATTAATTAGTAATTATCGACTTTTTGACCGTTTCCTTCTGACATTGATGATGATAAAGACGGAAACGTATTTAATAAAAATTATGCTTCGTTAAAAGCGTGGGAATGGGATATTATTTAAGTCAATGTCATTAATTCAGAGTAAATTAGATCCAATCTGAGAATATTCAATGAAATGCCTCGTTAAGCAGAGTTTTGACGAGAAACAGATCCAATGTTGGGTATCCAAAACTAACCTTGTTAACTTTGTATGTATACTATTATCCATAAAATTCATTAGATATACTTAACATTTGATTTGGGCCGTCAGTTGTCTGTCAAGAAGTGAAATAAATTCAATAAATAATAAGTAGTGAAGTCAATTCCCTTCCTATGCTATTAAAGGGGAGTTGCCTGTTTCAGGATCACCCTCATGTAGCCTGTTACCCAAAAAAAGTGAAATATATGAATTTTGTAATTAAATTACACCTATTAAAAACACTTCTCATCTAAGATTAACAACGAGCAATCCAACTTCTACCTCATAGAATCCGGTATTCCCCAGGGCAGTGTCTTAGGACCGCTGCATTTCCTTTTATACACAGCGCATATTCCAGAGTTTAGTAATATAGAAATCGCAGAACAAGATACTATTTAACTCTATTTACATCTACATGAACATCTCGACGTGCTTAATGTTGATTTCATATGAAAATAAACCAAGATAAGCGAGTACCTTGACTCAAACAACTTTCCCTCCCATAAAAGTAAAAAACGTATTGACCATGGGTCTTCAACTCTTTAAGAAAAGATTATCTGAGATACTGTGGTATAAGATGAGCCTTAAATATCCTATTACACGTACCATTACTACTTTATTATAAAAATTTATTTTTACTAACTCTACAAATACCACGGCTTGACTAAAATTCTCAGAGTTTTCTGTTCAAAAATCAAGACGTATTTTTAGATAGGAAAACGCTAATCAGTTAACGTTCAAAATTAATGGCGCTTCCATGAACATACGAATCATTCTTGAGATATTAATCTATAGAGGAAATAGAGCTTACGTGTAGTACGGGATTTTGCAGCCAAAAAATATCCCATCATTATTTTTATTGGATTATAAGTTAATGAAGTTTAATTATTGATATTAGTATTTTAGTTTAATTGACTAAAATAGCAACAAAAAGTCTTAAAAGTGTTTCTATTTTATTAATAATGGAGGGAAACAAATTCATATGTTATATGCAGGGGCACAGGTTATATTCTACATTTTTGCGTAAAATATAACAGACTTACTGATGTTAGAGGTTCTTTGACAAATTGCGAATACACCATGTAACATAATATTGTTAGTTTAAAAGTTAAGAGCTACTAGACCCGTGTTATACATTAGATCTATTTATTTTACGACCTAAAATCTGTTTTACCACACAATGCATTGAATATCATCTCTTTATCTACACAGGGAAAACGAATATCTGGAGCGTCTTCAATGAAAGCTTTTGTTTTCTGGCGAGCCTTGGGCAATTCGTGCGAGAGGGAAACGTCCGTTTGCTCTTCAACCTGTTGCTTCTGCACACACGAATACATATTAGCAAACCGCTCATTGTTTTCAAAACTCTCACACGAAGGAAGAAAATATCGGCTCCAAATAAGTGTGAGGAATAGTTAGTGCACGGTAACTTAATCTAGCATTCATTGAGGAAATAAAAATATTGGACGAAACATTACTGTACAGGATTTAGTGCAATAATATATATATATATATATATATATATATATATATATACTGTGTAGAGTAAAAAAACAACTAAAAAGATCTAAGCCAGACGTCGACATTTCTTGCTAATCATAACCGCCAACACGTTTATTTTTGAACTACCTTCAATTTTGGTGTTATAATGTAAGATTTTTCAAGAATCATCACCCTATGATGTAATTAATTGCATTATTTTGCTGTAAAACTTTATTCCGTTTTATGTTTCCATACAGCAATCTATCTAATGTATTAATATTTAAAATTAAATCCTAAAAAAATATTAGTGTTGTAATCTAAAGATGTGTCCGTCAATTTGTTATCTGCATTACTGCAGTTCAATACGATAATCTTGAATTTCCGATCAATAATTGAATAAATATTAAACGCTGAAAGACGAGAAGTTTCTCTGCAGATAGAAATAGATTTTTCATTGGACAAATTTATCACGTGTTTTTATGAAATCAGTTGTTTGATATTCTGAAAAGAGGAGTTATTTTGTGTGGCTACAGCATGGTGCGTAGATGAAAATTTCAATTCGCGTGAAATTTAGGAGCGTGTACTTCCCAAATTAAAAAATATTATTGGCGGTGAAGATGTGAGAAAATGACGTATGTTGAAAGAGGTGGGGAGAGAAGACAGTTGACGTGAAGAACGAGAAGAGAACAGTCGAATCCTAGCTGACAAGGCGAGAGGAGAGGTTGGACAATTATTTCTCCTGGGCGGATGAACCTTGCCGTCAGGAGAAGCAAGGTGGAAGCTACGTGGCGTGGAAGCAGCAAATAGACAATCAGTTGCCGAGTCCAGCGATGTGAGAGATCAGATGTCATCAGCAACGACACAGCACCGGTGGTCCTGGCTTCATCGTCTCACTCCACCTCACACGAACATCCGAGACGGAGCAGCCAACAGCCATAGTAAGAGCCCAACCAGATTAATTACAAGATGTTCTCACGTTGACGCGGTAAAGTCGTTTTTAATATTATTTTATATGTATCATTTGTTAAAATCTTCATTTTTATCTTTCGTTCTTCCTACTTTGATAAGCCTACGTGATAAAGGTTACTCTTGGAGCTTATATGCTTGTAAAACACTCCATTTGTTGTGTCAGGTTTCGGGAATAAATTCACTGCGAAAGGAATATTCAAAGTTATGGGTCTAATTCTACCATAACTCTCTGATAGTGTAATGAAAGTTGGAATTTCACGAACGATAGGCATTGTTCGGGTTAATGGGAAGAAATTTTAACAATAGAGAGAAAAAATTTCAACCATCCTTCGATCGTATGAACCTTTCGTTGTAGAAGATAGGCAACTGGGTGATGCAACCTAACGTATGTTAGAATTGCGAGAATTTTTAAATGTCTCAATGGGCGGTTATTTAACATTGCAAGATCCGTTTCCTTACAAAAATGATATTAATAAAATTACACTTATAGTTCAGTATTTGATTTATTTTTTGTTAAATCGTTGTTTATAATAAGTGAAATCCAGTTGACCAGGATTTTTTTTAATGATCAAAATTATACGTCATTATAAATTATTTATCCAACAGAATAGGTTTAGGTTTCATAGTCAATAACAGTCAAGTACAGTTTAAAGAGGTTAGCAAGCTAGCTACGCGTGTTCGATTGGATTCCTAGAATATAGGACACAACCGCAGAAGCGCAGGCGAGGTCCTTGTGATCCCACGAACAGTTTCTCCGCAATAATTAGCTCCGACAAGATGTGGTTGTACTGAAGCAGCACTTGCCTACAGCGCTTATCAGCTCAGACTTGATGTTCAAGTCGTAAACTAACAGGCAAATACAGTCTTACTTCTCTAAGAGGGAAACATAAGTATGTATAACTATGAATATAATAATAAATACAAATATAAAACTAACATAATTATGTTTCAATTATCTTAGTCCTTAAATAAGATATCTAGAATTTATCTAAGTTAAACTTATTATCTTATGGAAATAGAAACCAAGTTAAAGCATTAATTTTCAAATCGTTAGTTATGATCAACACAATTATTTAAGAATAATCTATTCTGTAATCTCAAAGTAACTTTATATTACCACTTGATATAGTACATTGTTGTTGTTGTGGTATTCAGTCCTAAGATTGATGTGATGCACCCCTCCATGCAACACATCCTTCGCAAGCCATTTCATTTCCGCATACCTACAACACCCAACATCCTCCCTAATAAGTTTAGCTTATTCCATCCTTCGCCTCCCTCTTCTGTTCTTACCTCACTCACTTCCCGTTAATGATAATTCCGCTAATGATAATTATACAAGAACCTCATGTCTCCAAACGTGGCCTATTAATCTATCCCTTCTCTTGGTCGAAGTAGCCCAAATTGTTCTATCTTACTCTATTCCGCTCAAAACGTCCTGGTTAGTAACTCTAACCAACCATCTGATTTTCAGCATTCTCTTATAGCACCCTATTTCAAAGGCTCCTATTCTTTCTCATTCCGCAACTCCTATCGTCCACGTTTCGCACCCATACAACGCCACGCTCTATAAGAACATTTTTTGCATCGATTCACACTTATATTACGCGTAACTAAATTTCCCTTTTCTCCGAATTATTTTTTTGTTCGTACTTTACTTTACCATCCCTAGTTATTATGCTGCCCAAGCAGCAGAATTCCTTAATTTCCTTCAAAATACCCCTTCCCAATCTAACACATTTTGTTATTCCACTGTTCCCATACTACGCTACATTACCTTCATTTTCCCTCTATTAATCTTCATATAGAACTCTTTCTCCAAGATCACTTTCATAAATTTATTATGTTTTCTGAGTCGTCATCTGACTCCGCTAATACCAGACCAGATTTATTCTCCGTGTATACAACGAATAATAAATTAATTTCTTCTTCTATTGAAGGCCTGGGACTGTCATTTTGCATGACACATACCGAATTTGGAGTGATACATGGCCAACGTATCGATTCTCGAACAGTCTTAATACCGGTCTTCGCAACTATGACCACACAAACATCCTAACCCATACCAGGAATCGAACCCAGAACGGTAGCAATGCTAGCCACTATACCACAGGATGTCGGCATTAAATTAACTGATTGTAAAAAAACACTACTAATAAGATGAATGTTTTTAATTTCTGCATAATAATTATAATTGTAACGAGCTCTTTGAATTTTTATATATTATTAATGTTGAAACCAGTTATTCCTTCTAAATTTTTTTTTTACTATCGTGCCAAACAATATGATTGAAAATTTACCTATTACAAGTTATCTTTAAAATGGATGTTTATATATATATATATATATATATATATATATATATATATATTCAAATTATTAAGAATTCAGTGTATTTTAATTTACTTTGGATTTTTTTTCTCTGTTACTCTAACTGAATTTCCTTACTTTATTTATAGATTCAATCAGCTTGAAGCAAGTCACCATTTATGATTAATAATTTGATGAATAATTTTCTCTCTTAACGTCAAATTTGGATAAATGCATGAAGAAGATCTTAGTTTATAAGGATTTGGGGCCGTATTTCAGAATTATGCGTTAATTGCAGTTAGGTTAATGGTTCAGTTAAATCGTTCTGGAAAATAATAAAAAATTCATAGCAAACAAGTCTGTTAACTTTGAAACAAATGCTAGTAAATTTGAATTTGTACAAATATTTTATTCATAGTTTGCAGGTTGATTGCTGTTGCAAGTATTGAAATAAACATTGTATAGGAAATCACATTATTTTTCCACCATTTCAAAACTGGCATCAAACCTCGAAAATATAATAATATATTTTCACACTAAACGTTTGCATAGCCTAGATCAATTTTCTGATTTTTCTGTGTATTATGAACTCGGTCATTTGCAACTTTCGATTACTGCACACAGATATCCCTTTGGCATCAAAATTAAATAATTTTGTTTCATGGCTGACAGTTAATGACTATTATTGTTTATTATGTGACAATGTTATGTCTACGGCGTAGTTGATTAAAGCTAGTCAAGCATTTATTAAACTGAAGATTCACTGTCGTTGTTTAATGTCTCCGTAAAGAAGAATCAACTAATATTACTAGAGACGTAAACATAGGTAAAAACGTAAAATAATATTCTTCCTACGTGTGCGTAAGAAGACGTCACCAAACGTTACAGACTTGCGTTTGCACTCTGAAGTAAATACATAATCAATTATAACATATATTCTATCCTAGTATACGTAAAAGAAGACTTGGAAAGACATAAATCCTACGCGAGTGTATAGAGGACGTTGTAAAACAATTGAGACGAAAGACAGTTCAATGAAACACAACACATGGAAATAAAAAATTTATTTTTATCATTAACTTAAAAACAACTAAGAAAAAATAATGCACTGAGAAAAATATTTATAAGGAATATAGACAGTTTAGCTGACCTCATTTGCTGTACTTTTGAAACGCTTATAGCTAGGAAAATAAATTTCTTGAATAATAAAAATTAGCTAAGGACCTTACAAGTTGATTCTACTATAATTTTTTTTAAAAAAGTGCATTTCATATGTTATGTTAGCAATAAATAAAAATTTCTGTGAAACTACTCGTAGGTAAGATTTAAATACACAATATGAACAACGTTACACGAATCTTCATTTAAAAATTTTGCTATCGTTTCGATGATGGATATTGAACTGATTATTCTGTTTTAAAAACAGTGATAGTGATTAGTTCTCAGAAATAATAAGTTAAAACGTATAAATATTAAAATCAACATCACCGAGAAATACATTTTGAGTAATGATTATGGAAATTTCAATAAATAGATAAATGCAATAGTAGCACATTAATTCCACACAAATGCATTTGGCATCAGGGGAAATGGTGCGTTAATAAGCGATAATGCAGTGGATTATGGTAAGTGTAATTATTGTAATGATCTAGACATGAAACAATATATAAATGAATGTAGAAATTTTTAATCAGGCACGTTGTTAGTTATTTTTGATTACAGTAAATTCAAATATATTTTACGGAAAACTATTCAACCATTAAAGAAAATTTTTACTGGTGTTTAGATGAAGCTATCGTTATGTATGTTGGATGAAATGAAATGGTATTATAATTTTGTCATTCTCTCTCCCCCTATATATATATCTACACAACTTTAGGCCAATTTTATTAAGAAAACTATGCGAGACAATAACTCACGCTTTTCAAACTGTGAAAATTATAGCACATTAAATGATTTTGTTTACTCATTCATACACCTCAATATATGCAGCCCGAATGACAGGCGAAAATTGTAGTCGGATTTAAATATCTCGCCATGTAGCACCAGCATCTCCAAGGCGGATGCACAGAGAATATGTGTCTGTCAGTCCTGTAGGTCTTGAACACAGGAAGAAGTCAGCCTAGCAGTGTGAGGTCGACTGATCTTTGCGACCACCGAAATGGACCATCCAGTCTAAAACTTTCTTATCCAGAAAATGAGGTACACGTATGGTCCAGTCAGGTTGTGTCCATCCTGCTGATTTTATTTTGTGTTATCTGTTTAAAACCTTTGGTTATAAAGATGATTTATCAAAACTGTATCTATATGGGCTTCAAATGAAATGTATAATGGAATTGATGATTTAGATAAATGGCAATGTAAATTAAATAACTCAGTGAACAGTTAATTAATAAGTACATAACTAATGAAAATTCTTCATAATTCACTGAATAATATTAATCTGGATAATTCAAGTGCTTATTATAGTTTATAGGAGTTTAATTCTTCTGGAAATCTTCCAGTAATGACAGAATTTGTAGGTTTATTTACTAACTCCCATCTCCAGGACTGTAATACTGTTACCATGCCGGATTTAACGACAGAAGTTACGGCAGACGCCGAGTTGTTAACAGGAGCCTCTGTTTACTTCCAAAGTGACTGCGATTGAGAACAATGTAATGGAATCCGCAACGGCAAAGCAAACACTGCCGCGCGTTATCACTGTTAAGGGAAGAACATTCTCTCGTACCTAGAGTGCATTGAACGTTATCAGCCCGCTCGCAAGATTTCACATTATGCTATTGATCCAACCACATTCCCGTACTTTATGAATTAACAGACAGCTAATCTTTCAAATTCAATAAGTTATATAAATATCCACGAAGCTTTACTTAATGGCGGCCACTGGTGTATGACTGGATTTAAATTCAGAAACCAAAAAATTAAAGTTTCTGATTCTTTAGGAATTTGAGAAGAAACATTTACAATTGCCGGAAACTTTTTAACAGATGTCTGCGTTTCCTTCAAACGAAAATTAAGAAGTCTGATGGCTGAGAAGGGTGGGACCGTGAATCACCCAATGACAGTCCTCTAAATTAAAGGGGCTCGTCATTCAGTGTTGCTGTGATTGAATGATGCAAGGTCACGCCCTTTCCTGCCATCGGACTTCTTATTTTAAACAAAACATCTGCCACTTTGTCTGTGACAACAAATGTTCATAAAAGTGTAAAGAAAAAATATGCAATATTGATTTTCAAATCCTACCAATTCCGAACAATACATCCAATAAAAATTAAATCTCATCCGACTAGAATGAAGTATTTGGAAGGTCGACAGCATTACGCACAGCTTGACGTGTATTGATATCACTTACTTATGAATCAACATGCAAAAACCATGAATATAACAATTTCCAGCTATGCTCAGTTGGATCTAGAAGACTAATCAGCTACCGTCTGACTGACTTCATTGTAAGAACCTTCCTCTAGAGGAGTTTTAGCGCGATAAGCCGCAAATAAACCTTGTGGGTCGTACTTCACAGTTCCAAATGGCTTCGAAAGACGTGCCAAGATTATCTGATTTGCTTTTTACTCTTTCTTTAATCAGTTGACCTATTGATACAATAAAAGGCGTACATAATCCTGAAGAAGAAATGTTCGCAGGTGAAACATGAAGGGGAACAAAGATTTTAATGTATGAATTTGGATAACACGCCGTTGAAATTATGTTTAGCATATTTATGAAAGACGAAATAAAGTTTTCTGCAAATATAATAATTTTCTTAAATATTGAAATCGTTGATTAAGCAGGTCCTAAATAGCCAGCACAAAATTAATTTCTGGACTTATCTTTTATGTTAGCAATATATACAGTAATAATCTTTAAACACTTCTGTGAAACGGAAAGAAGAGTAAGAGAGATCTACGGTATCGTTTACGCTAATAAGTTAGTTTTGGTGTTTGATGGATAGCTTAATTATTGAAAGGTAATGTTAAAAAATAAATAATTTATTGGTTAAAATTGTTTGAGTCTACAATAATTTAAAAAAACAATATAATCTTGCACCAACTCTTAAATATCTGACCTGTCTGGATATATCAGCAACGCATACGTATGAACTTAAGAATGAATACGTGAATAATTAATTAAACTCACTATAATAATTTATAGTTTTATGTTTGGCTTTCATTTAATTAAACTAAAACAAATCACTTCTTGAGTGAACTGTAATCTTAATCTTTTATGAGAATAATTTTCATTTATGTTTTATGTGTTGATATGGAGGAAAAATGAGAAAATTTGGCTTGAAATAATATTTTACCAGAGAGTTGTACGAGTTACGTTTATTTAATGAACGTAGACATTCCCGGTGAATAATTCAGATGAAATTTTCACGGCTAACCAACCGGGTAAGGTTTTTAAAACAACACAACGTTTCAGCAGCCATTTTCTGCCGCCGTCTTCAGGCTATATTATTTACTTTCGTGACTTAACAACAGAACAAATAAATGTGTATAAACTTCACGAGCGAAAACGTGGATGCCCCGTTCAGTATGCAACCGCCTAGCCAAAAGGTTCTTATCCTGATATATCCTTGGTATAAATACCATGCACGTTCACCAGAACTAGATCATCAAATTTTATTATAGATTCATCGTCACAAAAATTAAGAATCCCTTGCTGGATGCAATACGCAACATTCATTTCATGTGTTAGTGTTGACTTTAAAATACAACAAAAATTAAAAAATTATTTGTGTAATTATTATATCCGAGGTTATATTTACATTATTTACGTTTATATTAACAATCCGTTAGTTCATAGTTAAATTGTTAGCAGTTCATAACCGGTTTAATCAAGGAGATGAAGAACTTATTTTGTTTTTCTTTTATTTTCATTAGTATAACATTGTATGGGTGTTTATAATGAAAGTCTCTGAAATGGGAGCTAATGAATATTCAAATGGTGACATTCTGTTAAAACTAACATTTTTTGTTAAACATATAACGGAACGAGCAATCTTCTATCATGCTGTACATGGTTAATTCAGGAAAAGAGATGAATATGTTTGTATTTAAGGATAGCTGCTCAACTTATGTGATGAATAATGATTATTATTAGAGTATTTTAGAGTATTTTCAATAATTTTATGGTTACTTAGATTCTCATTGTTGAAAAATCCTTCTCCGTAACTTATAAAAAGTTATTATTTACTTTCGTCCGTTATATATTTCCGAGTGAAATTCTGAACGTTAATATATCCCAAGATATTTAGACAGTCTAATATCAGTTTGTTTAAAAATACGTTGCTTAAATAATAATTAATCTAAGGTTTCTTTCTAATGATGAGAAGCATACAACAGCTCTTAAAACAGTTTTGATAACTACAAGTATTAATAATCAAACAATTTATATTCAACAGCAAAACGCTTCTTCACATACTTGTACACTTTTCTTTCCAAAGTATGACTAAAATGTTTGTTCTGATATTCTAAACACTTTTTAAGTGTGGCTATAAATATTTGTTGTTACGTTCTATAGTAACGTAACAACAAATTGATACAGAACTTTAATTTAGACGATTTAATTTATCTTAATAAATCAGATAAATAGTAAAAGTAAAAATTTCAAGTGGTGAAGGAAAAAGTACAATATTTCAACTTGTAAGATAAAATAAAAAGTCAAATGGTAAAACAACAATATTTTCGTAAGGAAAAAAACATATACATATTGTTTTAAATCAAAAATTACTTTGAATATTTTGTTTTGAAAATCAATCTGAAAGTCAAAACAAAATTTGAATTAAATAACAGAAAAATAAATGTATTTCATTATTATAAATATCACATTGATTTAATAAAGGTAACATAAAATTTTATTTATACAGACGTATAATTATTTTATGTTTATATTACAAAATAGAGAGTACTTTTCTTTTCTAAATGTTTTATAAGAAAACAGAAATGTAATGTTTAAAATAAAAATATGAATTAATTATATAGTTTGTTTTCACTGGCTCATTTACATAACATAAAAGTATTTGACACGAATTAATGGAAATAAGAAACTGTGTTCTGCGTGTAATACTCAATATTTCGTCGTGCCTTTAAAAACGCCGTTATTTGACGTTTTACAAATATAACTTTAACAAGAATTGAAAGAGTTACAAAATTTTAAAAATAAAATTATTGTTTTAAACTTCCTCAAACCTCTAGCACTTCAATGTCGTTGTTATAATTTTGAGACTTATCTGAAAACATGGTTAACGTTTATTTAGTCTAGCAGGTTGCATAAAACGCCAGGAAGGTTTCTTGAAGAGAAATATCGCTGGACTCATAATTAAAATGAATTGAAAATATTGAATACGGAAATTGCTACAGTATTCAAATTAACGACTCAAAACGGAATGAAAGGTATTTGAACTTTGTGGAGGTATGTTAATAATAAAATGGAACCTTCTACTCTACTAAGTATCTAGGACAATTAAAAAACTATGCTAAAGACTGTTTGAAAATAATACATAATTACAACAATAAACAATAATATTACGTAAACTGTAAATAATAAATACAAAGATAAACTAAAAGCAATATAATATAGTCAAGCAGTAAGTAAAAAAAATGCCTGGATCAGAATAAATAATTGGGAATAAGTAATTTAATGGTATACTGTGGAAGTGTTATAATTTGAAATAAATAAAATGATAATAAAGTATAAAATGAAATTAGTTTTGAAGTACGCTTCACATACAACCCTAAACTTCACAGTAAACTACACGTTTGAATAACTTGTATGTAATAATTAAGGTGACATTAGATAAAATCAACAGTAACACGAAAAAATCAAAGACAATTATTGAAATATTGAATCAGCATTTTTTCAGGTAAATAGATTCTAACAAGATACAGACTGATTGATACATTCAGTAATGGAGTAATAATCGCCTAGTTGCAGAAGTGTCTAAAATTCTTTCGTGTAATTTAAAGAAGATTGGAACGAATGGCACAGGAAGGAGAAAAAGGTTTCCTAGTGAAAAGGTGTCTTATTTGATATTAAATAGTATTTCTCAATAATAAATTTGAGAAAATAAGATGGATTTATTACTAATATGAAGAAAATAGAGCATAAGAGACGAGTCTGATACGTTGGACAAAATATTATGGGAAGAAACGTTTAACGTAGGAACGAATATGATTGTAAATAAGGTTGTATGACTTGTACTGGATAAAATCAGTATATAACGGAATCAAGATAGTAACAAAAAATTACACACAAATATTTTCTGCTGTGTGAATATTATGAATTTAAAATTTAAGCTATCACGCACTGACGTAGGTCCCTGTGGGGATGCAAACCACCCAGAACCCCAATATAAAATTAGATGGTTAAATTAATGAAATTTAATTTTCCTTTAATTTTTTATTAATATAAGAAAATACACGGAAAATGCGTACATAGTTTTAGAGAAATTGCGTAGAAGTATGAGTCTATTTGAGAAGCAGACACAACACTGTCCAGCTTCCAACGATCGTTTATAGCGGAGACGTGAATGGACGCTTCCGCTGTCAGTCATGACCGTTTCCTTCCCCAAGCTTACAACACGAACTTGACAGCTCCACGAATTGTAGTGCCGATCGCGATACTGTTGCTAAATCCATGATTTATAAGCACCGGACTGAAGGAACGTTGCTATTGGTTTTCAGTGGCTTTATGATAACAGATTTCTGGCTTGTTGTTTATCGTCTCCCTCGAAAAATATCGGACGGTACTCTTTCTTTTCGACTTTACCGACCGCAACAATGTTTGCGTTACGTTATTATTTTTATGTAATTCCGAATAAAATTCGAACCAAAAATATTTATCATCAATTTTACATACAGCAATTTATTGATATAATATCTTTAAAATACATCCAAAGAATGTTTTCAAATTAAGCTATAGGTGAGTTTTCATTTTAAATATTGTGTGCTTAAAAATTTTACATAGTTGATATTAATTTCATGCAGTTGTTAACTTTTTTCCTTGTGGTCTAAAATAATTTCTGTTTCTATCTACAAGATTCATATATTAATCATGCATAAACCATGATATTTAATATCTGATGTTAAGACAGGGAAGTAAAGGAAATGTGAAGATTGTTTTGATATCTTTCCACAGCGTTTTATTAATAAACATATGAGTAATCTATATAGTGGCAGAAGAGAAGAAAAATACTGCAATTATCGCAAATCACAGTAAGATGAATTGTGTAAGACATTTATCTTCAATATATAATCTTCAAAAAATTCATTTCAATTACTGTTCCTCTAAGAAATTTCGGAACAATATATTTAATAATAACAAAAATTAATTTTTTCTTTACCCTATACCTTTACGGATATTGCCATTGTTAATCATATCGGAGCTAAATGTATAAATAATCAGAGTGGTATTAAAAGTAGAACATTTAAATGTGAGATTATTACATTCACAACTAATTGGAAATTAAGATGAGTAAAATTTTCATTTCTTTTATAAACTCTCGTAAGGAACCATTTATTATACGGAAGTATTAAATATTATTTTCTGAAATGAAAATTTTAATAATACGTGAAATTAAAAAAATTAGAGAGATTTTAATTCGAGCTCAGTTAAAATTAATAAAGATTTTCTGCCATATTCGTGTTTACGATGACTTAATTAATCTCATACTTCTTTCAGTGTAGGAAATGAGAATGTAGACGAACTAAATAGCAGACTGGTTTGTTAATTTAAGGTTTTAATCAGACTCATATCAAACATTTGTTTAACACAACCAATAGAATTTGTCTACCAGCCATTGACAGAGAATGTAATTAGATTTAAAAAAAAATGTTTTCAGTACGGTTGGCAGTTTTGCTTCCTATATTTTACTTATCGGTCTATTTATGCGATAAGGATTTTTGCTACGGACGTTCAGACGTTTATCATTTGTAATACATGTGGCAAGATTTATGCACGACCTACTCGTGAAAAGGAAATAATTATTTTTCAAATTATCAGTTAGACGTTTCATGTGAGGGTTTAGTTAATTAATTGGGTTTTCGATACATTTGTGTGGGAACGTTCTCGAAAATTTTGTCACATAGACTAGAAATGAAAACGATCTTCAAGTGAGGCGATTGTAGTAATGAAGACTCAAATCACAGTTTGGAACATTTACATTGCGTCCAATGATATTATGATACATAAACTTATTTAAAAAATGTGGAAAATAAATTCATATAGATACTAAACAAAATAAAAAATCCCATAACAAACAGAAATTGAGAAAAAGTATAAATTATACAGGAATAAGAAATATAGGTGTAGCTAAATATAGTGTAAAGGGGGATTTAATTATTTAAATATGAACAAAATTTAATTGGGATTTTGTAATTATTTTAATTATATATATACAACACATTCCTACATGAGTCTTGCAAATTATATATGTTACCAAGAATGAGGACTATAGGAGTAATTAAATATTGAATTAGTAAAGGCTTAGCTCAGGGTTTTATTTATATGACATTTGCCAGGGTTAATTACTGTGGGGAGACAACGGGTAGCAGAGAGCTGGCTTATTAATACGAAACTGTTTTTCGTTTCTCTAGTAACCTTCTCGTCCACTTCTAGGAATTCGTTGATCATGATGGGTAGGCAGTAAGTTGTGGCGACCCCTTTCTCACACAGGGCGTAACTTCGGCAAGTGGAAAACTGGTTTTCCTAGTTGCTCAGCGGTGCAAAAATCTCCTGTCTACCGTCTTGGCAAAGATGTTAATGCCTCAGACGAGGGTTTTGGCAGGGATATCATAATTTTTCTGTGCATATTTGTATTGCTTTCGACAAATTATTGAAAGAGTCTTCTTTTCTCTTCTATAATACTTTTTCCTTATGAATTTCAGCCAACATTTGATCTTCTTTCCTGCTTCTACTTCCTTCCCAATTCAACGGTGCACTTACTCCATTTTCCTTTACCTAAGTCCTCTTCATTCCAACTTAAGACACACACTAACTGCATTTTTCCTGTCCTTAATTCCTCTTACTTTCAACTTTCACGTGACATTGATGCTTCACCTCCTTGTCACCTCTCAGCCAATCTCTCCTTTCCCCTTCTCCGTGGAAATACACCACCCCACGTGACGTGTCTTCACCAATCGTCATTAATTTACGCCGACCACGGGATTCCTTACGAAGGTAGGGGTAGGTCTGAAGAAACGTTCACGGGTCTTCGTCTCTTAATGGACCAACATCTTTAATACATGTCTGTGGATCTTCGCGACAGGCTGGCGCCCCTCCAATCCTGAACGTTCCACATCTCTGCTTGTCTCCGAATATTATCAGTCAATTTTTCTGAAATTCACTTTTTCCTAAAATACATATTAAATTTCAGAGAGTTCTACAACGTTCAATGGATCCTATCATTGTAAGTTGACTTTTTTCAAAATTCAACACGTTACAAAAAATTCGAAAAATAGATAAATTTAAACTAAGAAAGAAATACTGAAATCATGGTTTGTAGGGGTCAGTAAAATACCCACGCTTTTCATCAGTATTTTTTGTAAGTAGTGAAAATAAAGAATATTATCAACTAGAGCTAGGACGAAGTTATTAAGTGACTGTAAATGTAAAGGAATAGAAAATTATTTTTACAACATGAAATATTAGGAAATAAGAGAAACTTTTTACTAAAACCTGAAACGTATATACACTAAAATGGATTAATTTATATTATAAAAATTTATATGTATAAATCAGAAAAATGAAACAAGGAAATCCTTAAATGCAAAAAATTCTGAAGGAACGTGATGATACAGAAAAATTTGCAAACCGAAGAAAAGACGAAATAATTTTCAGGATTATTACGAGAGGCCTATTTAGTAGAAAAAATAATGCAGTAAAAATTAAATAGAACATTTTTTAGTAGGCGAAAGAAAAAGATTACAAGAAGTATAAAATTATAATATGTCCGTTATCTGTTTTAAAATTCAAAAGTAGAAACGATAGTTCAGAATACCAAGATATGGTTTGCATTAATATAAACGGAAAATAAATAGAAAACTGAGATTGCGGTTCTGCGAAATATATTATGAATTTATATTTGAAACAAAATAAAAGTTTAAAATGAAAAATTCTGAAATAGCGATACGATTCTGAAAAAAATGCAGACATGTGAAATGCTACAGTGAACGTGAATAAGAGGTAGTTTTCCGAGGCTGGATCCCCTGTCACCGCTTCCCCTTGTTATGCAATCGGATGCTGCCCGGGAGATAAATTTATCCCCAGGGTTCCTCTCATCCCACATAGACGTGCTGCTCCTGTATGATCGTTTCCGCTCTTACGTTTCATCCCTTGACAAACAAGTACCTCTTTTCACGTCATAAAATGTAATTATTCATATAAGTTTTCATAAGTGAAACAAATTCCTACGAAACCGCCAATGTTCGTTAGAAATGAGCAAAGTTTATATTTTCCTAATAAAATATTTTTTTATCTGAACTATCTACATCAATTTCCTCTTAAATATATTTAATGAAATAAAAATGAGTATTTTCCAATATTTAGTAATGAAGAAATATTATTATTATTAATTGTCTAAAGAGCGGCAAGATTGCACATTTGCTTGTAGGAAAAAGCTGACAAAAAATGTAACATCTAACGGTTACAATAAAAATTTATTTAAAATTTAACACATTATTTAAACATAAACAATAACTTAATTACAAACATAAAGACTAAAATCAATTATTATTTATTAAAGGAAACGAATTTCGTCAACAGAAAGAAATTACAAGAAAAAGATTTAACAATGATGGGAAGATGTAATATATTAATTTAACTTGATTTTCTTTTGTGGAGCAATAAACAACAAAACAGGGCCGAGAGAAATAAAATCAAAACAAACTATGGCTGTTTAAGAAATCAACATGCTTAGCACGAAAACATCTCTGTCAATATCGAGTCCAGGGGAGTCATCTCATACAAATGTAATCCAGGCGATGGTTTCCAGCAGCCGGAACCAGGACGACTCTCGTATTTCCGTCGTCTAGAAAATGCATCAACAAACTCCATGTTTCCATTTCTCATTGAACATTACTAGCAGCGAACTACTTATTGGTTTCATTTTGAAATCAATTTTTTGGGTGACCCTTAAACATTGACACCTAGCAAATAAATGGCTTTTCCGCACCTCTCCGACTTCAAAACTTCAACCATCCAACTCTAACAAACTTCACGAAGTTGAGATGTAGCCCTCAGTCTATAGTACGACTCATTTCAAAAGGTAAAAATAATAACTAAAAAATTAAACTAATGTGATTCATTACATTAATTAGGGATATTAAATTCAAATGGATACTTCTTTATTATATTTCTTTCAATCTATGAATGTCTATATAGTTTCCTCGAAGCTACTAAAATATAGATTAATAAAAAAGATGGCTTTACAACAACTTTTATTTAAAAAAATAGCATGTAAGTTTCATAGTGTTGATAAGAAAAGTAATGTTACAGAAGAATATTATAAGTGAATAAGACCGTAGTAGATTGGATGAGAGCTAAGCCTTTAAGCCTAAGTACAAACGACTGCGGCTGGCAAGTTAGCAAACAGCAAAGCCACAGAATCGTCGACCAGTCGACTCCACAGCATCTACAAAATCTCTTCTACCAAACTATGAAAGGACAATCAGCGAGATAAAAAAAATTTGAAGCAAGAAGTAAAGTTTTATTTAAAAAATTGATAGTCTGTAATGGTTATTTACATAAACTACTGTGATGTGCGTTAGTTAGGAATGACAATGGGTGACCGCTCGGAACTAGGGAAGACCTACGCCTCTTTGAACTCCGCTTGAGCCTGAAACTTAGGTCCGATAGCGTCATGCGTAGCGTACGTCACCACACATGCTCTCAACCATTACATAGTTTTCTCTTCACTAAGACAGGAAATTAATAGGCTCAAATAAAAATAAAGACACGAATTATCGTTATATGGTTTCTTAAAATTAACGATACATGAGCCAACCCCACTATTGGCGCTTTTCAATATCTCTACAGTTCATATGAATCAAGTGCAAGTTCACCTCTAAATTAAACATAGAATTGTATTAAAAATCATTCTATAACATTAATGATTAGTTTCACAAACCTGTTCAGTTGTCAACGGTAAAACAGTGACATGGTACGGATAGAAAACATCGACTCTGTGGTAAATGAAAAATGATTTCAACTTCTACACCAAAAAAACTTAAGGTCTGGATAGACCGATGACAAATTTAATTATACTATTAAAGACTCAAAATCATGGCATTTCACGAATTTTACCTACCTTCTATGTTGTCTTTACTTTTAAGTCTCTTAAAAACCCTTCCCACTTTTAGAACACTCAACTGATAGATATGTCAAATATACAAGCTATTGTTGTTATTTGAACTTGATTCCTTTTATTATTTATCACTACCACGACTATTATTTTGGGAACGTTCACAGTTATACTAAGATTTAATCTTGATTTTGAAGTGTCTTAATGTTCTTCCCATTTTAGTAGTAGGTTTAAATATTTATGGGAGCGCGTCTTATGAATAAAATACTCATTTACTTCCCTGTAATGTCAATATTTAAGAAAAAAAATTATTCAGCTAGTCACAATTGCTGGTGTATAATTTAAATCTCATTTTTAAGCGAAACGGAGCCCCCATATGTTTTGAGATTGAGTGCTGTTACTTAAAATTAATAAATTTGAAATAGACACGAATCTCGGTTGTTTTAGCGTTAATGTCTCTGTGGTCAACTACGACACTAAAGATGCAACTCATACTATAATTCAGCCCTAGGGTGTGAGGTTCCAAGCTTTCGAATCATAATCCCGACATTATCTCCGAAAACCAGCCGTCGCAATAGGTTAGGACGAACATTTATGGAACAATCCTATTTACACAACTATTAATTTTATTTGATTAGTGGATTGACTAGTGATTAGTGGAGCTGAAACTAAGAGGTAACACATGTTGACAGTTCATTATCTGATATCCTAACGCAAATGCCGCACCCACCAAGCAAACCTCCTGCTGCTTCAACGGATAGAGTGAGCATGCTCACCCTCTCTCTCATATGTTGCCAGATACCATGAAAATATGTAATATAGTACCTTATTAAATTTAAGACAAGATTTAATGTGATGACCAGCTTAAGTTCATGCCAGAAACGCCAAAAGACGAAATTGTAAATATCATAAACGTTATTTTTCTTCCAAACAGATTTTAACATGAATAATTGTTTCAGAGGGTAAGTGTTTCAAATCCTTATAGTCCGGTTTATAAAGGAATATTTTCTAAACTGCAATTTATATAAACATTCTAGAGGGAATATTGACCAATGAAGTAGTCCGCTGTGTTGTAAAAACAGTTTCAAGCTACTAATAGTCTTTGAGCACTAGATTAGGATAAGCCTTATGTATTACTTAAGCACAACAACTATTAAGTCTACTTTGCGAAACGTGATCAATTATAAATAACACAGAGCAACTTGAGAAAACACCATGGTAAGTTTTAGATGAATTAATATTGAAATTCTGTAAGAAATAAAATTCCTTATTATTCTTTAGAAATATAGCATAATTTCTTGTAAATGAAGTAAATATTATTTCTCTTGTAATGCAATATAATGTTTCTTAACATGCAACAGTTTTAGTATCTCTTTCCTGTTAAAAATCAGTTACAAACATATATATATATAGTAATAATTGACTATATATGTTTATATTTTATCTTTAATTAAATGTGAGGTGCCGGTCGGTAGAATTGCGTTCAAAGTTTTGAAACGCAAGCCATATTCTAAAAGTGTAAGACGTCCACTACTTGGTGGTTGGCTGCATATAATATTACGACTTCTACCTACCACGAGTTTGAATGTTGCCTCGTGATGTTATATTCATGTGACACGGCAAAAGCAATGTATAAGCGGGGGGAAGAAAAATGTGGATTTATTTCACTAATGATACGTGCCAATGTGACATAAGAGACAATGGCAGAGGGTAGATTGATGTGGCGCGGAATCTCGGTAATGGCAAAGCAGGTTGGCTGTTCACGTGCTACTGTCGTTAAAGTGGTTGAAGGATGTGAAACCTCGAGTAAGTAACATGGAAATGATCGTACACGTCTATGGAAACACGTGGAGGTCGGAGGTTTGTCCACACTGTAAAGTAGGATGGGGAGAATAGAATGATTGTATAAGAACCATACAGTGCAGATATTTGAAGATACTGAATCGCTGCTGTTTTGCAATCCTATTTTGGAGCAAGTTACTAATAAGGTAATTGTCATAATGAAGTGGCTGATAAGTGTTTATACAATAAACGGATGGGTAATCATTAAATGTTACATATAAGGAGAATTTACAACGTCAGAGAAGAAATTACTATCTTTTTGTTTAATCATTTGTCTTACTTGACGATACATGACGAGTTTAGAAGTGGAAAACTTATGACGAATTGTGATATTGGAATTTTATTAAATATAACGGAAAACGCATAAATAAAGTCAAGGTTGGGTGTGGAAAGCACGCGCGTGAGTGTGCGTGGGCATACAGACCAGGTGGGCGCCATATGGGCTGGCGAGGGAAGGAAAGGAAAGGAAGGGAAGGGAAGGGAAGAGAAACGAAGGCCTAGTCTGGCTAAATTACTTCACTCGTCGCCACGGCACGCGGTCGTGAATTATTGACGCGCGAGGGAGGACGCATCTGCCTGCCAGGGGAATAATAGGTGCCGGACATTCGTGTTTGTTCTTAATTAAAACCCACAATAGACCCGTGACCACCTAATACGGCCTTAGACTTCCGTCATTTACATTTTTATGTTACAATTGAAAACAAACATTCGTGTGAATAGACTTTAAAAATAAGAATTTAACTTCCATCCGACTTTGGTATCGCTATTATTTTATTAATAAGATTCATATCAAAGATATATGAAAATATTATATATGTATATAGAACAGATAAGAGGTTGAGCATTATTAAAATATCACGATAGATATACATTGGATAAAAATACGTATTTAATATTATCAGAAATCTTTTCTATAAAACCAAACTTGAACAGTTGTTCTCTTAACAACTGAAATAGCTTTCGTTTCTTATTAAATATACCTCATTGACAACTCATCGTCCTTTTCTTAAATTACATAAAACGGTATTAACGGTCAGAAGGTCACAACTTTTTAAATAAGTGAATTTTACATTTTCTTTAAACCCACAGGTGTTTTTACTATATTCATTAGAAATGTTTAATTTTTGTAAGCATTAACGATGCAAAGCGCTTGGTATATTTGCTACAAATTGCAATGGAAAAGAACGCTCAGTCGTGGACAGGATTTGCTCGTACTGTTCCCTTCCAGGTTCGATGCGGATTGCCTGAACTCTGATTGGCTCCTTCCGTTGCTCCAATCCCAGGAGCCTTGCGAGTTTTCCGGAGGAAGATGAAAAGGGGGTCTGATTCTTTACTTAAGCTGAATCCTATATCCTTATTAATGAGATTTTTCCAATGTCTGATTAGAATGGCTCCAAATAGTACTTGAGGTACCTCCTCTAAGGCTGTTGAGAAGTTTAAAAAGTTTGCCCATCACTGGTCTAGACAATAACCAATAATACATGTACCCTAACATGAATTACAAATTAGTGTTCCTTTAAAAATGAATTTGTATCGATATTTACCTATCTTTACTATAAGTAAATAGCTTGCCCAAATTAGGTCATAAATAGAGAATATAAACGTAAATGAACAGATCATATTGCATGTTTACTTGTCTGTTTTACTTTTAAGTCGCTAATAAGCATAGTAATTATCATTGCAGTCTGGATGAATCGTTTTATAAAATTAATTATGATTATTATTACTGTTTTAAATAGTTATTCATACAGGAAAAATATTTTGTTTTAATTTTTGGAATTGACTTTTAGCTATTTTACGTTGTATGTCAGTATAATAAAACATTTATAATTTACTTCATTCAGTTACTATTATATTATTGTTAAATCTGCAGTCTGTTAATATAATGTTTCCGTTAATTTAGATGAGAGATTTACAATTGGATAATTCTTTACAAAATTCGTGTGGTTTAGTAGTATTTGTTTTCATAATTGACTTTGGATTAAACCTACAAGCAGAGGCATTACTGGAAGCCGGAATTAAATAGATCTCACGACTTTTAATTACCACCAGAAGTTTGTGAAATATTAAATTTACAGAAATATATATTATACGGAAATTTTGTTCGTTCAGATAGCAATCCGTTTTATGTAGCTTGAGATCAAAAATGCGTAACACGATAACGGCACGGGAAATTGTACCGGATGAAAAAGAAATATATTTATTTTGCCATCCGTCGGAGGTTATAATTTATGCAGCGAGAATAGATTACAGAGCCTTTATAATGATCTAAGTTATTGGTTTGTAAACAACTTTTAAAACTCTGGTGAATAAAATATGCTAACATACAAAAAGTGAGGTAGTCTACACTACACAGGTGTGAAACAATTCAGAATTTGTACTTCATGTTTTTATAATTTGATTTTTATTCCTATTTTATATATCCGTTATTTGATACCAAGAAGATAGGTAATCTTCTCATAGATGGAACATACCGGTTATAAAAATTCTCTAGAATTCTACCGGGCGTTAACAATAATGTTCCATAAAGTCACTGCCATAATCTTCAAGTGAAGATTTATTCTTTAAAAAGTAGCATTTAATGATAGTTTATTTAATGTAAGACAAGTTTCCTCTTACCTAAGATTCGTATTTTTGACACTTCGGTAGATGTTTTCATAAATTTACCCCTGGTTCTTTTAATTTTCAAATCAAAAAAGGAAATTTTGGATTTCGGTTTGAAGTTAAGGGCACGTTAACTGCTACTGCTAAACAGTTCAGTGAATTTCACAGGATTTGGGAGTAGTCGTAGTCCAAAAAGCAGTGCAAGTCCAAGCACCCATAAAAATTTACGTGACTGGTTATCATGTTCGTGGATCTCCAGAAAGTAAACTGTTACTTGCAGTCTGATAGATTTACATATCACATAGAAGTTTAAAAAATGTCAGAAAAAACGTATATTTAGAATACGTTTCATTTTAACTATCACAGAACGAGTAATTAACAGACAATATGTAGTAAAATTGAAATGCGGTGTGTATGTGAACTCGCACAATAATAACAAGATATTACACTCGTAATTCCCATTGAAGTATTGTTTAGATTCTTGTGTGAAGACATGACTACGCCGTTTTTCTTCATGCGCATAATAATTTGAACGTATCACAATATTTTCCCATGTTTAATAACTAATTTTACACATGTAACTGACTGTAGACCATGTTACAAATCTAAGACAAAATTAATGCTGTTAATTCATGTAATGAGTTAATTTCCTTAAAATAATATTAAAATGGATTTTTGTGTGTTCCAACTCAAAGGTCAATAACTTTATAATTTTTGTTAATAAATTTCAATTAATTAAGTTATTAAACTTAGAAGAATATTCCGAGTGACTAGCCGCGTTGTTTGTCGGGCCGAATATTCAATTAAAATACTAAATGTGCCGTTAGGTTCATGTTAAATGAACGGAAAAGGTGTCGCAATTACTTTGCACTTACTCGAAGCTAATTATTTTTAATAGCATCTAAGCGTAACGCAAAATCTTTAAAATTACTTTCTGCCGCCAGTTCCTTAAAAATTTAATATTTAAATGAAGTATAAAATAATGCGTTCGACACGTTGATGAAAGTAGGAAGCCTCTATTATGCCTATGTTAAAATAGTTCATTTTTAGGTACTTTTTTTAATAACCGTTATAGATACAACATTGTAATTTTCACTACTTATTTAGCCTGTATGTGTATGGAAGAAGAATAAATTATTCATTATAATTATAACTTTAATTTATTGGTGAATATATGTCATTATCGAAAGGCTTAGAAGATTTGTATCCATCACTAATAATTCAAATCATTTCATCTGCTTCCTCACATACAAAAAAGTTAAACATTATCTGTGAAGATTTTAATGCTGTATCTATAACCGTTTCCGAGAAGAAAGAAATCTCCATCTTGCTAATGTTTAAGTAGCTACCTGATTCTCCGCAAGTTTAAACTACATTCCTTCCCAGGTGGATGTTTGACCTTCACTTCCTGATAATTGAATTGCAAAGACCATTCTTTAAAAAATTGACTGAATTATGGGGATCGAAATAAAATTTTCCGATGGTTTCTTGAAATTCACCTTGTTAGGTTGAATACATTTCGTTTGCCGGCATTATAAGTTGTACCAAATAACTGAAAAATATTTTTTCGTACAATTTTCCCCTTTTACATAATAGAAAATGATTCGAATGAAACAATAACGCCTCAAAACTCGTCTAACTTTTTATAATAAGAAGCATTTAATGGTGACTTAAGGTAGGCAATGAAAAATATGTAATATGTATTAAGTTATCAGTTGTATCGGAATAATGATCCTCCTGAATTTTAAATTAAAATTAACATTTCATACTAAGCGCGCGAAACATTTAAAAAATTTAAAAAGTCGGTGTTATTAATGTTCCAGTGAATGTTTTCAGAAAATCTTAGTTTTTCTATTCGACTTGCTAGTGAAGTTGGAGCTGGTTTCCGAGTCGAAATACCAACATATTTTTGGTTGCTTTAAATTGAAATTCACCCTTATTATATTCCGCTATTGCAAGATTTAAAACTCGGTGATCTGAATTGACGACGTGTTATTTCGTTACAATATAGGCACTTATTTCCACTCATAAATTTTCTGAATAAAAAGACCAGCGATAACAATCGTTAATTTCGTTGGGTACAAAACAATATTGCATTCATTTTCCCTTCAAAAAGTGCTCAAATTTGAAGATTACGAAATAAGTACATGTTTTCGACAAGAAGGCATCACGTCCGCGCTTATGGAATATATTTTGTTGTTTTCAACCAAATTAATGCAGGATAATGCATTTTCTGGCTCTGGGGCTACTTACAAATTTAAGAAGATTAAAAAAAAATAAACCAAAACTTGCAGGTGCAATTGAACGAAAATTTTTCAAGAGAAAATTGTTTCACCCAAAAAAACAAACAAAAAAATGATTATGTCGGGAATGTCTCGTACTCTCTCTGGTTTTTCAAATTTCTCACACGCCGAGACACCTTCACTTATTTTAGAAAGTATAGGTACAGGGTCGATGACCTTGGGCATAAGGCAAGAGTTGTCCCCTGATGCCATGGAATCAGTCGGCGAACTGCCACCTGGAGACACGGAGAAGGGAATGCTGCAACCTCACAGCAAACTCGCCTCCCGTCATTCTAAAGGGCGTAGGAATAGTACCTAATGCCCGACCTACCTGATGCTACTTTTCGAGGGTTTTCCCTGCATTTCTTTAGGTGAAACACCGGGTAGGATCCTTAAACTCTAGCCCGGGGGCCCTAGTCAACACTTGGCTACCTTGCTCTACCTTCCACAGCCTCTTTTCAATTCCTTTTTTATGCAATTAAAGGGGAGTTGCCTGTTTCAGGATCACCCTCATGTAGCCTGTTAAACCCCCTTCTCCCCCCTCTCCACCCCCCCCCCCAAAGTAGCACAGGAAATGTACCAGTGACTTAGCACTAATGTTAAATAAAGATTTAATGAGTAAAATATTCAAATAAGATTAGTTTTAAATGATAACTTCGTTTGTACAATAATTAGTAAAAACCTATAATGTTCATGGTGTACAAGAAGCTGTAATTCGAAACGTACACCGCATCACTAGTTCTTAGAAATTATTTTACTCGCACACGTTAGAAGATCCTGAGAAGAATCCTGTCTACCCCCGTTTAATTTAAAGTTGGAACGAATCCGCAAACATTTAAGAAATTAACGTTTCCCAGATTAAATTAGAAGTAAGGTAAACCTTCGGTTTCAAGTTTCCCCTCATTTACAAGTTGGCGAGCTTCTAGTATCGTGTTTGCCGCCAGTAGTTCATGAAAGTGCTTCCCTCCAGTATCCGACTGCAATATCAGCTGGGTAATATTTACGTTTGGGGTCCCCGCTCTAGCCATATCCCAAGCTCCTCTCTTTTTTATATTGGCCCTGACATATTTCGATTATCGAACTTAAACGCGCCCTCGGCCCTACTCGGGGAGCGCATCTAGCAATATTGAAAAACTGATGAGAGATACCGACCCTTCCAGCACGCCAGAATAAGAGGCACGCTCATTTTAACAGAAACAGAAGAAATATTTTCGTTATTGTCTACGGGGGATCAGATTTTACGCCTATATCGTTAGGGGACGAGGAGAAAAGCTCGAAATTAATTGCGAGTGACGAATGAAAGCAGTATCACCAGCCACAAAGAATTCATTAGTGCTGCGTCTCTGCGTCCACGTTACCTAATGCCTCGTTACTCTTGCCACGAATTTCCATCTCTCGAACGTCAACGCCAACCAAATACGCTACAATTTATTACCCTCCTCTAGAGTTTCTTACTGTAAATTTCATTATCATAAGATTTATAAATGTAGGACTCACGGGAACAAAAATGGAAGAAATTATAATCATGTATGTATTAGCCGCCGGAAAATGCGAAAACAAGACAATCAAGCCCTATAACGTTTTATAAGTACAACAGAAAATATTTGTTTATTAAACATTTTGTTAGCGTCGAGAGTAAATGGTTTGAATACATTAATTAAACTGTGTTTTTTTTAAAAAAAAAAGTTTTGTGAAAAACTGTTGAATGCAGCAAAGACAAAGACATGATTGTATTATTTTCTACTTTTTGTTGAGGAAATGATATACATTTTCATAGTTAATATTAAAAAATACAAAATAAAGGAATTCCGTTAAAATTTACCCTTATTTAATTAAATATGATAAATGAAGTTTCGTAAATGAATTACACTAAAATAATTTATAAGTTAATAAGTTAACCAAAATGAAAATTAAAAACTTAGTTAATCATAATTGATCTTAAAAGCCAACATTCGCGGTACCATTGCGGACAGAATCGGAACACTATACAATTATAATAAATTTCTGATATGGCTTCAACCAAGACAAGTATAACATTCGACAACATTAAGACCACATGATCTCAGAATCGGCGACCGAAAGCTTCTGGTGCGGGTTTGCTGTAATAGATGCAGCAAAGTGTTGAGAGGATACCAGCTTATGGACGCCGGATCAGCTTCAGATAGCTCGCCGCTTCAGAGATATCAAAATACAGCTTCGAACATCTCCTAAAAAGACTGCAATATGAATTAAAGTAGGATGACGAAAACAATTGTATTAGCCAAGAAGTTATGTATACAGGAAATAGTGGGAATTTAATTGGATAGCATTCGAAATTTTCAAGATCGACTTAGAGAAAGGACCTGAACGGTCTGGGGCGTTGAAGGAGAGAATTGAATTTTGTCAACGACAGTGCTATGATGAAAATCTCTGGCTCCTGGATAGAATCTTAGTATAACAGTTTACAAAGACTATTTAATTCAAAATTAAAATGAGAAAATCTGCCGCAATTAGATGTAACGCGGACTCCTTAGACCCGTGAATAAAGCCATCGCAGAATTGCAGATTTGCCTTCCGCTGGAAGTCGATCAGGAGCCGCGGTCTCACCTGCAACCAGTCAACCGGTCAACAGAATCGGGACGCGAAACTGTAAACCTATACATTTACTTAACACACACATTTGTAATGTAACTGCATAGCATAAAGTCATATACGTTCTGTTTTCCGTAAATTTTCGTATTCGTTCTTCATTGTAATAATGTATCCATTTCACTTATGTATGATCCAGGGGAAGTTGATGCTTCATACCAATCAGAGAGCATTCAAACTTATAATGAACAATATTGCTCATTTGTTGGATAAAGTCACACTACAACAGTATTTGCATGTGCTTTTAAAGTTATTTACAACTTAATGTGTATACTGTTTTGTTTTGCGCTAACTTAAAATAAATTCTTTGCTTAGTTCGCCTTTACTGAATAAAATAAAATTTACAATATGCCACCATTTTTCTTAACCATTGTGTCAATAAATATTTTTAAAACTGTAATTAATCGACAATAATTATTATTAAATAAAAAACTATATCAACCTCTTTATTTATGAGTTCGGTATACGATCCTCCATATGTTAATTATTGAATTAAGAATTTTAAGAAAGTGTCCTTGTTTCTGACCTTCCTAGAAATGGCAGGCCTGCTGAGAGTGAAGCATATGAAGACAGCGTTTGTCGAATAGATTATGCTCATACTGAATACACTATAAAATACATTTCTTGAATGACTAGAAAATGAAAAATTGTCCTGGCTGTGCAAGCTACAATACAAGTAGCCGATCGTAAAACCTCGTCAGATAGCTACCAAAATCGATCACGTAAATCGTTTTTCAGTCAGGAATTAAACCTTTGTGTACACTGCAAGTTGATAAACTGCGAGAACGTTTCCTTACAGGTGGATGAAGGCAGTTTTAAAGCCTGATGAAACATTATACATAACGAGGCTGGTCTCATTCCAGTTAATATTTAATTAGACGTTTTGGAATTGTTCATGGTATCTTACTTAGAATGAAACTACCCAATGATCAATTATCAATATGATGGAATGTTCCGCTGTTTACCCATTCCTTGACGGAAATTTTCTCACTGGTGGATTGTAAGGAATGAATCGACACCACTGAATTATAATACTTATGTTGGGGCTTATATCATGGACCGAGTTTTTTCACACTTTTTATAATATTAAAACACTGAATACAAGAATAAACATGGTATGTGTAATTTTAGAGAAAAAATATTGGATCATACTTGGCGAGAACAGACACTTAGACATTCCCCGGGCTACCAAAATGACGAAAGTGGAAACGTACTCAAGTAAGTTGTATTGCAACATATTTTAAATACAGGTGTAAGATTATAATGAAAATTAATTTACGGAGTAAAGGCAAACAGCCATTACTATCATGTTTACAGGACAATATTACTAGGAAAATAAGGTAGACGAATAGAAATTTCAATTGAGAAGTATGTATAGTATTCTTTATTGGAGTCAGTAGTGGAAGCGGAACGTTAATGTGGCTCAATAAAATGTAATGATGTGAATCTGTAACCTTATTAATATTGTTAAAGTATTTTTCAACTTTAAGTATTAGAATAATTTCTATCTTCACAAATAAATTCAACCAGCACAGCTAGTCTTTGTGACCAGCCATAAATTGAAGTTGAATATAGCCTTTAGTATCTTAGCATGTTTCAGGTTCGTCTGATAATTTAATTTGCTTACGTTATACAGTGAGATCTCACATAAGATACATATCTAAAGTCTCTTAAATAGAGGCAGATTTCTCCAAAACAGAGTACCCAATTTTGATGTTAAGTGCAGGTTTTATTTATATATAATAATAACACCTTCATATTTTCTGTAGTTAATGTGAAGGCTGCAGGCGTATTTAAGTCTGCATTGTCGTGTAGAAACTGCTGCTTTGTGAAATGTATGATATTGCTGCCATTGTCCATTGTTGGAATACTGTATTTCTGCATCTCTCTAACGGAATTTGTGCGGACCCATTAGCCTCATTAGTGCAGTAGGGAACTCCTTCAGCGAATAATCGCTAACAGGCTTGCTGCGCACTGGAAGACAATAATTAACTCGCACAATCGGAGAAGAATACTATACGTGCTGGGGATATAATTCATTGTAACATAAAAACTATACACAGCACTTATTCAGAAGTATATATAAATTTTAGTGTTGTTAAATACAAATAACATCTATTGAATTGAAAGGTATTCATATACTGTGATGGACTTTACTTTCCTCACAAAAAATTTCAGGAGGCGGATAATTTACGCCGTTCAAATTTAAACTTATATACCACAATAACAAAGATATCTCAATTGCATTCATCCATTGTCAGGTGAATTCTTTATCAGTGGCAAAATTACACCCACAGTGACATGCTATAACTAGCAATTTTGAAAATAAAACACTTATTGTTAAGGAAATGAGTTCCGTGTCGAGATTATATATTCCCCCAATGGTGGATAACTTGTGAAAGTTTTCTTACAATTCCACCATCACATTCAAATATCTTTTCATGTAACCTAAAACTTAAAATTCAGTTTGTATGTCTTTCTGAAGTTCCTATCACTTTCCTGAACTATCATTATTTTCTTGTAGTATCATTTTCTTCTTGATTTGATAACTTTCAGAAGTGAAGGAAAAACTCAAACTCTCTTAATAGTTTACGACTACTAAAACTAATTTTGAAAGACCATGCAGTTTAGAAGGATGGAAAATGGGCGAGTAATGCCTCTAAATCCTCCTAAGATCCCTCAGACGCATTGTTTGATAGGATCATAGGCTACTACGGTATCATCCGGAACATGCCTGACATCTTGGGAATTCAGGACCCACATAACACTGCATACCCCGAATTTGGTATTGGAACTTAGAACATAGAATCATAAGGATTAATCTTTCTATGCAGTAAAAGATATGTAATTAATTAAATTATGTAAAAGCTAAGAAATAAATGAGTATCAATTAAACTGAAAAGTGACAATGGTGCTACAATAACTTACCTCAAGTGCGTAGTGCGTCTTACATTATTGTGTTGACTATACAACCTTTTTGAATTTTCCTGAAAATACAACTAACTCATAGAAACTGAATGTGTGCTCATAAACTATTAATACCGACATCAGAAACATCAGAGCAATTTTGACAAAAAATCTTCGATTTATGAATACGTTTCTCACATTATTTAGGATTACGAACACGTGCGTAATCTAAATTCTCAGTATGAGATCTAATGATTTAATTACGTATGTCTTTTCCTGAAAAAGTCCCAAACTTACTGACGAAACGTTGTATGTAATGAGTAGATTAATATAAAAATACTGACAGAATTTTTTATTTTATAAATGTCAAATAAATTTAAATATTCGTATTCAGCGTTTTATTTACCATGTTGAAGTGCTTTCAAAATGAAGAGGTACACGTGTTTCAATTTTAAAGTAAGAACCATGAGAAATTACATATTCAACCCAAAATGAGGATGTTCAAAACTATGATTTATAATCCACAACTTCACATTTTTTTACTTATATTTCCTAAATTAACAAATAAATTTCTAGGAAAAGAAGTTATATTTTTATTCATCCCGTATAACCAGTAACAGAAAAATAGATGTTACTTGAAATTTAGAAAAATGCACTTCCGGAAACCTCACAATTACGCTGTACGTTCGGAAAAACATTTCAAACTCACTTATGGAAAATGAGTACCACGTCAATCGCCCTATCACCTTTTTTTATGATAGGAACGCAAGCTGCCGGACCATCGGGCTCAGTGAATTGAGTTATTGATCCACTCAGGAACTGCTGAGGACTTTCTGCAAGACTTTCTCAATAGCCTCCGAAGACGCTTAACTTCTCGAACAGTTGTTGCATTAACAAGTAAAAGTCCAATGAATTTAATCACGAATGTAGCAGACCGTAAAGGCCAAGAAACTGAGCCACCTCTTCTCTCGCCATTCTACGACAACGAAGCTTTAAGAAAGCGAATCTTGCGAAACGCAAGACGAGCTGAATTGATTCTTTAATGACGTACTTTATTTGTTGTGTTCTATATTGAACTGCTTGTGTGCTGTGACACTTCTTTTTTTCATTAATTTCTTACCAAAGATTAAGTGATCTTTTCTTGGTGTGTAGTGATAAAATCCTGACATTTCTTAATAGTAATGCTTTTCAGAAAGGAAAGACGTTTCCTTATTCAGTAGACTGAGGTCAACTGCATAATTTGGGCCGAAATTAATTATGAGATAGTTTTTCGTGAAATAATGACAGCACACCATGCCAAAGAATCGAGTTTAAACCTTTTCCAGTACCATTAGTCCGTTTCTCGTCGACTTTATTTGATATCTGAATATATATAATACGAAAGAATATTTCGTCTAATATAAGTTTTAAATCAGAACGGCGTAAAATGAAGGAGTTGTTGCTCTTTCATTCTGTCTAAACTTAAACAAATTATCTCATTACTTTGATACCCTTTCGTCGAAAATATCGTCTTTAACAAATAAATTCAAATTTAAATGTAGCATCTGTGTGCAAAATAGTGCCTTCAGTATTGTGTAATTCAATGGTTGATGAACGCAAACAATTCGGTAGGAGTGTACAGGAATTATTCTGATGGCTTTCCACAACATAGCCCACGTTATGCGTCATTAAATATAAACAGAATTGCCGGGACGCATTTGACACGGGTTTCATTACGGATAATGTACCAAATACTCTGTACTCAATCTACTGTCTATGGATTGTGAAATAAAATTGTGCACCTTTCTGTTCTAGTTTGAGCCCAATTGATCCTATCTGAATGGATGCAACAGGACGTATGTTATGATCCGCTCTCATCTCTGGAAGTGGTGAATTCTCTTTTCAAGTTTATCGGAGGAACAACTTGGACACAGGCTTGTAGTCGTGCCCAATTTTAGATATTAGTTCTGTGTCTGCCTTTCACACTTATTTTTTTGGTTTATTTTTCACAATCCAATGCAGAAAGACTTCTTTTCTCATTTAAAGCCAATTATGAGTCCTTGAAATGTTCCAATTAAATAATTAGTAGCCCGAGTCAAATCGTTCACGATCCCATGCTTTCCAATCAACAGTTACAGAATAAATTGTCTCTTAAGAAATGGAAGCGTATTTAATCAAAACGATCTCAGGAAATAGTATCCATTTCATCCAGTGTAGAATGTTTCGTGCACATGTTGGAGGCGCTAAAAGTTTTGTTTGGACGATTGATCTGTGAGAAAGGACAATCATCACTAAATTAACAAAGATGGTGACGTACTCGCTGGTGGACTGTGGGCTCCTGGACTAAGTTGTTACAGAGTTGCAGGATGGATATCGACGAGGAAAATGGTTGGTAGCTGACGGAAAACAAAGATGTTAAAAATGTGTCACAAATCGCCTAATGATTTTGTTGCCAAATAACATTAATCAATGAAATAATAATTATAGAAAAAGGAAGGTTGAATTGTTAAAAACAAACGAAATAGTTAGACAGCTTAAATACTGATAGTATATTTGACAGTTAATACTAAGAAATAATACATTTAATAGTCACAGATGCTATGCTTTCTTATTCTTAATTGTAATGTGCTCCTAGTTCGATAAGATTATTAAAATATCTAACTACAATTTATTTTCAACTTCTTTTATTATTATTATTAAAATATTGCTGACACCAAAGCAGGTGCCAGGTGTGTAAAATTGGTTGAGATATTCTTCCGTTGTCCGTGTAGTTTACAGATGAGAGAGCGAGTAGTCAAGAAACGAAAACTATTTGGTAGGATGTTTTTGTAATTCGAGGAAATGATTTTTTTTACATAATTCATGTGAAAGTTATTGGAGTTTATTATATTGATGCCTCCCATCATAAATTAGGCTGCAATAATTACTGAATATTTCCCTGATTAATAAACGATTTAAATGGGGAAGTTGACAAATCACGCTTTCCGAACAGCTAAAAATAGTAGGAGTTGAGCTCTATAATGGTGGCGGCAATGTAAGGCTGTCGTGTTTGAGCTGGTTCAACGAAGCGCACACTGATCATCAGGCATGTATAACCCCTTGATAATACGAGCTGTAGGTACACAACCCACGGGCAACCTCAATCTGGACTGCGCTTTTCCGCAAATGTTCACACTCTCATTAATCACGGTGCACTCGGGCCCAGTAATAATTCATTAGCGCAGGCAACATCGCGGATTTTGCACAAACCCGCGTTTATTTGCGCCCTGCTATCAGTGGGGAACGCCCGCCTTCATGCGTTTCATACATCAACAAGTTGAAACGTTATCTGTAATTTAGCATGCCACCAACAAGTACTAATTTCATACTGTGTTGCTCACATATCGTCGTGTGTAATCATCACAAAGCCGGAAAATTTAAATCAATAAAATTGCACTTTTCAAAATAGGCCACAAAATCACATGAAACAGAGCAAAAGCAAACATCGTCATGCATAATGCTCGTGCTGTTCAACTCCTATGTCACAATTTAATCGAAAGCGAGAGGATTTTATGTACCAGATAAGTAAAAAAGAGAATTGAAAATAACGTCACTACGGATAACTGTACTTTTGCAGTTAATTAACTAGAAGGAATATTAGGTTTTGAAGCTGGTTTGTCTCCTTCAGAGAGAAAGTTCTGGATAAGATGCAGGGTGACAGCTAAATAATAAATAATTTTAAAATTTGATCATTACAAACCCTTTTACATTACAAACGCTTTTTAAGCACATACATTTCGATGACTATCACTGCTTTCGTCATGCGTTACGAATCACTTGCTGCATCAAGGTTCCTTCAAACCCCGGTCAGAAGAGAGAACGTGTTCACATTGGTGGATAGTCAAAGAACCGACTCGTTCGCTCTGCGAGCCCTTGGCCACAGTTGGGAACCTAAACCCAGAAGGCGATGGTAGTAAATAAACAACGTAGCGTCTCTGGTTAAAAACATTAAACGGCGGGAAACCCAACAAGATTTTCTTAATTTAGTTCACCGGGTAAGCCTTCGTTCCTTAGTTGATGAAACCTAATCAAGCAGAAACTTAAAAATATAATTGATAATTATAAATCTTCATTTATGACATTCGTGGAGTTAAATTTTTTAAAAAGTGTCCTCATAAACCAACTAACTATAGTCCTATGATGGCACAAATGTAAAGTTTCTCAAATTTGATGTATGATTCTTAATACAAGTGTTTATAATAAATAATTAACGAAAATGACGGAGAGTAAACTTAAAATTTGTTCAAAAGAGTCCATATATTTAAAAGTAAAGGTACCGACCTTCCAAAATCCTAACTTTTGTGAAAAACTGGTCGGAATAACTTCACTGTCTAGTTTAAGATAGTGAAGTGACTGCGGTATATATAAAAGGCGAGGGGAAAGACTCGCCCGGGGTACACTTTATGTTGAGTTGTAAGCTTTATTTTTGCAAAACATACAGAAACAGGGACAGAAAGTATGCGTCCCGTAGTTACAACAAGGTTACTACGAGACTTGACTAAAGTAGCATCAGAGAAAACTTGAAAGCGCCAACATCCTAAGAAGAATCTGGAGGCAAAACCACGTAATTAAATTTATTTTTTAATTGTTCTAAAACCACGATATTTTATTAAAAACTCTGTGATGGAGTTCATATTTTTTATAACAAAACGTTGGCTCGTACTTAAACTAGAATAAAGGAAATGTAATAATAAATTTATTCAGTAAATATTGAATAGAAATTATTATAAATGATGTTAAGTAATATTGAAATAATTTTTTCTTATTTATAAATTATTTTAAGATCATCACAACGGTGTGTAGGAGTTATAGTTAATCATAGTAGCACATATTGAGTTGAGGAACAAAAGTTACGGGATTTAAGAAATATTAGGAAAGACAGAATGTGTAATATGTATGTAAAATATTATTCGGAAATGGAGTAAAATTGGACCCAGTCAGTTGTGAAGTTCGTCTCATTATTATCAAAATAAAATAATATAGACATTAGCGTCCGTACATCGCAAAGCAAATGAATTCGATCTGAAAATGAATCATAAAATACATTGATTGATATATCTAGGTGAATTTGGGTTAGAGGCTTTAATTTAAGACAATAAATAATCTCAGTTTGGAATTGGATAATAATGTTTGGAACGACGATAAGAGCTTGTAATTTATATTGAATATAATTTCTCACTTAAAAGCAAAGGAGCATACACCACAAATCCAGCTCTCATTTCACAAATAACTAAACTGAGATCAAATGTCTAAGGTAGCCAAATTTTTGATTGTAAAAAGTGAAAATACCGCATACTAAAATTTGCTAACGATTTTACACTTTGTTTTAGGAAACTGTGTAATTAAGTGAAACACTACTGAATGGCTCACAGGTATTTAATTTACTCTGGATCAGTGTACTCTTAGCAGCAGACATGAACTGGAAGTTTGTATCTCTAAAGAGCTGAGAAACTATCCTTTACCACATCAAGAATTAGCATTAAAAATTAACCGACTACATTTTTGATAGCTCTTTTAAAATGCATGCGGCTTTATTGTTTTGATTATTTTTCATATGTCATTACCAATTCCTTTTGGTTGATTTTTCAAATATTTTTTCTGAATGGAATTTGGCAGCGTAGCGTAATTTGCAAAAAGAGCCAGACTCATATTCATAATGAACCTGGTTCAAACCAACCCCTGAGCGACGTTTTTAATTATCTCAATTATCGTCAGATTTTCACAGGGGACTTTACACTTAGTTTTCAATAATTCATTACTTTTTAAATTTGCGAATTATTACTCCGAAAAAGTACTTATACCGATACAAACAGAAAAAAAAACAAAGTAAAAAAATAAACATATAAACTAAGGACCGTCCCAAGTCTCCTGTAAAATATTTTTAATGTCAAACGTTCAGATATGGAGAGAGCGCAGTCTATTGCACAGTACTTTAGAATATAACGTTTAATTAACAATTTGGGAGAATATTCAATAATAATAGTTGTACCTGTTAAAACATGAACATCTCTCCTCTCTAATAACAAGGCGATTGGACTAAAGTAGGA
Organism: Eucriotettix oculatus; assembly: GCA_034510155.1. NCBI lineage: Eukaryota > Metazoa > Arthropoda > Insecta > Orthoptera > Tetrigidae > Eucriotettix > Eucriotettix oculatus. The sequence goes on along the minus strand of CM067378.1, from coordinate 62,155,285 downwards.
GCAATTTTGAATTACTTTTTGAGAGTTAATATTATTTATACACCTTTTCGATCTGTGAGAAATACACAATTTTGATCATAGTTCCGGGATTTAAGAAATCCCCTCTAAGAAGTTTAAAATATCTTATTTATCAGTGGTAATATACACGATTCATATATTGTGTAGCGGAGAGAAATACTCTCCATTTAAATTGTCATTTAATATAAAATATTTAGACAACGAGACGGAAAATATCTTAGAGGTACAGGCGTATCAGCTGTGGAATTTCCAGGATTAGTCTGGCACCGTGAAGTTCGTAGGTTGGTGCCTAGATGAAAATCTGAAGGATTAAGGTTTATCAGTCATCGTATTAGGATAGCCTAAGGAAACATTCCCCTTTTCATCCCTTCCCATCGTCCTCGTTGAGATTTTTGTCTTTTAAGATTCAATAAACTGGCGTAGACACGTCACGTAGAGTAGAGTTTTACTTCATAGTGGGGGTGACAGAGAGATTAGTTGGGATATATAAGGGAGACGAAAAAGGAATTCGTATCCTGAGTTGGAAGGAGAAGGAGATCAGGAATGGAAAGAGAATGAAGATGTCTAGATATAACACTTAAATTCAGATTCTGTAAGAATAAGGATATCCGCAGAGAAACAGAAAAGACCATTTCAGTAATTAATTGAAAGTAAAACAAAAGTCCACCAGAAATTATGTCAACTTAGCCAAAGTTCTGGGCTGAGAGAAGAACTGTTTTTTTTTTACGCCGGATAGTGTTAATCCACTGTCTTCCACGTGATGAGATTACACCCACACGTAAAGGGGGAAGAAACCGTATGCTGAAGGTGCCGCACAGACTTCTCAGAAATCTCCCCTGTTCCTGCTCAAGACTCCAAGTCGCCGAACTCATAAAAAATCAGGTTAGTTTTCCAGTATGGCATAATAATCGAGGTTTCTGATACCCGGTTGTTTGTTTCCCCCACAATATGACCCTATTAGCTAATTTAAGTCTCGTGAAAATAAGTACACTGAGTTAAATAATTATCGTTTTTTCAATAATTAAATCACTTTAAGATTTCCATTAGTTTGCTAGAGGACTCCAATAAAAAATTAAATAATTCAAATATGAACAAGTTTAATAAATAAAGTTTACAATTTATCACTCAACAGTGGCATTTGATCGGATTTTATAAAGTTAATAAGTACCGTAATATTGCTGCTGGTGGTAATTAATATACTGATAAAGAAAATTATTTTTTTGTTAAATATGTTAACGATATACATTAATCAAATCACTTTCAAGGTTTTGAACAATGTTTCATTAAATATATACGAGTCCTTTTGTTCTTGACAGTGACACAATTAATTTTTAGATAATAGTAGCATTTCTTGATGCCCGTTCTGTGAGAACTTCTAAGATCATTCATCTGCAAATATTCCTCAGGAAATCTTAAAGATGCTGTTATAGAAAAATTACAGAGGTGGAGAAAGAGACAGTTTTTGCATAATTGGCATTGACCCGTGCGAAAATGTAACTAGAACTAAAAGAACTGCAATACTTTTCAGTTGAATTGCAACGCGCATGATGAATAATATACGGTCAGGTAGGACAGTTGTCCAGCTGGGAAAGAATGGTAATTAAATGAGTATAAAATTAAAAGTCTTACATTAAAAGTATTTTTACTTATTTTCAGTACACCTGATACGTGGAGTGTGTTGAGCATACAAACTCCTTTTATAATACGATTACATTGGTTTAATTTCTTTTGACTCTAGTTTTGGCGATTCGCATTCTAATATTTGTGCTATTGCACGAGTTATTTCCAACAGTATTCACCATATAAAATAAGGCGCCGAATAATAGAATCATATAGTTATAATCTCTTCTCTATTTAAACTATAACCGTCCCTGCGCTCTCATTAGATGATAAAGGAAACGTAAAATTCGAATAAGAAGTGTCGTTACGATATTTATACCGCAATGTTACGGCGATAGTAAAGAAAACAAAAGTCCACTATATGTTAAAGAAAAATTAAAAATATTGAGAAATGAACCAATTTATAAACTATAAACTTAATTATTAATTAGAATAGTGTATCGAAACTCTAGTATTTTTAAATAAGGCAATATATAATTCTATTTTAATAATTTTGAATTATTTCCTACGAAAAGCTATAGAGATGTTTCCCGTTACAAAATTTCCATCGTTCCACACTAATGTATTCCTTTAAAATCTCATAAACTTTCTTTCTTCATTTCACTGGGACTTTTAAGATGTAATGTATGACATTATGGGAACAACTGACCATAAGGTTTTTGTTTATATTAAATATTTAATGCACAACAATAATCAGCCTTGATATAAGATTTAAATCGAAAAAATTACGACCAATGACAGTCAGTAATTGGAGGTAAATTTATACCATTAAATTATGGAGAAAGGCAGACGTTAATTGATTTACCAAGTGAACTTTATTCTTGTATTAAACAAGTGAAGAACAACAATATTCTATATGAGATTTAAACTTTTTAAAAGAGAATATGTTTTATTAGCGTGATTAGGTTACTCGTGACGACGAATAGCGACGTAGAGTCATGTTAATACATTTTCGTGAAACTTCGGCTTTGTATATGAAATATGTTTTGGTGATATAACTATGTACGAGGTGCGCTCACAATGTAAATGGAATTTTAGTTTTTTGGAAATAAATTTATTTATTCACCGACAATAATGGTATGTCCGCAGAAATATTTCCCATTAGTTATTATTCACTTATGACAGCGCTTATTACAATTTCCGAAATACTTAGGCAATTTGATACTTGGGGTAGGAGGCATTCCTGGTGAATATTTTTACTTGTATTTTAGCGTTGTAATCATACCAGATAAGGTTCCAAATTTTTAACTAAACGTCGTATAATAACTACTGTTAATCTTAACTCATAAAAATTAATATATGTCTAAAGTTGTACTATGTATTGATTTACAAACAGATATTGTAAGTAATCACTACACATAATTCCACTCTTTTTTATTATATAAAAACTTTTATTGAAATGATTTTCAGTTGGTTACAATATCGATACAGTATATACGTTAAGTAGTCAATGCAAGATTATAATAATGCATATAATTAACATGTCGGCAAGTGGGGTAGGTTAATCCATTTTTTAATCTACTTTAGCCGAATGGATTTGGTTTATTTGTTTATTTTGCGAGTACCTGAGAGGTATACGACGTAGGCGGCTGAGGGTTGACAGGCAGTGAACTCATTTTTGGAGGATGTGGTCTGCGGACATGTAGGTATGCTGGGTTAGGGTGTACCTGAATGATCAGAGGGAAAGATGAGGACAATTGGGAGTTTTCTTTTGAGGCGACGGATGTGTGGAGAAGGAGGAGGATTGCTATAGAAATGCTGGATCGTGGGGTTTGGGTGGTTGAGGGCGCTTTTGATTAGGGTAGTTATTTACCAACACAACATCGAATCTGTATGAGAGTGGAATTATATGTCTGAAAAGTAACAGTTGAGCGACTCTGTCTAATACAACCTGAGAAATTACATATTCGCATAACATCTTGATCACACCTCATATATATGTATATAAACGAAATATACCTCTCACATTATTCACAAACTGGGAAAGTCAACGATGCTACAGACAATGAGACCATATGAATACGAACGTGTCAACGGCTCACCTGACTGAACTATATATATGTATATAACGATTGTATACAGAGCTACATTATTTTATGGTGCCTAAACATTAGTAAAAACAACTCATATTTCCTTTTCACTTTTCAATCCAGCCTTCCCCACTCCCATTCTCTCTCACCCTCTCCCAATCTCTCAATCTCCCTCTCACCCCTCTCTCACCATTTCCCAATCCCTCCTCCCTTCTTGTATTGGTGGGTCATACTCAGTTAAGTCCAGCTAACCTCATATTATAACACCTGACGTCACAGTATTGCAATTGTAATTTGATCCCAATCTCTTAATACAGCATTTAAAATGCGCTTGTCTCGTGGTTCATGTGAACATATGAATGTGATATTGTACTTACGTTTTCATATTTAATTGAAGAATAAAGTAACAATTGCATACAATATTCATTTTCTTACTAAAAAATAAGGTACTAAATAAACAACCACTGATTCCCCCTTCAGTACCTCTCTCTCCCGATCGCTCACTCCCTCTTTTCCACAATTTCTCCTATCGCTCTCTCTTCTCTCTCTCTCAATCTCTACCTCCCTCACACACTTCCTCACCTCACCAGTTAAATATATTATATGATCAAGTTTTAAAAATCCACATAAATATACATAATCCCACACATGATTTACATAATTAACAGTTCATTACAGCTAAAAACTGTACAGGTATATTCAGCAAACCGCAAACCAAACAAGAAATATTCATTCTCCGATGCTTTAGGTTTCACTAAGATCGAATATAATTTTATGCATTTACAATTTGACAATTACCAGATGTTTCACTGATTTTCAAAATGTAAACTAATTCGATAGAAAGTATGATTTTTAATTAATAAACATACGGCAGAGACAAAAATTAAATTGTAATCAAAGCACTATCGGTATGTTTAGATATCAACGCCAAATTGCGATGGAAAATGTGTGCCGATAAAGGGAAAATGTAAAAAACTTGTAGCATCCACTAAATTAAAGTTCTGAGAAACGATCCTCCGTCAAGTAACATTTTACATGTCTGAAAATGCGATAAGCGAGAATTGGAATAAGAATAAAAAGTTATTTGTTGACCGTTTTTCACAAAAGCAATAAAATCAGTTGGAGATCGTTCCACTTCGATGCAGTTAACAACAACGTAAGATATGGTCCTTTTTGAACTACTTCCCCGCTCATATCTGAGGCTAAACTTTGTCTCCAGTCCGTAAGATAAAGAAAGAGGGACTGACTATGTGTGTTCCGGTCTGTGGGGCCAGCGACCATTCCATTTCCGCCAAATAAAACGAATACATCCTTTCCGAAATGAAACTCAAAGAACGAAACAGACGTGAACGTTCCCCTTTCACTGGAGATTAAATAAAGAGACAAAAATGAATCAATGCATGGACGTCAGCTTCGGCTGAGTAAATTTAATTATCACTAGCAAATGTCTCCTCAGCGACAATAGCGTTATTTTTCACTCTGTTGGACGAAATACCGCAGAATCAAATGTAATTTCATCTAATATACTGACGCCTTGTACAATAAAACGTATGTTTGAGTTATCCCATAGTCTGATAGGCGGAAAAATTTTACAATACAAAATTCTCATTATTCGCGGATGGAGAATCTCTTTTCAGTTTATTAAATGCATTTTTGCTTCACTCTGTAAGTCGAATGAAACGTAACCTGATTTTATATAAAGCACAACTAAATTCGTAAGGTCACCAAACAAGTATTTACAGTATTATTTAGTTCACGCATTCTGCAATCAACAGATAAGTTTACCTTATATAAGCATGTGTATTTATAAGAAATAATGGTGAAGCTCATGACCTCCACCGGGATGGATCATACTGTTTGTTTTACTTCTTAAGTAAATGTAATTTTTCAGTTTATAACTTCATTATAAACCCGTTTATCTAGAAAATTATGAAATTAATACTTTTTTTATTTTGATTAAGCATTATTTTCACATTGACGCATGAATTGAAAGTAGATCGAGAAACTACTGATCGCTTGCTGAAACCGCGAGTAACTAAAATCTAAAACAACTTGTAACGATAATATCATTCAAATACGGACCAATTGCTCTCGAAATAAACTCATCAAATTGCCATGAAACTAAATTTAAAAAGTCAGAATGGAAAAATCTCGACCGGACGGCGTTAGCTTAACTTACATTCGAAGCAGTTCCACTGTCTAGGAATTAAAATCTTGCTCCCTTGATCAATTTACACAAGGTCGTTTCCAAAATTATGTTTTGAAGAATGTGAGTAGTTGATTGTAGATGTGCTTGAGTTTCAGAAGTACAAGGGATGGAAAGTCCGGGCAAAGATTACAACTAGCTTAGAGGTAGAGCACCAACCCAGCAAGCTGTATTTTCTTGTCAAGTAGAGATGTTTGCAATCTTCTAAAGTTAATATAATTTCAATCTTAGCAACAGTAATTATCACACATCTTAATTTACTATCGTTGATTGGAGGAGAGAAGCAAGTTTGGTCTATGGATGGGAAGATAATCTAAAACTACAACTAGTGCAAAACCCATAAATTTTCGGTCTCCGATATTATTAATGCATTTCTAAATGCCGTACCAGTCTAGTAGGTATGGGCCATAAAATATGATGATAATGTTGAATACACTTATCTTAGGTTAAAGCCGGATAGTTTGCCAAAAAAATATTTCAAAATACTAGCTGTTACAAATCCGAGGGTCTCACGTCCCAATTGGCCGACACACTAACAGCTTGCGTAAAGTTTCTGTATTTTGTCCACCAGACTTATTAGAAAATGAGACGACATTTTGGGGGAAAACGATATCAAATTTTGGTAGGGAATATGAGAAACTAACTTTTGCAAAAATTGTCGCGCAACTAGGTCATAATTTTTTAAGAACTGTTAGTAATAAATTTACTCATCTAAGCATAACTACAAGTTCTTTCTAGTTTTTAAGATGAAGTAAATTATAATGTTGCACGTTGTGTATAAAAGCTCAAATTAAATTTCTTCATTTTAAAAACACCGTTACATTCTTAATTAGATTAACTAAAGTTTGAGTCGTTTGTTCAGATTCGAAGCAGTTCTCCTAAGTGATTTTCATCTCTGGGATCAGTTTGTTATCTCTGTAAACAGCACTCAAGTTTGAGACTTGAAAGAGGAGACGGAACGCTATACTGGCAGTTTGGGAGCGCTGACGTCGTAACGGCTTATAGGACTGAAATTTCTGGACTTGTTCCGGTGGATTTGCTGTACAGAAAAAGATATGCAAAAGCTTCGCGATTTTAATCACAGAAGAGGAAATTACGGACGAACAGGCCTTCATTTTAGTTGAAAACGAGGAGAGGGAAAATTCAAATCAAGTTAGATATTTTTTCTTGCCTACTTAGTTCCTGGACAAAAAAAGTGTTCTATTAGATAATTTTTATTCAGAAATTTAAATGTCCCGTTTTTATTACTCTGTGATGTTCACTATTTTTGTTACTCATTGTCTTATTTAAAAACGAGTTGTTGCGTCATCTTACCTTTACAATATGAACAACTTCAAATATCTCTCGTTATTCAAAATCTGAGAACGTGTTATAATAAAAGCATAATTCACATCAAATTTTTATCTTCTTATTATTTAATGGTTCATACTTCGATTCTTCTAGTTATTCCTCCTTCTAGTTTATATTTATACTGTAAAAATAAATTCCGAGCTACAATTGTGATTATTAGACTTTAAACTTATCGGTTAAAATGGATAAATTTCTGAAGGGTTCGAAAGAGAAAAAAAAGATTTAATTATTTTGAATTTAATAAAAATTTAGATTCAAACAAGAGAATTGAATAAAAGATTGACAAATGAATACGGCAACACGAATGGTTTTATATTGTGATTCTGTACAACCGATCACCTGTTTGATGAACCAAAAGAAGCAAAATTTTCTATGGCAATGCGAACTCATTACATTTAATATCAACGATACAGTCAAAGACTGAAGCTGCATTCTCTATTGGTGGTTTTCTTCAGTCTGCTTCTGGTTGACGATTTGGAGGCACTGGCTAAGATGTTTCTCGTTGACAGCATCGAATTATCTGGCTGGATGGATGACGCCTTGGACCAAAATAGTGGTAACGTCTACCAAAATCTACTAGTTCCGAGGTCTGAAAATCTCAACACAATTCTCGCCAGCAGGTCGCAATTTAATAATCTCTTTGCCCCCGAACTTCTCTTCATGTCATCTCGTACTTGCCCAGATTTTCCTCCTCTCTTTCCCAGTAGCCAATCGGCTGAATTTCAAATGGTATCCGTTGGTTTTTACATTAGTTAATTAGAAAATTACGTTTCCTAGATCATGATTGAGGAAGAAAATCCTTCTTGAGTCAGGAACTAATTAGTTCTATTGGCCGTAAAAGTCTATTATGCTATTACTCCAGTAATGGCTTTTTACTTTGCCCGAAGGAAGGTGTAAACGCTCAACACGCATCAGACTATTCCTCGAGTACTTTTAATGTATTACAATACAATTTTATATTGCGAGTTATAAAATATTTCTGGCTAATCCAAATAAAAAATAATATAATTATAAGATTCTATTGCTAGATATGTAATGTAAATGACAGACTACAAAACTAAACTATACTACGTCTACAATTTGAAAATCATTTAGTAACACTATAACAATTAATAGATTTACGCATATGTAATTTCAAGGTAAATTAAATGTAACTGAACGTTTTAAATCGGTTTAACTAATAAACTTGTATTCCATTACTAGTGGCTGTCGGTTGGCTAAACTCGGGTTAATACAGTAAACATGTAATTATGTCAACAATAAAAAGTAATTTTGCCCACTCAAACGCAGAACTGTACAATGCATGTACTCCAACAAACATAGCGTAAAAGGAAAGTTGTAGAGACACATGAACTCACTGGTTAGCGAAAGATATTATAGAAGTATTTCTCATCGTTCACTTAGTGTCTTTTTCACGTAGTGCCTTTAGAGACGGAATTTCAGTTTCTTTTATGGCGTTAGTAATTTCCGGTAAACCTTCAATTGTTTGAGCAAAAAGAGAAATTGTCTATGATTTCTGTGAAGGTGAAGGCTGCTTTAGCTATTGTACATATGAAATTAATTTTGCAACATCTTAACATAATATTTAAGGAGATTTTGGCACTTCTAAACCGGAAGTTGCGATGTGCTAAAAGATGTGTACTAAATTAGTGCGCTATTAATATGTTGTTGACCTTAGCAGGTCAATTTTCTGTCCTGCAATGCGCAGGAACAATAGTGACCTTAGTTTGCAAGCTAGTATGAATGAAAAGGCAACAATCAACGATTGAGAAGTCTGTAGCTGAATTAGTGAACATAATTCAATTTTAAATATATAATTTATATTTTCCCTGATTGATAATTAACGTTTCCCACTATTAATCAGAGCCGCGAGCCCTAGACTCTCATGTTCGGTTCACATAATCACACGTTGTCAATACGTTTAGAAGCTCTCTGATAGATATGATAATACTATTTTCTATTAATATTTTGCAATCACTACACCAATTCTGGATAATAAGTGGCTTCCCTGATGGAATTCATCAAAAAACTAATCTGAGGGAGCACCATTAAATATGTAGTTTAAAATAAATTATATGGCAAACAAAATTGGATTATGTGCCGTCTTACCGTAGTGTAAGGGTCGCTTCCTCATCACCGAGGCCCAGAGTTCGAATACCGGTGAGAGTATAGATATTGTGTGTGTTTCCATATTGAGAAACCTTTATTGTTAAATAAATATATCCCAATAATGACCCAAAAATGCTAGTCTTACTTAACTCATAATACTACAAAAATTACACAAATTTAAAAATGGAGTAAATAAACTACATGGTTTCTTGGAAGATAATGCGACGTCTAAATTTCCATACCAATATGTGATATTCGGAACCACTAAAACTGTATCTTGGAAACGAAAAAAAGTGACATTTTTATTTTAATTTCAATTTCTTTCAAACAGATACTTCTACTTCAGCAACAAGCTAATATAATTATTAATGTAATAAAAGAATAGCATTAACTAGTTTTCGAATTGTTTGTTAAATATATTTCAAAGAGGTATGGAAAATAAATGACAAATGTTGTTCCACCTTAGAATTTAAGACTTTATAAAGTGTTAACCGAAATTTGTGGCCCACCTTTACTTCGCTGCAGAAAGAGTAGAAACTTTCTCCATTCCGTAGAAAAAGTTTCGAGTAGGCATGTGAAACATGTTTTGAACGAAATCGAACAAATTCAATTTCCGAGCGGAATTCATTCACATCAAAACGTTGGTAGGTTTTTAATTAACTTTGGACGGGAATGCATTGATGGTAACAGGATTTCATTTTGCAGTGTGACGTCCTGTAGCTGCACATTTGGCTGATAAATTGTAACTTTCACGGTGAAATAACGGAAACCAAAATAATCCTTTCCAAGATTTTATGGAAAGTTAATTAACTCCATTTTCTACAATTGAGTTATCTCCGTGCAATTTGAGTAAAGTCTGGATTATTAATATGCGATTTTATCCTCGAAAATCGCACGTTTTAAGCATATTTCGTACACTCTGTTAGTAGTTTAATAATTTAAAAAAGTGAATGATTTATCTACCAGTCAAATATATAATTTCTCGACTTATTCGCCAGAGTAAATGAAATATTACTAAGCTTAGCATAAAAGAAAAACCAATAATTACGATTAAAAATCAGAAGGGAAACAAATTTGTTTATTCCACAGGGTATTTGACCACACTTTTTTTCAGTTTGAATTCATTACAACTTTTCCACACTTACTGAGATCCCTACATGAGGTTGATGTAATGAATGATAACTCAAGCTTAATAGCGTAGGAAACGAGTTTGAAAGATGCCGATTCGGAGGAAGAAGGGTCCCCGGGCTATAGTTTAAGGATCCTACGTGATATTCACCTGAAGGAAATATAGAAAGCCTACATCTAGTCACGGAAGAGGATTTTGTTGTGGGGTCGCAGAATTCCCATCTCCGTAGCTCTGAGGATTGGGAGGCAACAAGCTGACTGTTCTAATCTCTAAAATTTGACAAAGGTGCCTTGGCTTATAAGAACCTTAAAAACAGAAGACAAAATTAGGTTCACCTGATAATTTTTACTCAACGTACTAACGTTTTACAGTTATTCTTTAAATCCATCAGTCTTGTCCACGGCAATTAAACCCTACACTCATGTCGCTTATTTATGTAAATCTGACCAATTTAAAAAGACTTTCTGAAAAGCACATAAGTAGCGTACCGTCCATTATTTTAAATGCATGAACGTTTAAAAATAATAGACTTGCGTAAGAAGCTTACAACATTAAAAAAACGAAGGAAACAACCGTTAACTCGTAAATAGAAAAAATTATTAATTTTGTGTAATGTCGTTAATATTTTCATATTCTCTCTTGAGATTATTTCGTTAGACTTTGCAATTATAAATACACAAAATTTAAATACACACAATATAAGATTCTGGAAAGTGGAAATAATATTAATTCTGTGTTATGTAGTTAATACTGTCAAATTTCCATTCCTTCAGACTTTGTTATATGGGATAGGTTAACATGGAGGATTGCATCAGACCAGTCTTAGGACTGAATACCACAACAACAACAATTACAAAGCACATCCCACATCCTCCATAATATGCTTAGTCTATTCCATCATTGGTCCCCATCTATTGTTCTTACCCCATACACTTCCTATTAGTGCTAATTTTACAAGATCTTTGTGTCTTAAGACGTAGCTTATTAATCTATCCCTTAAATTGCTCAACGTCCCTCATATTGTTCGCTCTTCCCCTATTTTGTTTTGAACTTACTCATTAGTGATTCTATCCACCCATCTGATTTTCTACTATAGCACCATATTTCAAAGGCTTCTATTGTTATTCTTTCTGCAAGTCCTACCGTCCACGTTTCACACCCATATAACGCCACACACCATATGAACATTTTTAGCAACAATTTCCTAATAATCTATTACCCGTCAGTAAATACCTATTTTCTCGAAAGCCTTCCTTGCCTGTAATATCCTATTCTTTATGTCTACTATACTTTTACTTTTACTGCCCAAGTAGCAGAATTTCTTAACTTCCATAAAATTATCGCTTCCCAATCTAACAATCTTTGTTATTCCACTGTTTGCCATACTACACTCCATTACCTTTAAACTCTCCAAGACGACGTACATACAATTTATTATAAAGAGTTCCATATGACGATATATAGAGGGAAAACCAAGTCTTCTTCTGACTCCCGTAATACTACAATATCATCGGCAAAGCTTATGTTTTCCATTTATTTTCCCTGCCGTATGATTCCTTTTTGATATTTCGTTTTAGCTTTATTCATCGCCTGTTCTGTATATAAGTTAAACAGTATAGGCGACATACTGCATCTTTGTCTTACCCCTTTTTTGATTTCTACTTTATTTTCTTGATATTCAATTTTAATTACTGCTGACTGCCCTCTGTAGAGGTTAGGTGTAAGCCTTCATTCTCGATATTTTATTCTTGTGCTTTCAAAATCCTTAATAGTGTGTTCCAGTTCACATTATCAATCGCTTTTTCAAAATCTACAAATGCCACAAACGTAGGCCTTTTAACTCTTATCCTGTTTTCTAAAATCAGACGCAAAGTCAATATTGCTTCTCCTGTCCCTAAATTATTCCTAAAACCAAACTGATCTTCTCCTAACTTGCATTCTATTTGACGTTCCATCCTCTTATATACTTTTTTGGTTAATTTTTTTCATGCATGAGGTACGAAACTAATTGTCCTGTGCTGGTCGTATCTATCAGCCCTAGTCTTCTTCGGTATAGATATAATTATGTTTCTACAAAAGACTTCTGATATTCTTAATGTTTCATAAGTATCGGGTGAATTGATGTATGAAAAATAATGGAAATCCGCCATCTCTGGAAAAGAAATAGTTCGGATGTTTTGATAATAATTTCAACACCTCGGAACACTATTCTTTTATATAATAAATAAATAGGTTACACCGGCAGAAATAATTTTGGGTTAAGGGGAAATTATCTCAATTTTGACGAATCCAAGACCTTTAAAGGAATTATTTTACATAAATAAATTTAGTGTTATGATTTATTAAATATTGTGTATTATACGAAGGAGATGGTTTTTCTGATTGAAATTATAATTTGATCAACAAAAAATTTTCATCTTCAGGGATGCGAGACTGTTGAAGAGGTTACTGAATGAAAATCTGTACATGCATACATTTGATTTATTTAATTGAACCCAAACACAAACGAGCAGACTGTCTCCGCTTTCGTATCTGAACTCATCATTGAAACAGAACATAATATTAGATTCTGGAGAGCCTCCAAACAATGGCTGGTCTACTTGAACCAAGCACTATTACCTGTTGGATGATTTAGAGGGATTAAACCCGCGCTAGGAGGCTCCATCGACCGGTTAAGTACTTCGAATACGGCTAAAGTGGTACTGTGGCTCTGGATTTAGGTATTTTATAGATTACCAATATTAAATATAAAAAAATCGCGATACTTCTTACAGTTTTACGCTATTATTACTACTGAAATTATTTTTTTCATTAAGGACTGGAGGGAAATTGGAGACGCTAACGGAATTTCCTATCAAATTGTACGCAAGAAAAGTTATCGGGAGAGCCGTTAGTTGTACGATATAGGATTATAAGAATGTAAAGCTTTAAATTTTATTGGTCTGGAATTATTTCTACACTCGTTTCTCTTTGCTTTCTCATATCTCATATTATGAAAAATATCTGATTTATAAAAGTAATACAAAGAAATACATTAGCTAATTACTGACATTTTAAGCAACGTTGCGGAATATTTGCAAGGTTTGCTGTGAATTTTATTTCAGATTTTTGTACCACGGGCTGGAGTATTTATTCATGTCAAATATTAGTTGAAGACGGTTGGAAATGTTAATCTCTTTTACGGTGATGTGCCATATGATAAAAGAAACAGTCTTACGTCTGTAGCTCTAATCTTCAAAAGCATTTTTTAAACAAAATTTATTAATAACTCGTCATACGATTTGCTTAATCAAAGTCTGGAAAAATTTTCCCAATTTTACATATCTTACAGTTTTAATTTTATTTAATAAGTCCTATAGGTATTAACATTACTATCAATGAAACTTGTATGTTTTTACACTTCAAAAATTATCATGAAAATTATATTTACGAATTGAAGTGTTGAATATTATTATGTCGTTTCTTGGATTCAAAGGACTGAAGTGAGGCACCAAAAGGAGAGGCAATTTATATGTGCTGCTGTTGTAAGCAGCCAACGATAAAGGTATTATGCAGATGGCCGCGTCCCGTCCCAGTTTGGGCAAGTGCCATAAATTCCAAGTTCGGGGCGGGTGCTATTTGCTAAGAGGGTGAGCATGGGAAACTTAATCCTATATAATATTAAATGTTGTGAAACTACATTCAGACGAGAAACAGTTGCAAATATACTTGATAATAAGTAGATAATGAAAATCAAATATTAGTTGATTAGAATTTTATGATAGCTGGAAATAAGAATAGTTCCTTCGAAACATAATTACGAAAAACGGAAAAACAAAACGTGCTATATTTATCCTTATGAATGACAACCGGTTGAATCTGTATCAACTTACTTTGACTGTCTCTAATAAGACTACGTACACCGGACTTTTGCACTCTTTTAAGCGTTTCGAAATGAATAACAACAATTATGCCATCACATATAAAAGATTTTTGTTCTGATTTGTTTGTGCGTGTTATAGGAGACATACATTTTATTTTAAGGGAAACAAAAATCAGACTACGAATGCCGTTGGTCTAACCCCGACCATACAACTTTAATACTAAACTTTTACATGCTGTATATATATATTTTCAAATTAATTTGCTTAAATTCACATTGATTTACATAAATTAAGAAATAGTAATGACTTTTCAGTATTACATATAGGAAATAAATTAATGTCTGATATTCAATTAATTAAATGAAATAAATTCACTACCATTTTTCCATACACGTATTTTATTCAGATAGAACGACCTTTCGTTAAGATATTAGCGACTTTATCGGGTGTTTTTACAAGAGTTATGCAAAATATTTTCATGTTTATTATTACAATATCAGAATATTTATGAGTAATAATTATCACTTCTTGTTAATAACGTTAAAATATTAATTATTACTATTATTTATTATCAATTTTATGAACAGACTATTTTTATTACAAAATATATTGGTAATTTATTATTAATATTGTATTTGAATTTTATGCATAATTTTTAGCAACTCTTGAAGAAGTTCCAAATATCGTGACGAAACGTCGTTAAAATAAAAACTGCCTGAAAAACTGGTCGCTAATTAATGTAATTTAAGTAATACTTATTTTTATGACATTAAAATTAAAAAAATAATCTTAAAAAATACATTGATCGTTTTAAAAAATACTTGATAATGTTGGTTTTAAATATGAGGAGATGTATTGACGAGTAATAGTTGCAGTCTGCGGATATTTCTTTCAATTTAATATAATTTACTTTGATCTTTGATAAAAATATTTTCTACCCTCGGTTAAATTCGACGCTTTCAGTTTCGTTCTAATGAGACTCTAGCAATCTCACCAGAATCTGATTCTAAGATCGCACGGCCACGTATAAGTTCATTTATTGATCAAGAAATGTTCAGAGTGCACGTAATTTTTAGCACGAACCTCCTTCAGCTCTGCTTGTAACTGGTTGCAATCGCCATTTTTATGTAAAAATATCTTATCACTGATCTTTATTCGACCTTGCGAAGTACTACGACAATGTGAGACCTGTCATGGCTACAACTTCACGAATTTATGTCTGAAATATAAATAAGATTCACGCTTACCAATTCTTGTAGCTTGGCATATTTCCTGTTATTTCATGAAAGTGGCCATACTTAAATATTCCACTAAATGATGTGCACATAAATACTGTCAATAATTCTAAAATGAATCATAAATTAAAAATGTATAATTGTCTTCTGGACAATACAGATTTAGGTTTGGTTATTCTTATCGATTATATTTAATAATGGACGTAGAAGAATTAAAAATATTTTCATTGATGAAAGTTGCAAAAGGTCAAAAAAGGGTTAAATACAAAAACGAAAGCCAATTAATCGCACCGACATAGTTGCTGAATTTGGAATTGAAGAACAACATTTTGAAAACATCCAGACAGCAGAGATTAAGACAACGGAATGTATTACAGCAAACGTGAGGGGAATACATTGTAGTGTACACATGTTTATTGCATTATTAAGGGTTACTTTATTTAATTTAAATTAAATAATTTTGTGAAACATTAGTTTCAATCCAACCATTTTGAAACGTCTGAAACTTTCTCACAGAAAAGTTGAATAACCTGCTGCGATATCACGCTAACTGCATATTTCGCAAAACTTTTACCTGCGTAAGAAATCCGACCAGCTGGCGCTAAGTCACAAAGATAATTCAAAAAATTACGGGTGAACGCCATCAAAGTAATTTCATGAAGTGAAGTAACTTAAATTGAATTATTTTAAATTATGAGAACGGATATTAAACCTCCAGCCCTTTAGAGAGGGAAATGGGTTTATCCTTTTATAATTATAACTACTGAAACGCGAAAAATTTGTAAGTGTTAAATGTTATTTTATAATCATATTTTGTAAAGTTGTAATTAGCTTAATAAATCATAATTTTATAACTTCATTTTATTTCAAAGAAATCATATTATTTAATGATATTTTATTTTTTATTGTCATTAATTATTGCAGTTTCATTAACTACAGGTTAATAAATAAATTCTATTTTGAGGCAAAAGATTTTCGGAAAAACAGTGATGTAGTTTTGAACATTGAAGACTTTTTATCTAAATCAACCTTGCATGAATGTATAAATATATTTCACTTTATAAAAACGAAAGAATTACATAAGCACTAATCACTCAGTTCTAGGATATCACATGTGTAAATTATTTTAGAGGTAGTTAAAATGAATTTGGATATATAAAGTTTTAAAACTGAATATAGGAGAACCAATTTATCTTAACACGCAATTATGATGCACTACCCAGATTAAACAAAAATCGAACCATACGTAGCAGGGGTAAAGCATATATTTTAACTAGACGAAGTTAATAGTAGACAATCATGAACACGAAATGTTTAACATGCCTTGATTGTGCGTTTAAAATTGGTGGGAGCAATGTGGAAGCTGGCCTGCTCGGGTTATTATGATGAGCGCGATATCATTAGCAAGCACATGCATTGTTCTGGTGCAAATTACCACAGCGTTCCGGTTTTCAAATTAGCCGGAATTTTCAGGCTACTTTGGTAACGACAGCTGCTCGCTATGGCACGCACGGAGCTGAGCCGCTAACCTCCATTAATCGCGGTGCCAGATCAAAAGACGCTTAAATGTCATGTTATGCAGATAACCTCGCCACCGTAATTGTCCGCACCGCACAACACCTACCAGATTATCGTTTTATTGACCGAGCTTCGTTGAGGTCGCAAATTTATTTGGACGCAAATGGCACGGCGGAAAATCTACACGAGTTCGGCCGCCAGTCCATTGTGATGCAATTACGGCGTATTAAGGACACAGAAAAAATATATTTAAAAAAAACAGATTCCGAGCGATAAAAAAGATTTATAATCATTTAAAATAAAACAATTTCTAACCTGTAGAACTATAAATAGTTTTTTCAGTAAATATTTACTAATTTAAAAAATATATAATTTTTCATACAGAATTGATTTCTATTCACATTCATAGAGAACAACGACGATTCATACTTCATGATTCTCTGAAAAAATTTACTTTTCATTTTAATAAGTGAATTCGTCTTTCAGGCTTTCTGTTAATTTTCAGAAAGTAAGCTGTAGATACAGTCGGTATTTTAGTAACGTGCGATAGATGAAAGACGACTATTTGCATTGTGTTGGTGCGGAAATTCGGCGGGGCCCTGAGAAGGTCAGTGTTGTATTATTTTTGAGGTTCATTGAACTGGAGCAGCGGTCAGGACCAGATCGTAGCAGTTAAAGTTGCTTTGAAAACCCTTCGGAAGTGAGGGTAATTTTGCGAAGTGTGAAAAAACTTGATACATGTTCAGTTGATGAAAGCGATTAAGAGAGATCGTTCAGTGTAGAGGCAGTACGTTTGAGCCGATGAAGCAGTGTTTAGGAGAGCAGAGTGATATGTGATAAGGGGTGAAAGAGAACAGGACGGTTTTTGGAGACATGGAGGTACGTATTTGAGTGGAGAACATAGGTGGCTAGAGAGGCCGCCAGGTTAAGACTTGGGATTTGGAAAGCCTGTCCATGCGCGTCTGGACAGTGGAGAAATCAGTCCGCATAGAGCTGCGTACGCCGTACCTGAAGCAAGGGATTCCGCCCGAACGTAGACATCGTCTTTGGCAGCCACCCCGAAAACAACAAAAATAAGCCCTTTCATCTCTTTAGCTGCGTGTATTTCTGCTTTATCTGCAATGACCAGACTTACGTTGAACATTTTAATATTTGACGTAAATCAGGCCTTTGTAAATATTTTATTTTGACATAGTATCGTATAGTATAATTTTAAGTGATTATGAATGTGAGCGTATGTAACTGAGTTTTGTCATTTTGTAAAAAACTATTTGTTCTAAATTACACTCAAAAATTTGTATTTTATTTGATTATTAAATAAACCCGCCCCATGATTCATTAATTACAGCTAAGACCCCTGAGTGTCTCGTGGTCTTAGATCGACGCTTATCATTTCACTCAGTGATCACACGCATCGCGGTTGCCGTGTTTATAATTTTATATATATTAGTTCTGCTTATGCAGTGGCGCCCAGGCCTGCATTCACGTAAAAGAATCCCAGGGAACAAGTAAGCGTTACAGTATATTTATCAGATATAGGAAATAGTGATTTTATATTGGTTTTGTGTGTTCATCCATGTCAAGTGGTACATAAAAAACGTAAATTATTAGTTCACTATATCAAAAAAAATTATCGGCACATTCCCTTATATTTTGGTATGTAATTTTGCAAAATTTTACTATATCTGGTTCAAAAATGGCCCCCGCATTTTTGTTGTGAGATGAATGATACTTATTGCAATAGTAAGTTTCTATGATTTTCTTATTTACTCAATGGTTTGTCCTATCATTTTCAAATAAACTGCGTTCAGCACATTATGGTTTACCAATCATATCTCTATTTACTTATCCATGCAAACAGAAAGTTATTAACTACAAATGAGGAAAATTTAATTTTAATATTTGTTTGTGAGCCTCAATCTTTTCTTAACTTTTAAATATAAGATTTTACTTACGTTCTTATAAATTATGAATGGTAACTGGGATAACCCTTAGGTGTAAGGTCGTTTAAAACTTTAGTTTCTGAAATTTATTAAAATTTTAAGTTTAAATATCTCTGTTAAAGGACGAGATAAAAAATAAAAAACTGCACATATGAAAGGCCACTATATTATCAAAGGAACAGTATAAATTTAAATTTTTGAATGTGTCTCAAAGTTGGTACAATGTAATTTTGTTATAGAGCAAAGAATGTTATTTCCGCATGCTTAGACTGATACGCCAAATTATGACGCATGCAATAATCACGCATTTTTGTTTTATTTCACAAATGTTTTACTACATTTATGTCACATCTCTAAATTGAAATATATACAGTTGCTTGCTATGTATACAATTTTTGGTTTTTATCTTGTTTTATTGTACTTAATTTTTAAATTATCAAATTTTCAGTTTTTAAGATTTTACATCTGTGTGTTATTCCAACATCTGATATGGTTCTTTTGGCAGCAGTAGCAAAAAGTGAAACTTTGGTTGTAGTTCGTCGCCTGAATGGGTGAAGGCATTTGGTGTTGCGGCTAAACCCACTGAGTATACGTCCAGGATACAGGGCCTCTAGAATTTCTCACTGTAACGTTATGCCTCCGCAGAATCCCTTCAAACAGCTCCATGAACTGGGCGGGATCTGGTCGTTTCAATGGACCGCGCTTCATCAAGTGCGGACCATAAAGCCACGCCAGGGTTAGGGGAGCGTGAGACATGAATTCGGAAGGAGGCAGGCTGGCTAAAGCTGCTGCGGGGGAGGCGGCTAATATACATCACAAAGGTCATTACAATAGCGTCAAGCGTGTTATTGACGCACGAGAAAAGGTTTAGAGCCAGACTTGCCACAACAATCACGAGTAAAGGCTTCCATGTCCTCGGGGAAAATTAAAAACGACTCATCCAACAAGATACACACTTAATTTTGTACCACCAAGCTATAAAGACATTCTTATTGTCTGGAATTTATACCTTAAAAGTATTTTCAACGGTCAACGAATAGTTAAAGTAAAATTATTTTGGAATGTATTCGGCGTTCTGGTTTCTGATGACAAAATTTAATAGGTGACTACAAAAAAATTTCATGGACTCATGAATAACACAGATAGGGGTACAAAAGCATATAGAAAACTAAATTAACTTGGTCTATTAACTTATAACGATTAGTATTTTTTTGTGAGATTTTTATAAACTTTAGTGGTTTCCATGGATACATATGCTCTCAGCAACAATATAATATATTGTAATAAACTACCGCATATTTTATGGCATAATATGGCCGGGCCCGAGTATCAATCAGATATATTTCTTAACTTGAAATATAAGGAAACAAAGAGAAACGAAGTATTAAACCTTTATATTCTTAGAATCATATATTAATGCTCGCCCAATTGATTTTCTGGCGTCAAATTTAATAGAAATATTTACTAGGCGTCTCCAATTTCCCTACAATCAGTAATAATATTGCAAAAAAAACGATTCTTTCAGTAGTAACAATAGCTTAAATCAACATTTATTCAGAATGATGTATAATTTCGCAATGAAATAATATAATAAAAATGTATTAAAACAAAGTTATTGATCATTCGTTGAGCTCACCTTCAAATGCTCTTCTCAGGGACGTAGTCAAGGTTAAACAGAAATGGATGAAAGCAATTGTCTTTGAAGATTTAAAAGTTAACAAATAGACAAAATTCAATGTGATAAACTACTTTAGAACGTTTAATTCACAGTTCCACAGAGAATGTTACAAATTTAATTTAATTGAATGTCTATCATTGACTCAATCTCAATTTGCATAAACTAATTTGACATAATTTCACTATTGTTTCATAATTCCCAAATAAGTAAATTAGTTTTATAAAATACCCCAGCTTTGACTTGTCTCTTTCTGCAACTGGCTGCAATCACTCACAATTTAATAGTTACATACAGGCAGTTTGACTTCAAGTAGCTAAAATTATATGACGTTCTTTAAGACGTTAATTACGTACACACAACATATATGTGAACATGGGCTACTACAGCAAAGATGTGCTTATTTTAATTTATGTAAGTGTTCATGTGATTTCTGCACATGTTAAAGCGCAGTGAGACTCCTACACAATTTTATTCACATTTTTGATTTTAAATGATTGAATTTCCATGCCTTGCCTGCCTTATTGAATTTCAATGCGCCAAGGCGTCGGGTGGAAAAAGCGCCTGCCTGCAGCTACAAGAGATAACGGTTGTTTTACTCTAACAATTTTCTAAGGACACTGTTATCTTAGTCAGTGCGAAAATTCCGGCGTTGGTCAAAGGACACATAAAGAATGGCATAAAGGTGGCGTTTTTCCTTGGAAAAGGGGAGAAGAAGAGTTTATCTGGGAGGTGAGAAGAAAAATGAGGAGAGTTGATCAAGACGTTGAAAGGACGCGGAAGCAGGGAGGCAGTCGGTGTTTCTCGGAAGGGTAATGGAACAGGAAGCAGAGGAAGTGGGAAAGAAGAATAAATGAACAATAAATAAATCACTGTTGATCAAGAGTTGAAAGGGAGGGGAGCACAGGAGGTGAAATTGTTGCTCTTGAGTTATATCGAAGAGCGACTTGCAAGTTAAAAAGAAGTAGACGTAACTCCGAGTTGAAGTTTGGAGTGAATAAGGAGGAAAACTGGGTTTTCCTCAATCACCGGCACTACCAGGTCCAGAGCCTTTATTCTTTCAACAGAGGGAAAATCCACCTGGAAGACGTGAGAGTGAAAGAAGAAAAACCTACTTGGCAATAGTTCTGGAATTGCCGTGAAGAAACAGGTTCATCACGAACGTAAAATTTTTGCTGCACGCTTTTACCGTAGTAACCCTCATATTTAAATAGTAGTTATTCTTAATATTTATTATTGTAATAGCCAGCAGAACTCTATAATAAATTGTTTTTAATATAATAAAATCATGATTACTTTTAAAAACGCAATAATTGTTAAATAAATTTAAATAATTAACCCCTATTTTCATTACAATATTTTAAAGTTTATTAGACATTCTTTAATGATTGGCTAGAAATACGTGTCTCTATACTGCAGATACTACAAAAACCAGATAATGCTGACATTTGCTTCCTCATCTTAGGCTTCTGCCTTCAGGTAAATCAGGCAAATACTAAGTATGCCCTTGACTGAGTTTCTCCATCCACTATGTCCACTCTGGTCAACACGTCCTACGCAGAACTTCCTAAGACAATCAGTCCTAAGAGGCGTCAATGTGTGACCCGTACTACGTTGACCACTGCCCATGTCTAGCCACACTCTGATTTCACATTGTCAATTTGGATAGCGGTTGATAAAAATAAAGTCAAATTTATTAACCGTCTCTAAAAAAAATTTAAGTGTCACCTACGGTTCTAGAAAGTAAAAACAAATTTACTTTTACTTTAAGGGTGCGATTGACAATATATTTGATTTAAAAAACAATTTTCTGGTTTGAACCCGGGTCAAAGTCTGCTTACACAACGTTTCGACAGCAAGCTCCGCTGACAGTGTCCACCTGACGACTTGCTGTCGAGTTTGTGTTAGAAAACTTCTGCCCGGGTTGAAACCCGAGAATTATATTTGAAACAAATTAAATGGAAAGTCATCGCTCTCTAATATACTTGGTGTCTACATAAGGCTTGTAAATAAATTTTATATACAGATTCAAGAAATAACAAATGGCTTTGAATTAACATATTTTAGCACTGAAATAAGCTGTAAAAAGCTTATCAGTATTAGGCACCATGATCAAGGACAATGATCAGAATTATTTCTATCCCATGTGAAGGGCAGGTAACCAGTTACTTATTTAAAAACAACAAGAATTAACACTTTTCAAATTAGTTGCTAACTAAATAATAAACGAAAATGAAACAACAACGAGAGACAGCAGCTCCAACGATTTTGCCTCTTCAACTATAATAGTTTAAATTACAGAATTCACCAAAGTCTGTTCGTCACGTTTTCGTTAAAGGAATATTGAAGACTAAATGTGGTTCTCCGACAATATAATAGTGTGGAGTGTCATTCATTGCTGGAAGGTGTTAGGCAGCTGTTCTTCCAGGAGAATTATGTGATTACGCCATCCCATAAGGCCCATTGGAAGAGAGCGTGATCTAATTTTCTGTGAGAAACGCATTGTCTTCAGGAAACTAGAAAAGAGACAAAATTCTCTCTCTCTCTCTCTGGGAACTCATTGGTCATTTAATACGTTTACGTAGAAGCACGGCTCATAACTAGTAAGAAGTTCTTTATCTTCAAATAAACCGCAGAACTCTAAAAGCACGTAGTATATACTCCAGAGGATGGATGCACAGAGGAAAACTAAAGTATATCCTATACATCAACATACATGAAAAAATGAGATGAACCTTTTCTTTATAGCAATTTGGCAAATAAATTTACATATATACACATAATAATAAATATTAGAATAATAACAAGTTGAAAACTGTGAAGCAAATAGTTGTGGAATATCTAGTTTTAATTCTAATTTTGTTTGTTTATTGAAGACAGACAAATGAATTTATACTGAGAATAAATGGAAGTAAGTTTATTGTTGATGCGGTATTCAGTCCTAAGACTGGTCTGATGTAACCACCCATGCTAATCTATCCTGCGCAAACCTTTTCATTTTTACACAACTACCACATTTATCATCCTCCATAATCTTACGCCACACACGTCCCTCTAAGTCCAATTTTACAAGACCGTTATGTCTCAAAACGTGACTATAAATCTATCCCTTCTTTTGTTCAAAGCCCTCCGTATTGTTCTCTCTTCCTCTATTCTGTTTAGAACTTATCTGAGATAGTATGATGATTAAGAATTTGGAATTTCAATGTTGAAAATGGAAGTGGTCAAGAGGGTGGGTGGCGGATAAATTAGAAAGGACAGCAAGAATCCACGACCAATTAGTACCACATAACTAAAGGCATTCAGATAAGATTCAACCCGATATACTTTGTTGATTAGAAGGATATTGTCTGATATCATTAAGCAGCTACAAATGTTATTTCGTGTGTTTATATATGTGTAAAAGTAATTTTTCATGTTATAAATATGTGGCATTGTGTAAAGTGATTTACTAATTTACCCCTATGCAAAATAAAGCAACCGTTGCCCTTTTAAAAATATAAATAAAGGTCTTATTCCCTTGGCCTCTCTCGGTAAGGAAAGTATCTTGCAGCTGATCTCAGTTAAAAGAAGTTAACAATTATAGGAGAAACTAATGTAAATGGAGACGATTAAATTAAAACGAAGTTCGTAAGACGAGGGTGAGGGATGGTAGCCTACGAATGACAGATCCAATTATATAAGGTTGCAAAACTTGCCAGATAAGCCTGCCGCAAACAGTAAATTGTTGAATTGTGAAATTTTGGCTCTACATAATTCAAATATCTAAATATAAATGTTTGCATTATTTAGTAGCCATATATAATATTACGCTTTAAGTGCATAAATAATTTTTTTCTTAACACAGACATGATTTTGGCCTGGCGTCAATCAAAATAAATTCTAATAAGACGTCCGTAAAAAGATTGCGAATGATTATGCATAAAAGTACATACAAATTTTTCCTTTACTTCGAAGGGACTCTGGATTAAGACCGAAAAGCTGAAATATCGTTTTTTCCACCTCTGAAATAGATTCAGGATTATGGAAAACATATAAAAAGAGTGTTTTCACGCCCCTCTAGCTAATAGTGATCCCTCTCGAGTAGAACTATGATTGAAGTATACCCTCAGAACAGTGAATGTAGAGTACCCTCAAGTACTGTAATAAAAGTATCTTTAATTACATTCTTTCTTTATTATTTACACAAACCCGAGCATCTTGCATGGGGAGAAATGAGTCGGGAATTTATTTTTGAAAAAGAGTGAGGAGACACGAAGTGGGGGAAAGGAGTCGAGAATGGATTTTTGAAGAAGGAGAATGAAAGGAGACAGGAGAGAAGAGGTAATCACAAGTGATCCATAGAAGACGGCAGGGAGTCGCTAAAGTCTTTCAAAAAAGGGAACTTGCCAATTAATCTCTGGAGGCAAGTTTTTGTAAGCCCAATACTTGAGACAATATGAATGGTAACTTTGCTCATGCGAGTAATCTTGCAGGCACGTAATCGCTGTAAAACAATAGAAATCGCAATTAGAATAAAGGAAGGAAGGACATACCCACACTGTGACGGACTCCAGACAGAAACAGATGCCATCAACCGTCCACGTAATCGCCAGAGACCACGACGAAAGCTTGGGCGCCACAAGGAGCCTGTGCCGACAAAGGATGCAGCTGATATGAAAACAACAAACTCAGGTGCGTCAGTGCCATTGCATCGAAATGCGTATGATAAATTCCTGTTGCACAACGCCAACATATTCATGACCCTGTAAATACATTAAAAATTTAGCAAAAGACTTTATCTGAGATAGCTGTGCACTTTATTAGACTATATTTGCAATGATTTTAATAAATTAATTTTTAATAATTTAAATTAATAAATCCAATTGTCTATTATAGAACTATAGTCAATTAAATTAAATTTAAGATCTACATAAAATTTGACAAATTTAATAATGTAAAACATTTACGTAAATAAAAACCATAATAATTTAATAACTGAAAAAGTTAAGAGTTTCACAATCAACCCATTATATCGGAAAACATTAAATGCGCTCTGAAAACTACCAGCCTCAGAGCGTTATATCGGTTTTCGGATAGAATGTAATATGCTTTTATGTTTGCCGCTGGATACTTAAAGGACGACGTACAGCGAATGTAGACGACAAAGAAAATGTTTGGATGAGAAACGTAAAGAAAATATACATTTATAAAAAATAGATCAACAGAAGGAGGAATATAAGATTAGTTATTTGCAGACATTTTGAATTATATGTGCAGATAAGTTGAAAAGGGTTAAATTTTTTGTTTTAAAACATAAGAATATTTAATTTAATTTAATTTTAAAAGATAACTCTAAAGGTAATTTATTATGTTCAAATTTAATGAAGTAATAAAATGTTAATTAAATAATGATTTTCTGATTATTCCTTAGCCGTGAGTAGTTTTTCATTATATTCTGGTTTCAAGTATGCATGAGGTTCGTCTTTACTCATTCAAAGATGACACTATTCTAAAGTATTTACGGAAATGTAGTAACCTGTTCATTTATGAAATATAAAATAATAAAATATGGTCAAAACAGTCACAAAAAATTATTAATGGGGTTAAAGGCAATTTTAATTGTATACTGTTACTTATGTTAAGTAAATAAATGAATAGTTAAATTAAATAATTTATTTCAACTGTTCTTCGCAACATCTCTTTGTTATATATTAAACATTATTTTCAAGTTTTATAATCTAAAAAAATATAATTTTCACACTTATATAAATTATATAAATAAAGACTACTAATACTTCAGGCTAACTATTTACACTGTTGCAAGTTTATGTATGATTATGTTATTTTATAACAAGTCGTTTACGTATACACCTACCTTACTTAATACTTTTTAAATATGTAAATTGTAAGTTTATTATTTAATTTATAATACAAATTAATTGGGAAATCTTTGAAAAGAAGTTACTTTAATTTTAATTATATAAAAGTACGGCCTCAAATAAAATAATTCAAAATAAGTTCAACCATACGTTAAAACAAATCTTTTACCGTTCTCAAATAATTAGTGTGATGTAGATATTTATTGTCCTCCTGTATTTGGACTCGATACTGCAAGACAAAGAGTTATTGGAAACTACGAAAATAATACCTTAATCTTTAGAAAGACGCCGTGGATCCCGTAATTCACGGTTTGTGGGATTAACAGAAAATACATCAGTAAGGTACAACAGGACTTTTATTAATACTTGAGGTTTACAGCCAATTAAAGTATCCTCAATTATTTAAAAATTAATTTATTACATCGTCATTAATAAAAACAAAAGCTTTCGGCCATTTGCCATCCTCAAACTGTACATAAAATAGAACAAATAGCCAAGTTACACCCATATGTTCTTTAAAAGCAATTGATGTATAAATAATAATACTTACAATATAAACGCTCTAAACCTATGGACAAGTCCACTTCACTAACAAGTTTAACTGTAAACAAATTTTCCCCACTCTCCCTCACTAACACCACTGGCATCTGCCTGTGGCTTGCTTAACTAACATGATTTTATTTTATTCCACCCTACACAACTACATTTACAAACATTTTTTTATTTAGTTATCTTAATTTACATCCATTATTCCATTTAAAAATATAATACCTTATTTTATAAAAAATTACAAACGAACTTAATTTCACTTAACACTAATTTAGCGTAAATGTACAAATATTACTAATATCATGAAACCTGCTATATTAAACTTTATTCTAAACAACATTTAAATTCAGGTACTTCTCACAAACAATTTTTTCAATCAAAACCTTAATATTGTCTAACAATAAATATAAAAATTAGACGTAACACTAAATATATTTTAAATTTTACAAAGGAACGGAGATAGAAAAAAGATTACAACAAAGTTGTAGAAAAATTAAAATTAGAAAGAAACGCAAGTTTTAAAACATGATAGCATGGTAAATGTAATACAAATATATGATAAAATAAAATGTAATAACTGCAAAGTTGTATTGTAAGTTAAATAAGACACATTTATAGCAATTACGCACCTTGGATAAAATGTAAATCGATATTATGTGACGTAAAGCAATAGCGACACGTTATCAGGATGGCGTTAATTTTATAATTTTATCGATGATCACAATGTTTACGTAACACTAATTAAATGAGGATAAACTTTTAATACCAATGAAATTCTTTTTGTACTTATTGGATACATATAAACCATTTGAATATATTGTTTCCATTTAAAATATTTTGATCGAAGTGTAAGTGAATAATTAAAAAGTTTATCAGACATTTAAATATATAATAAATGAGTAACATCAGCATCCTTGTCAGTTTTTAAATTTAAATGTTACAATGTCGTCTCTCATTTGTACACGGAACTTAACTCCATGACTCCTTCTTCCGAAACCTGACAAAGAACTCATTTATTATAAATGAACAGTTGTTTTATAAAACAATACTTTTTTAATGTTGTCACGGTAAAAAGATGAATTCAATTAATTATGCCAAAAGTTTCGAAATAAAATTAGTGACCGTTAAGTGCAAGATTGATCCACCAGCGGCCACATTATGAACGTGACTTGATGAACCCCGCCCCGCCTTGTGTGTAGGCATCACTAGTGGAGCAGTGCTGAAGGGGTCACGTGCTCTCTGGGGTTAAGCCTGGCTGGAACCGAACGAAGTATGAACAACGTACATAGAGCTCGCAAATTCGTATGGATCGAAGCCCATTTTAATGGAACCCAAACATAACTGGCCTCTATTCTGCAGCAGATGGTCGCTGTTGAATCGGGACTCCGGGAGGGTAAAACAACACAATTATTTGGGGCTACACAGAGACGGATTGTGCTGAGGCTCTATCTAAACAATGTATACTACATGTGCAACACAAGATAACGAGCAGCAAGGGTTCCACTGCGCTACTTCCGACAGCCACATGAAGCCAATTCACTCACGCGGCCTGACAGCTTTAAATATTTGACGTGCAAACTTTGCTTTCAAAACACCTCGTCGATTACATAAAGCATAATATAATGATAATATTAATCCACGGACACGGAATAATTGAATAGTCACGTCAAGTGCCCATAATTTGAACACTTTCGAACTTTGACTTTTAACAGCATGTTTATCATGTGTTTTACATTATTACTAAACGTAATACAACTTTAAAGGACCTGATAATTTAATCAGACAATACGTTAAAGTTTAACTTGGAAAAACGAGCATTTTATTTATTTTATTTTTAAGAGACATACCTATTACAGATTCCAATTCCCTCCGAGCAGGGGCATATAAAATTTACAATTCCGTGTTTAGGATAAAACATCAATAGACAAAAGCTTGGGAAACCCATTAGTTTACATTACTTTGACTTTACGTTTAATTTTAGAAAACAGGATAAAAAACGGGCCTACGTTCATCATATTGGAGATTTATAAAAATCCTTTGATAATGTCAACTAGAACACACTATTAAGGGTTTTGAAGAAAACAGGAATAAAATATCGAGAATAAAGTTTATACGTAACCTCTACAGAAGGCAGTCAGAAGTAATTAGAATTGAAGATCAGGAAAATAAGTTAAAAATCAAGAAAGGAGTTAGACAAGGATGCAGTCTGTGGCCAATTTGTTTATCTTATATATAGAACAGGCGAGTAAGAAAGTTAAAACGGAATGTGGAAAAGAAACCATACTGCAAGGAGAAGACGATTGGTCAGACGAAGACTTAGAAACCATAATTATGGTATGAACCTGGTCCTGGAGAGAGAAAAACCACGTTAATGAAGCGTTGAATGAGAAGCAGTGGAATAACAAAGGGCGTTAGATGAGGAAGGGATATTTTGAAGAAAGTTAATGAATTATGCTACTTCGGAAGCATAATAACTAGGGATAGTAGAAGTATACTAGACATAAAGAATAGGCAAGGAAGGCTTTCGAAAAATAAAGCAATTTACTTATGGGTAATATAAATGTGAATATTAGGAAATCATTGCTAAAATATGGAGTGCCGCGTTATATGGGTGCAAAACGTAGACAGTAGGAGTTGCAGAAAGGAAAAGAATGGAAGCCTTTGAAATGTAATGCTATAGTATAATGCTGAAAATCGGATGGGTGGATAGAATCTCTAACGAGGAACGTATAAGCAGAACAGGGGGAGAGCGAACAACATGAAGGACGTTGACCAAGAGAAGGGATAGATTAATAGGACACGTTTTAAGGCAATTAGTCTTGTAAAATTAGCATTGGAGGGAAGTGTGTGGGCCATACGAACGTTGTTTAGCACGTACTAGTGCCCTGCTCACAGTCTACGACTGGACCAAAATTTAAATGTTGTAAACAAGCCATTTAACATGATGGACAGAAGTTATAAATTTTGTACATAACCACTGTGCTTAGCAGGTGTGTATTGATTCTATAATGTCTACACTCTTGTATGATGTTGTGTGTAATGTTTTTAATTTTGTAAGATAAAGATGATTATGGTGCTACAGTTCCGAAAGATATTGACTGCGTCCCTTTGAAGACGTAAATTTTAATAGACACTGAAATAAATACGTTTTTAATCGTTTAGAATATAATGATACATTATGCATTATTGTCCTATTCTAAATATTTCTATTTTCGGTTGATATAGTACCTAATGACGTTCCAAAGTAAGAAAGAAATGTATGACCCCAGTTTTTATTTTCATCTAATATAATTTTCTAATTTAATTGCATTAAATTCAAATTATACTCAATTTATTGGCTGACCTATTTATACTATACTATACTAATTAAACCTTACTGGACGGGATGATCAGGAAAAGCCCTATTCACGCTGCATTTCTCATTAAAAGGAATTTTGTAAATTAGATTCTGATTTATCTTATTCAATATATTATTTCAAAATGTTTAATATACATAAACTGTACGCATTATTACAAGAAAAATAATGCCAAATAATCTATTGATTACTTATTTCATCGTCCTGGTTCATTTTGTTCGTATTGACCTCTCGGCCGCCACATGATAGGCTGGTGTAATCGGATACCACAAACACGTAATAAAACTTTGTTAATTTTGGTTAACAAAAATGAAACGGAAAGAAAATATTTAAATGTTCCACGATACAAATAAAATCAAAACATCTCCATTCACGGAACGAATTTTGTATCAGAGAGCAGCCCAGCAAGGCAGGACAGCAGAAGGTCTTTCACCACCGGTGACCAAGACGAGAAAGCATGGTTGTACGTTGTCCAGCTAGCGCCACACGAGGCTCTCTTCCACCTCTTCTCCTACGTCACGGGGTATCCACTCTGCCCTCTGCCATTAAAATACCAAAACGGCCGACGACGGTCTGAGATTCGTAGGGCAGAAACATAACGGCGGATAAATGAGGGCCAGGCGATCGCGTGACGCATGTGTTCCGTTTCACTTTGTTTGGTACAAACTGAATACAAGATTATTAATATCGTTGACTTATATTTAGAAAAGCAGTACTTGCTTCATGATTATCGTTTTACCCGTTATTAGGTATTTAGTAAATTACAGATCTTCGTTACGTGTAATTTAATCTTCGTGAATTGGGTGCTTTAGATTTTCAGTGAAAATTAGGGATCACTTAAATAACATCGATTCTTTACAGAAAATATTTTATTTGTAATAGTCTTCATGCGTGCAATAACAACTTAAGGCGTCATTTACCGTAGTCTATTATAAACCAGGACAGCGCCTCCTGGTCTTCCTCCCAGAGATGACCCTATTTTTTTATCTGTAGAATTGATACATATATATTATTTTTAAAATATCAAGTAAAATAAATGGGAGTTTGACCTACCGAAGTCCTAAAGCGTAAATAGGTATTTTTCCTAATACTCTGGTCCAGACAAGCGCTATTTTACCTACGACTGAGACAACCTAGCCGGAATCAACAATTGATTATGCTATAAGCCTAATTGATTCAAAATAATTTTGAAACTAAACAAAGACGAAAATAGCGCCTTCAAAGGCAAATATGGAAATAACATACTTTTGTTTCCTCCATTATTGTAAATGAAACAAGTTATTTCAATCCATCTAATATTTACTTAGTTTAGTAACTGGCATTAAAATTTTGCTCATTCTTACTTTCTTAAATTTTTAGTGATTTGACTAATTTAAAACAGAAAGTGATTATATTGTTAAAAATGGTGTAAAACAAATTAATAACCTTTTCCTTGGTAACTACAACCAGCATCAGAACTCCAATGAACCCATATTATTAGTTTTTTTCGTTATAAATGATTCACCGCAATTTAATTAAAGTCTGTATACACTCAAATTTAGACACAACAAGTTACTGCAAATCTGAAACCCGCTTTTAATTTCCCAATAAGTCGAACGTCCAGTTCGTGAATGCAGAGCCGCAGGTATTTGAAATAAAGGATGTATAGACGTCTGATGGATGGAATACCAAACGAGTTTCACGCCAACGCAACGTCAAAAATGAAAATTCCCTATTCGCGAATTAATGTAAGTTGCTTCTTACAACGTGACTCGCGTTTAGTAATAACGCGTGTCAAGTACACTTAAAATAAATATAACTTTGTTTAATAAAAAATTAAATACAAATCGCTTATAGAAATTATTGTTTTGATTTTCAAAATTATAAATTATTGATTTCAATAGCTTCCTGCATTACAAATAATGAGCTCTTTCTCATAAATGTAAAAGTATTGTTAACACAATTTCACATGTTATGAAACATTTTCATTTAATGATTTGTTTCCGATATACCTCAATAACACTCTTGGTAGCTTTAATGTGAATACAATAGCTATTATAGGTTCGTTATTAATTAACCATAAACAATTTTAAAGAATAATAAATAAGATAGCTATAAAATAAAATAAAAACGTAAACGTAGTTAACTTTCTTATTATGTTTTCTATACTTAGAATAACTTCTATATTAAAGACAAAATGAGCAATAATGTATAACTCAATATTTTTATAGACATAATTATAAGCGTCTTAGCAAATTTAATTAAAGTAAGTAACTAGTGACATAAAATCGTTTAAATTTCAATTTTTAGCGTTCTTAATAACAACGATCAAAACAACAATCCTCAACACACACATTTAAATGTATAAAGAATGTGTTATTGTAATTGTTAGTCCTTCATTGATATAAACTATTATTCATTGTAATTTTATTAATATCAGGGTCGCTTTAATAAAAAATATTTCCTGGCTGGAAATGTATTCATCAAAATTAATAATAAACAATAACATTTTCGTATCATGCGCAGAACGACTGGCGCGCGCCAGAAATTATTCAACAGAGAACTAATTAGATTTTTTAGCTAAACACGATTTATTATTTACTGCTGTAAATTTGAAACGCACGACAGCATTCATATATAATGGCTTCCATAAATTGAGTTTAATGAGTTCTTTTATTTATCGTTTCGGAAAATTTCCTGAAAAGTAATAGAATTTAATAGTTTACTTTTAAACAACAAGGCTGAAAAATATTATTGTCTTTCGACTTAATGAATTCAGATAATTTTAAAAAGATAAACAGTAAACTACAGGAAAGAAAAATTTATTCTTTCGAAATTATTCTTTTATGAAGTATTGAATACAAATTTGGTTAATTTATTGCTGTGCTGTGAATTATTTATAGTTATAAATAGGGCTCTTTATCAATTAAAATGGAAGACAACCGTTGACTTCTACTTTCCCACGACATCCACTTGTAAATGGGACGAGTACAATTTCATATCTGCTGAATACGACGACTGAGTAATAAATAACAGTCATTTTAATCCTTCATGTTTCTTACCACACAATCAGTTTCAGGCAATACTTATATCGCTGTAAGAAATAACTAAAATTTGATATATATAAAAAGTGTAACTTTTTACTTTGATATTCGTTTAATGAAGAGTTTTGATGGTAAATAATTAGATTACAGACTATGATATAAAACTCAACTGATAGTTAAAGTTGTAAACACATTGAAATCTTTTATAATGACATGTGGTGCATTTCGTAATATTAAATAATATAGTCTGGATCCTAAACAAAAATCAGATTCAAGTTAATGAAATTATTCAAGAATTCACTGTCAAAAACAGAACAGTAAAATTTAATTTCGTGTCTCCAAATTATATAATAAAGTTTCTTCATAAACTTTCGTGGAAAATTATTTTAAGATATAAATTTAATTGTATGCACGATTGTTTAAAATGTAGTAATTACCAGATTAACGTATTTTTAAAATGCATTAATTAGACGTTTTCGTGCATTTACAAGTAATTTACTTTCATGTAATGTAAATATATGTTTATGTAAATATATATTTAATATAACTGAGGCTATCACGAAGACTGTAGCTCATCAATATTTACCTAAATAGAAACCAAGACTATTCAACAAAATTTATATTTATCTTTTAGAAAATCTCTTTATTTACATATTTCAATAGTTTCAAGTTAATTTTAACCAATTGGCTACAGCGATTAAATGATTTATTTTTAAGTAAAGAATACATATTATGTCCTGATTGCACAATTTCTGTTTTTATGCACTTGATTTTACGACGCTAACATCAACAATGAGATAATATCAAAATGGACATTTCCCTAAATAATAGTGTTTACCCCTCAGCTAAATTGTTTCCAAACAAATATTTTTTACAGTGCCGTGCTATTTAGGGGTCACCAAAGGGGTCTATACCCTCTCCCTGGGGCTCGATATAATATTAATTGGGGAAGAGGCGGGGAAAGCGGTGAGAACCAGAGGGTATATGAATAAATTGAGTAAATAATCAAATTGCACAGGCCGTGCTCAGTTTCCACAAACCATTTACTATGAAAATCTAGAAAATGTTCATATTAAAGAACAGATTATGTCACCAGTTTACTTTTAATTTGAAAATGTTTACATTAACTCTTTGACTGGCATATATAATTACTGTTTGATGGATAATAAAGAACATCTTTCAATAATTTAACTTCAAAGGAATAGAAATATGTCAAAGAAATTCTTAAAGTTTAGAAAACAGTCAAATAATCTTTCGCAAACATTTCAATGAACATATTTTTTAATTTTCGTTTAGAAATTTTAAACGTATAATCAGGATCTCATAACTGGAGAGAAGGAAATGCTGCGACACCACAGCAAACTCGTCTGCTGTCATTCGGAAGAGCTTGAGAATATAACCCAATAGCCCGACCTACCTGAAGCAGGTTTTTAGAGTTTTCCCTGCATCACTTTAGGTAGGTGAAACAGGGTAAGATTCTTAAACATAGCCCGCGGGCGCTAGTCAACCCTTGTCTACCTTCCTCTCCCTTGCACACCCTCCCCCTCCTTTTTTTTACATTTTCTTCCATTGCTATTAACGGGGAGTTGCCTGTTTCAGGATCACCGTCATGTAGACTTTTGTCCAAAAAAGAATTAAATACATACTAACCGACCAGAAATATAAGTTGAATGAGAAATTTGGAGACAATCTGAAACTTTTTACGAAGTGTTGTGCTTCTAGTTGGTACTTGTCAAGGCCATGCTTTCATTGAAGTGCCAGACACAAAAATTATTGAACTGATACTTGCAAATTGTTTACATACAACAATCAAAGTAAACTATAAATAAAGGTATAAAATACAACAAAACACGTTTGATATAATGGCATATTTAAAATAATCGTGTAAAAATGATAACTACATCCACATATTTAATTTCATCTTCTACAAAAAAATGTATGCGTGTTCTATTTCCATTAACCACGGACTATTGGGAAATAAATCCACAAAAAAATCAACTATATTCGACAGTACTTTAGTTCAATAGAGGGCAATAATAGTGCGCCACAAAAGCGCGAAAAACACGTCAGCGCTTTCTATTACCCATTTTCTAATGACGACGCAAATTATTACTCGCCATGTGATGTTATTTTATTGCTACAGCACACTGTATATATTTCTACAGGGCATAATTTCTTTTGTGTCGCAATTGTAAACGCAAGAGTGCTTCCAGTCCTCAGAATGGCACGGAACTTTTCAAAACAAGACACTCTTTAGGGGTTTCCCAGCATAACTTCAAGACGAATTCCGGGTTAGATCCTTAAACTACAGCCCGGGACCCTAATTAAACCTTTCTACCAGACTCTCATTCTGCATCCCCCCTTTCAAAAACTTTCGTATTGTTTTACAGGGAATCTGCTACCAAGTCGATTACCCCGATTTATATAACTCTAAAACTGAGAAATAATTTACTGTTGCAGTGAAGCGTAAATTACAATGATAATGAAAGGGGTGATCAAGAATGAGTCAACTCCCCTTTAGTAGCATAGGAAGGGAATTGAAAGGGGGGATGTGGAAGGTAGAGCAAGGTAGCCAAGGGTTGAATAGGGATCCTACCCGGTGTTTCACCTAGAAAACCTGCATCAAGTAAGTCGTGATGTTGGGCACTATTCTCCAATGAAGCGAGATGAGTTTACTTTGTAATTGTTTTTCACGAAGATTGTCGTCGTCGCCGCCACCACACGCATGAACTCGGCGAATAAGAATCTCGCTTGGGAAACTACGTGAGTGCTTAATGAATCCAGTTGAAATTTATATATATTTTTGGGGTAGTACCTATTTTGGCCTGAAAATGGGGAAGGAATGAAACTAAATCTTCAAAAGATCGAAAGAAGCCTTCTTTGGGGTGATCATTAATGTAGCAGCTATCGTGACGAAAACTAATTCATACAAAAATGTCTAGGTACAATTATGTGTACATGATGTTCTGAATCTGAGCCGGCACCTTTACCTTCAATCGCTGATTGCTACGATTTCACTCTCAGCCTTAAAGGTTGTAGAGCATTTTAAAACCTTATCATCCAATTACGAAGTTTGACGACGTTATATTTCAGCTGAAAGAGACATTTCAGCGTTAGTAGAACTTAATTTCAGAAAGCAGCTTTTTAATTATAAAGGTTTATCACTGTTTCATTATTTCCGTCGTGGCAAGTATATAAGTATATACCCACCTGAAATGAGCGAGAGTTCTTTACTTGGAGTGGCGCGTGATTATTGCTGAACAAGGCGATACGGAATCGCGTGCTCAAAACAGCGGGAACGAGAAAGAGTGTATCGTGAGCCAACGCAGTAAAAATTAATGACGTCCACACTGCATCAGCATCGACGTTCTGATTAATCGCCTGCTCGACACCTCTCCGTGCTCCATTTTTCCTCGAAATTTTTACCGCTCCGCCTGATAAATGTTGAGCTCTTCATGTAATTTGCAATAATCCATATCGCATGGGAGACCGACCGGTGGAATGAAACACAGGAAGAGTTGATATGGAGCATTAATCATGACTTGTGCAAGGTCGCACTATACGTCTGTTCACAGTCATGAAGCATTACAATTGGAACCTGTCAAATGGTCACATCAGCCACTTCAAGTAAATGGACAATCATGGTCTGGGATAGAACTGAATTCATAATGCCTGTTTTAAATTCCGTGAAATGAAGAAGTGAATATTATTTCAGACATGAGACAGTAAGAAAAGAAAATGTTTCAATCAGAAATTGTATTTATTCCATAATTTATTTCCCGAGAAAATAGGACAAGTCACAAACTGCGTCACCACAATCAACAATAAAATACGCGCGGGATAATATATATTTAAAACTATAAGAAAAATGAGAAAAAGAAACAAATGAGAATAGAATCAAACGAAAAAATTGAACAGTCTCATAAATGTATTTATTGTATTTACAATATTTAATATAGATTTAAACTTTTTGTCATATTCATCAAGCTGAAAGAATCATAGAATAGTAGTTGACTTATATACAAACATATATATAGTTATATATATATATATAGTTTTATATATATATTAGTAAATTGGCACAGTATACCTTAATTTTATTTGTCAGCATCCCAGTGCCACGTCATTGAAAATCTGAATACAAATTGTTATACATCCGTACAGTGTCATGCTGTCTTGACTGCAGGGTTCTTTACCGCCAGACAGCATTGCCAACCTTCTCAATACTTCGATATCGATATGTACCACATATTGATATTATACTTATATCTACAATTTATGTTTAAGTAAGTTACTGACTTCCGCATATTGCGTTTCTATTTTCGAGCTTTTATTTCTGTTGTTTACTACGTTATTTCCATTAAGATTAATATAAATTGCTTCAGCAATTCTGAGTTGAATTTTTATATTATTCTTGTGCAGAATGCTAATGTCATCAAATCTAAATATATGGGTTGTCGTTTTTGTATGGGCCGATAAGCCTGTATTTGTCTTAGATTTAGGCTTCAAAGTTGCTTGGTGGAGATACATAGACTTCACAACAACTAACCTCAAGACCAGATTGATGTATGAAGATTTGACTATGTGAATACAAATTGTTAATGACGAGGCGCTAGGTTGCTGACAAATAAAATTAAGGTATACTATGCCAATTTACTAATATATATAACTATATATATGAGAAGATATGTTTGCCAACTACTATTGTATTATGCTTTCTTTCAGCTTGATGAATATGGCAAAAAGTCGAAAGCTACATTAAATGTTGTAAATAGAATAAATAAATTTATGAGACTGTTCTGGTTTTTCGTCTGATTCTACTACAGTCTATTTGGTCAACATGTTCAAATGAGTCTGTTCTATTATTTCTGGAATGATTGAATATTAAGTGCAAATTTTTATGATTAACTATCTGGGGCCCGGCGTTGACCGGGTATTTATTTATATTATCCCGGTACATTATTTAATTATTGACAAGTGCATAACTAAACTTAAATCGACAACGTCACAATATAACCTCAAATATACTCCCAGTATCTCGAGAGAGTCCAAAATATTCCCCCACCCCCTCCCGGCACAATAGCAGGAATAAAAATATCCTCAGTATTCTAACAGAATAAAATTTTTCCCCCAATTAATGGTTAAATTTTTACTTAAATCGCATATTAATAGTGATAATGTAACACAGCGACTCGAATTACACCGTTTTCGACACGAAACTCTATAGTTTCCTTTTGTTTTAATATCAGCAATTACTAAATTTTAAAGTTTTCCTTACGCGAGAAATAAAACCAATTTATGTATACATCTTATCGACGATCCATAGCAGTTAATTTTCTATTATCCCTCTGCAACAATAGGTAGTAAGTGGGATGAGATGAGTGATATCGGAACGCGTAATAGGATTTAAAACTCGCAGTTGATTTTAACACCGACTTTCACGCGGAAATTTCTATGAATATTCCCGTGGAATAAATATTTTTATTTATATTCATATTATATTAATATCTTCTGAAATATGTCGAAATTAAATATTTAAATTAAATCTTCTTTTTTTAAAACCCTCCAATTTTCACTTAAATCCATGGAGCCATTTCGGAGCCTATTGGAGACATATACTGACCGACAGACACTTCAAGTCTGTTTATTGGTATAAATTACAGTGACTTATTTATAATGAAAAAAGATAATAATTCTGTTTAAAAGATAAATAATTGATTTATACCAAACTTTTAAATACATTACTTGAAACATTGTCCTATGAACTGTTAAGTTTTAAGTAACGATGCATTTGTCAGATGTCAATCTCCCGTTATTATAATGATACCTAAGCTACGGAGGATCGAAAATTTACAAGCAACAATTATCTAACGGTTACTTAGCTTGTACTTTTCTACTTATTAATAAATAAACAATTGTTACAAATTTTAGAATAGGATTCTATATTTTTTCTCCGGAATAACAAATATTTGATACGTAAATAGATCGTTTAAGATTATCTGTCCGTAACAGTGAAATATTTTTTGTATTTCTTATAATTCAATCCGACGGAATGAAATAAATTATTGTTTCATTTCACGGATATAAATGTGCCGAAAAAAAGTAATTTTTTAAAAATCTGAAAACTTATGTACAGAGATTGCTAAACGTCTTATGCAAGAACTTAGTCTCTTTCGTAAGTTTAATATAACTGCTCAAATGTTCTTTAATGCATCAGATTCCAAAATCATATAGGAAAACATTGATATAATCATGTTTGTTGATTCTATTAGGTGAAACAGTTACATTTGTATCATAATAGTTGTTTTATCGTACACCGATTTCAGTTTATAATAATATTTGTGTACATTTTTCTGTAAATAATTAAGACTTAACGTGAATTTTTTTTGGGGTAACAGGCTACATGAGGGTGATCCTGAAACAGGCAACTCCCCTTTAATAGCATAGGAAGGGAATTGAAAAAGGGGGGATGCGGAAGGTAGAGCAAGGTAGCCCAGGGTTAACTAGGGCCCCCGGGCTATGGTTTAAGGATCCTACCCGGTGTTTCACCTAAAGAGATGCAGGGAAAACCCTAGAAAACCTGCATCAGGTAGGTCGGGCATTGGGTACCATTCTCACGCCCTTCCGAATGACGGGAGTCGAGTTTGCTGTGGGGACGCAGCATTCCCTTCTCCGTGTCTCCACCAGTTTCAGGAGGCAATTGGCCGACTGATCCAATGGGATCAGCGGACAACTCTTGCCATATGCCCAAGGTCTTTGACCCCAGTACATATACCTCCTAAAATAGGTGAAGGTGTCTCGGCATATGAGAACTTTGATAAAACATACCCAGAGAGAGTGCGAGGCATCCCCGACATGATCATAATTATTGTCAATAATTATTCAATCACCACAGATTAGATAAAGTAGGATTTAATGAATTAAATGCGTTAACAGGAAGTGAGAGAGTATATCAATAAAGGGCATGTTTGAATCTGATTTTCCAAAATCTCTAGTTTTGTATGAAAATTGGTTGGTATTTGGTGTTTATAATGCGTCGAATAAAATATTAACTTTAACACAGCAGTACTGGGTACATGAAATTATACTGCTTTGACGAAAAAAGTTTTTTCTTTTGTTCTTTCTTTTGCATTATTGTGTGTCTGAGAATATAGATAAATAATATTTATAGTTCAAATTGTTCCCTAATATATGTAAATCAATAATCAATTCATAATAAAGTATAGTATGATTTATAAGGATTAATAGTTTTAATCTGTAGCAACTTCAAAGTCAAGAAGGACCGTGAAAGTACGTTGTGGTACGAAATGTTATGAACGGCAAATCGCATGGCTAAAACTCGTTTGCTAGCCCGTACTTCCTCCTCCTTTACGTTATCATCAGCTTTACTGGAAAAGAGTCACAAACTGATATTAAATGCGGGCCTACAACATACACTCGCGAGTTATTACTCCGTTAACTGTGAGTTCATAAATGACTTTTACACTGTTTGTAGCTGATATAAAACATCGATTTGGAAAGTTTTGTTCTATTACGCCATCTCGTCCCGTAGGCACCGCAACACATTCGGATGGGAAGCCATAAACAAAGCAATAACTGTCTTATTGCCCGAATTTAGTACAGCGGCTGTCGGACTTTATAATCTGCAAGCCAATTGTTCCCGCCGTTACGTATCCATTATAATTCCGGAGGACGCTCCTGCATTTCCAAGTTATTTGAATATCCTAGTTTTTAAGCTTCGTAACTCCTTTATCTATTGACAAATATTTAGCAGTAAAACTGTATTATGATATCAATTATGAACCACTTAACGTATAAAGAAAAGGAACTTACCTAAGATCTTTTTAGAAATATCTTCATTACACAATTTTATCAATAGTGGTCCTGTAATTTAATTAAAATTGTGGGTTATTTGTATGCAATATTTATTTCATGTACTGCAGTCTATCTAACAACCTCACATAAGTTATAGAGTAATAAATAACATACCCAAATTCATAATTGTGAATTTTATTCTAAAACAATTATCCTGAAAAATATATGACTCAGAAATTTATTTCGTATTTTTCAATTTAATATATGCGTGGTAATCAAATTACGCTTATGCAGAAATTAAAATGAAAGAGAAGATACAACAGAATCAATTTATATAACTACCTCCGTACTTTCAAAATTGATTACAAACTTGGTATAACAGGAACATTCTCTATGACAGGATAAAATTTGGTGGCACAAGCAAGCGTCGGACCATACGGATACCAAACTTTATCATTAAAAAGCGTTGATGCCTTCGTTAAACACTAAGACACAACAGAATGCGTAATTTGGCAGTACAAAAACAATGATAGGCGGCTTGTGTGAAGTTGATGGTTCTATACAGGGTAACAGAACCTAGACAAGTTGGCGCCGGGTTGGGTTTTATAAATATATTCAAATTCTTGACCTGTAATGTGGTGAGACATGGTGTTTTCCCCTTAATATTGGAGGGTGGGGTAATTGGCTCTTCCCAAAGATTAAAGACAAATACTTTTTTTGAAGAGGAAATCAAAAGATGGACTAGGAAAGAATTGTTAAAAACCGAGGAAACTGGTTTTTGAGCTTTAATAATTTAGAAATTAAGTGGAAACTAAGCATATAACATTGAGATCTAATAATTGAAAGTAAAGTAATAGATAGGAGATTGTAATTGATGATGAACAATCGGATAATGGGCGGAATGCTTGCTCTTGTTCGGGGTGACTTGAATAAAACTAAGTGAACAAGGAGTTCATTGTTCAACAAGGATGTTAAAGGATTTGGTAGATACTGATACATCAACTATAACCCAATCGGTGGGTTCCAGCGACGGTTCGAGGCTAAAATGAAATACAGTAATCACAATGTTTGTAACCATTTACCGATTTACTCGTACTGCGAATTACGCGTAGGGTTTGTCTAAATATTTCTGATTCTATGAGAAGGCCCGCAAAGATGACTGAATATAGGTCTCAAGTCTCTAGTTTGCATATTATATAAAGTGTATTAAGAATTAAGTTTTAATTATAGAATTAAGTTTTAATTATAGAAAAGGGCAGTTTTGAAAATTAAAACTGATATACTTACTGTATATATTAAAATTAGTCTCAGCTTAATGTAAAGCATGAGCTAGTTGCAGGATTCATCCTTTCTCGTCTAATTGTACCACTACTTCTGTGTACCCAATCTCCTTACCCTAGTCTTCCTTCCATATGTCATGGTTTAGAAGTTCTGGATGTGGACCAAAAATAAAAAATGCAGCCCGTCTGAATTATTTTCCAATCATGCCGTACACGATTGAACTCAGCCTCAGTCTTGTAATGAAATTATAAAAACAAATCCCTATATAAATGCTTACATGAAAGTTCCACTGTCCTCCTTTGTAACAATAAGGTTCGTCTAGATTATAATGATATGAGTCTTGATACGAAATATGGGAAATAAACTAAGTTTAGTAGGTTTGTTCCGTTAAAGAGTTTTGGAAATTCTTTGTCCCAACTTGAGGAACTCTTGAAAAATTGTTTTTTAGTGGAATTTAATTACAATTAATATTTTTCTCTTCTGCGAAAGAAGATTGTAATGCATGACCATGCAGGGTCTCACCACCAGACTGACAGGGTACAGTACTTAATAACAGTCAAGAAAAGAAGTCTGTAGAAGAAAGAGAAGTTACAGAATTTCATTCAGAAAGAACGGAAATTTCCCGATGGAGAAAGATGAACAGAGACGAACATAATTAAGACAATACTTACAGAAGAACGTAATCTTTCCCGGTGTAGAGAATGAATGAAAGCCTCACGAGTCTCCAACCAGGTGAAATTATCGATGGCTCGCGACGTTACGATGACATTCCTCGTCATCATTTCCTGGTGGAAACTCGAGAGGCTTCCATCCAAGACAATACTTATTTTGAAAATTTTTTAATTGAGACCAACTTAGAAGTGTCTATATTCAACTACGACGAGAAATATGGCCAAATTTGACACCTTTCATCAGAGACACGGCAAGTAAAGCAACTGCAAAAGGAACTGACGATGCAGGCGAAATACATAAAGTACAGGACATCAATTCTTCCACTTTATTGGGCTACTTCTTTAAATGCCAATTTACCTATAAGTAGAACCTCGATAAGTCGTCATTCACGGGACCAGAGCTTTAGAATCTAATCATAAATACGTTTCAGCCGCAAAGGGGAATATGTCACAAAATAAATATTTTTATGACCCTAGGGCTGACGTGATTATAAAAATTGATGATAAAAAATTCCATTGTAAATATATATCCAAATAAACAAAAAATAAAGACTTTCCATTGCCTTATCCACCAACAAGTTCTGTTATTTTAGTATTTCATGCATTTTTAAACGATAACAAAGTCAGTTAACTTTATTCGATCGAGAACTCGCAACCATCGACAATTTACTTCGTTCCTTCAAGATTTAGAATCCGTATTCAA
The DNA here is from genome assembly GCA_034510155.1 of Eucriotettix oculatus. Taxonomy (NCBI): domain Eukaryota; kingdom Metazoa; phylum Arthropoda; class Insecta; order Orthoptera; family Tetrigidae; genus Eucriotettix; species Eucriotettix oculatus. The sequence continues at coordinate 62,111,330 of CM067378.1, read as the reverse complement.
AGGCCTTCCTAATTACACAGCAGTTCGTTGGTTGTCGTGTCACAAAACTCTGAAGAATTTATACTAAATTTTGGAAGAAATAATTTAATTTATTAAGATAAAAGAAGAATAAAGCTTAAATATATAGATTATAAAACATGATTTGTTCGTAAAAGATCTGGGATTTTAACAGATATTACAGGTCATCTGAATAATCTTATTATTACGTTGCAAGGCAAACATCAATTAATAAGAAATAAGTACAATGAAATGGTAAGTTTTGCACAAAAATTAATTTTGTTAAAAAATAATCTACAATAAGAACTTTTTGACGTATTTTACTACATGCAAGCAGTTAAAAGCATAAAATCAAAGTTTCTCGTTTTCATAATATAGTGGTAAAATTGAATAAATCAAAAACGAATACGATAAAGTTTATACTGCTTTTACAAAATCACTTTTTACTGGACACTTTTTCCTTTAAAGTTTAAAATAATCATACTTCAGTACAACTGGAGTTAATTGAATTTCAGAATAATTCAATTTTAAAAGGCAAGTATAGATAAGTAGGAATACCCTAAAATATTTTTATTTATGCTCAAATTTTGATATTTTGGGAGTACTATTTAAAAAAAAAACGGCCTGCAGATCAAGATTAACAGATAGACAATCTTCGTTATGGCAGATAGATTTTTGTTTTCAGTCTTCGAATCCAGATATTGTAAAACTTTTTTGTTTCTTTCTCCATGGGTCTACAGCCCATTGAGGGCCTGGGCCTACCTAGTCGACTGCTGACTGTCATCTTGCATGACACATTCCGAAATTGAAGTGACACATGGTCAGAGTATCGACCCTCCAACAGTCTTAATCCCGGTCTTCGCGACCATGGCGACACAAACATCCAAGCCCAGGCCAGGATTCGAAACCGGGACCTCTTGGTTGTGAGGCAGCAACGTTAGCCACTACACCACTGGAGGGCCGCGTTGTAAAAGTAGTTGAAGGAAATTAGGGTAGTTTCAGGTAAAAAATTAATTTTACTTTATAAAATGTAAATAAAATTAATGTTTAAATAAAAACAATGAATAGTTACATGTCAATATTATAAATTATTGGCTTTCATTCAATTTAATTACATAATGTGTTTTAATTATACTATCCATATTCCTGAATCCTCACAATAATTTATAATTTTAAGAAACTTTGTAAATGTGACGTGGCCACTCGTGAATCTTACCAGTTGCATGAAATGGTTCGTATATTAATTGAGTTTGACTTAGCTGGGAGAGATTAATAAATAGGCCACGTCTTGAGACATGAGAGTCTTGCAAAATTAGCTTTTAAGGGAAAGGTGTGAGAAAAAAACAGAAGAGGGAGGCAAAAGATGAAATAGCAGTTTAGGAAGGATTTAGAATGTGGTAATTATGCGAAAATGAAAAGGCTTGCACAAAATAGTTTAGCATGGAGAGTTGAATCAGACCAGTCTCATGACTGAATACCACAACATAATCTGAAGTTATTGTATCTGTGTGTATAAATATTATAAACGATTATAATCCATAAGGTAAAAGTTTCTAAAAAATAAATAATTATATAAATTGAAACTTCTGTTGGTAGGTGTAATAGTATTAAAATCTAAAAAAAAATACTGTCACATTTATAATTTAGTTTGTAAACATTCTTTGGATTTCTGCGCATTGATGATATTGTATACTTCTGTAATGGAGATTATACTTAATTAAGTAGTATAACAAGAAAAATGTAAATAATAACGTTACAATTTATATGTCTTTCGAACTTAAAGACTATGCTACAATACTTATAATATTGTATTGTATCATAAGATATATTTGTATTTACGTATTATAAAACATTTTCGTCCGAGTTTCGCTAGAAATAGTACACATATTTCCAGAAGCATTGTACCTTTTTTTCATCGTACTTCTTTGGGTTATTTTTCTTTACGCAAACTTGGAAGAGTCCGTCTCTGTCTCGCTTATGCATGCAAGAGGGAGACTTTACTGCAGACAAGACGAAGTTTACGTGCGTGGCGCCCAGTTTTGCCCCCGGGGCATAAATCTGTGACATAAAAGCTCTGGTCAGAGCAAACTGTAGACGAGTTACGCGTTTTGTGCGCCAGTGGCTTCCCTCCTTACGACTCTGCGTCAGCCTTGGGCGCCGCACCTACACAACTCCCCACGAAATTCATGCCTGGAAGGGAACCGCTCAAACTGATTGCCGTTTCTCTGGAGCAATTACGGACTCTGGATTAAAAAGAAAGACTGAAGTTATTTTGATTCCTGACATTTCAACTTCGTCTAAAATTATTTTAGCCGTTGAGAGTTCATAAGTTTCTCCCAACATGTAATTAACTTTCAGTGACATTTTGCAGCTTTCTCGGCAGCTTTACTGACACTTGTTTACTACAGCAGAAATCCACTTAATGCTGCTCTTTGCAGTTTACAGAAACTTAGTATCATCCATCTCTAAGGTTGGGGAAGTTTATCATCTAGCTGGCAACTAGTCATGATTACGCTTATGCGCTGAACAGATTCCCCCTTTATATTTATGTAATTTTAATTAACTCCTCGTCTCTTCCTCTACTAATAATTTCTTCTGAATTTTATTTTGACTTAATGTTACTCGCCTTTAAAAGAATATTCTAATTCCTAACCACTTTGACCGCATGCGTTTAAAAATGTGTGTTTTAGAATTCGTAGTTGGCTCGACTTCCATTAAAAGTTAAGTTACTGAAACGTAATACTGTAACACTAATCTTGATTAAACATATGTATTATGAAAGTTTAGTTTTTCTATTCGTTATAAACCATTACTTTATTGAAAGTTTATGTCACAACTCATCGGCTTTGGTCACAGGGTGAACAATCCAGCAAATCGACATTTTGCCTTAAGGTAGTCAGATTTTATATTACAGAATAATTTCCATTGTTCTCGATTGTTGCTATTGAGTTTTGTATCTGTAGATATTTTATTTAGCAACAAAATGTTTGCATAATTTCAACGATTCGTTATAAAGAAGTTTATTAAAAAGAAATATGTCCAGCGAACGAACAGCGCACCTCCTGAAAACGGTCCACTAAAAATGCTTCACTAATAAAACATATATGAAATTAGTACAATAAAGGATAGTAAACGTTCTCTGGAATTACCTTCATACATTCAAAGAATTAAAACATAACTTTAGATTAAGTTATAAGTATAACTGACAACGAACGCAGTTTCACTTTTAACTAAATAAACTACTATGGTACCAATTGAATAAGGTTTACATGAATTTTTACAAATATATTAAACAAGTTAGCACGAACAATCGACACACACCAATCAAACGTTTTTTACCCTTAGTGAAGTGATTGTTATTTATATTCACTGTTATAGGGTTCCCAACCAAAGTACTTCCATCAACCTCTGCCTTTTAAGACTTGTCTCTCTCCATATATTTTCATATTCAAATCTGGTAAACTTCGTTAAAATATCCGCCATCTTATCTCCAGAGACGACACACCTCCTCGCCAAAGATGATATACTCACTTTGTCAAGCGTGGGCAAAGATATCTTTAATTTGTAGTCATACTAAAATACGTTATCGGATTTTTTAATTAAAAATTTCATTTTTATTTGTAATACTATATAAGAAATTACTTTCCGTGGTATTAATAACTACGTAAGGGACGTAAATATGCTACTCAGGAACCTATTTTGTAAAAGAAAATGTTGTCTGCCGATAATTTACTGCTAATTCTGTCAGAAATAGTCTTACTTTTGGAGGCTTATTAATAACAATAAATGTTCCTTTTCTAGCTCCTCGCAACATGCTAAGCTTTGACAAGCTAAATACTCAGCGAAGGTTGTGTTCCTGGATTGTGTCCATATATTATAAAGGGCGTCACTATTTACCTCACTACCGGTTTTTGAATTGTGAAATATCCTATGCAGCGTAATAAATCATTTAATATTTGCGCTGGAGCAGCAATCCATTACAAGGGCGTTTGTTACACGATTCTACGCTAGTTACATTGCATCACAATGAACAGGACCTTTTGACATAACCAGGAAGGAAGCATTTATTGATTCAGCGTAATTTGTTGAGGTTTTCGCACGCTACACGTTGCAGATCAAAGCGGATGGTGGTAATCAACTTTGGTGTAACAAGTTTAGTGTAAATGAATGCGGTAGGGAGCGGTGATAATTTGTCAGGCCAGCACTAAATGTGCAAGTAACTCGAACCTAATTATACGCTGGAAAGCCACTTTTTTTGTGAATGAAGGGGTGTTCAATGTTGCTCTATTTCGATGCAAATGTAAAACAGACAATTTCGTTTGTCGTTGGGCACTTTATCAGAGTTGATGAAAGAAGATCTTCCTAATTGGGATGAGAGTTACACGGGCAACTATTAGTTGACTTAAATCGCAAAATATATATAAATCTCTTCAATAAAGAACATGAATTTATAAGTTATTTCCTATTTGTGATATGTAGGTTAAGTAACATATTCAGATACTGAATTCGATGTGTTTTACGGATTAAATGATAATTTTGTATGATTGTACTGTATACTTTTGCTGTATTGCGGGTTGCACGAGTTAATCTATATTCCTGTACAAAAATGAATTGATGGGCCTAAATAATTACATTCCTGAATCAATTTTAATTACACATAATTCTATTTTTCACGCTACTAACCTATATAGTGTGTATGGTGAATAAATGACTAAATTCGAAATCGTAAATTAATGAGAACTGTAAAGCAATCCATTTGGCATTGACAATGAATAATATTAATTGTATGTGGACGTGGAAATTATATTAATGGATACGAGAAACCAAAGACACCTGTTTAACTTTAACCAGAATAATCAACAATGAATCTGAAGAAAGTTATATCCTACAAATAATTAATTTAGAAGATTTGTGCAAATTATATTTGAGATTATTGTTCATTTTACAGTCGCATCCACAAACAAAAACTTTTCAGCACACGCTAATACATTATTATTATTAAGCACGAAAACGTGTAAACTAGAAGAATGCACGCTTCTCTAGTATGCAAACTGTCCCTATTTTGGCGTATTAAAACATACTAGCTGTATATGTGCCCTTTACAGTTATAAATATTATTATTAAGAACAGCCTTCCAACAAAACCATTTAATGCACTATGGTATGTACCAAACAGGGATTAATAATCTTTTTTTTTGGGGGGTGGGGGTGGTTAACAGGCTATACATGAGGGTGATCATGAAACAAGCAACTCCCCTTTAATAGCATAAGAAGGGAATTTAAAAGGGGGTAGAGCAAGGTAGCCAAGGGTTAACTAGGGCCCCCGGGCTATGGTTTAAGGATCCTACCCGGTGTTTCACCTAAAGAGATGCAGGGAAAACCCTAGAGAACCTGCATCAGGTAGGTCGGGCATTGGGTACTATTCTCACGCCCTTCCGAATGACGGGAGACGAGTTTGCTGTAGGGACGCAGCATTCCCTTCTCCGTGTCTCCACCAATGTCAGGAGGCAATTGGCCGACTGATCCAATGGGATCAGCGGACAACTCTTGCCATATGCCAAAGGTCTTTGACCCCAGTACATATACCTCCTAAAATAGGTGAAGGTGTCTCGGCATATGAGAACTTTGATAAAAAATACCCACAGAGAGTGTGAGGCATCCCCGACATGATCAGGTAAGCCCCGCAGTCGCTCTGGGCTGAAGCGTCTACGAGAAACTCCCGCAGCGCCTCCATCTAGGCAGTTGTTTTTTTTTTTGGGGGGGGGGGGTAACAGGCTACATGAGGGTTATCATTAAATTTATAACTTTCGTGTTCTTTTTAGCGGCCGCGGGAAAAAACGACATTATCCGACGTCTCCGTCGTTCAAGGAAACAGTCAACCGAATCCCAACACATCTGAATCGAAGGAAATCTAGTAACAAAATCAGAATTTTTGTACATGTTTCTATGTAAAGATATTTGGATCAATATTCTTTTCTTGAAGCGGACTATAAATAATGTCTGGAAATGCAGGTGCCTTATTGTAATTAATCTACAATGTCAAGTCAATGAACGTAGTTTAAAACCTTTTTTATTTCTTTATTTCAAAATAACTAATCACTACAGTACCTACGTTCCACCATTAATAATAATAATAAATCTTGAAACTTCAACTGCCTTGCAATAACTGTTAAAAGCATGTATATTAGGTAACGTATTGGTCTACAATATTATTATTAGATAAAATTTAACGAAGCCTTAATTATGAACATAATATAACAAACAATATACTAAGCATATCACACAATTGACGAAAGAACACTCTTTCGAAAGAACGTGAATATGGGGAAAGGAATAATATATGGATTAGTTGTAAATTACTTATACGACTTAAATATTCAGACAAAAGTAAGTATGGGGACCAAAACACAGAATATTTATAAATTTAAATACCATTTTTAAAACCTTAAGTATATAACTGGTCAACAATTATGAGTACTGTTTTAAAATTAAATACCGATATATATATATATATATAATTTAAAAACATATATATGTAAAGAAGAAGAGAACAATATGTTCCAGAATTTTTTATCAATTATCACATAACACATCACACAATTATTCCACCAAGTCACGATCTTTATTCAGCCACTTGTAATGGAGAAACGTATTTGGCATGTCTACGTCAGAGAAAGATGCCGCCACTGATCGAATAAGGACGGTCGCCCCACGGCTCATCGTGCACACTTTTACGACATTCGTTGAAATGTCAAATCCATTTTTTCTCCCTTCACTTTTAATTGATTCCCCATACACCTCACAGAAATCGCGATTAATTATTGCTGGTGTAAAATTCCTTGAATTTAAGAAAAAATCACTGATCTGACTTGACAGTCTGCAGGTCGTTCAATTTATAATAAAAGAAAGCGACGATACTTAACAGAGCGTTTGGCTCCCTAATGAATGCAAAATGTGATCGCGCATACTGAAACTCGCAACTGCGTACTCTAAATAGTACATATATATTTATTGCTTCCATATTTTTGTAGTTTAAGGTCTAAACCTAAAATGTCATGCTTTTTATAAAATCAATTTAGAAATAGCTTAATTTTATTCAAAATAAGACGTTTCCTCTTCTACATTCAGGGTCTCATCAGTTCTTTAATTTAAATATTAAAATTTTGTGTTGCTATTACAACATCCAGGGCCGAGGTTTGGCCATTCATTGTATTTTATTTGTAATATTAAGTTAAAAAAATATCATAGTTTTATTTACAAAATTAATTGTTCAAATTGTGGTGTATGTGTCGTTGGTAAAGTCAAAGGGGCATTGATTACCAGGATTAAGTAACCTAAATTTAAACTTACAACCAGCAAGCACAACCGATTACTAAACTTCGCTATAAATTTAATGAAAATTTTTATTTTTAAAGCGTACAATATAAGACAGAGAAGTTTATTAATTAAAATAATTATATCAAAAATATTGATTACCAAAAATCAACAAAACACTGACAATATTAAACATGACACCGATAATTAAGATTCTTGGTTTTCCTGCATTAAACTGTTTGGTTATATCTTATGTAATATGTAAAGTAGAAGCGAAACATCTATTTTTGTTTAAAAAATATAATTTTTCTCATATTCATATTTGTTTAAAAAATAAAGTTTTATAGTTCAATGTTGTATTAATTAAGTGAAACGTTAAATATATATTCAAAAAATTGTTATAGAAAAAATGCACTGAAATATTTATACTCGTGGTCTTCAAGGTGGATTAAATTATTTTTGAGACAGGCTGGTAATTGTTGTTTTCAGTATTATATATTAATTTTATATATACATATGCTTAATCGAGAACGTTTTCTACATAAGTTTTCGTTAAATAGCACTTGAGTTTTGAGAATTATTATTCATTTTCAAAATAAACTGAATCGCGGACTCTCGACCCCCTTACTTATGAAAAAGGGAGCAAAAGAAATGTACAAGGAAACTTTGAAAGATGCTGGCGTAAGGCAACAATTTTCTGGAAGGGCGATCTTACTGCCAGAAGTTGAGACACATTACCTGCAGCGCGACGCGCGAGTTATGTTCCACATTTCCGTCTAGCATCTTCAGATAAGAATGGTACCTCTCTTTAAATAAAAGTAGCGAAGAATTTGGAGAGACTTTTATAATGGAAGAACCGCCAGACTACAGAAGTGTAAAGAAAAGTATAAGACCGAAAAGATAGTGATAAGCCAACTAGAACAAAGCGAAATAGTAACGGCTGATGTATGAAAGCCATAACGCGAGTAAAATGCGAATATGGAGGCGACGTAAATCAGACAGCGCAACGAACTAAAATAGTGTGAGTGGTTTAAAGTAAAGAAACCGGGACATTGCAATGTCATTTTATCTACCGTGAATTTCTGTCATTTAAATTTTTGCATTCAAATCATAAAAATAGTATTTTCCATTTTATAATGCGTTCAGCTGTGTAAAGTCTAAAATGACGGTAAATGAAATTGTATAGAACTATTATTATTTATGACACATCTCAAATTGAATAATACCGTTTTTTTTAGAGATGAAGTCAGCTTTCAGTTAACGTACAACGTTCAAATTCGTTGAAATTATATACTGCTAATATTAGACGAGAACTAAATGACGTAAAAATTTAACAGAAAGATAAACTGCCTTTTTACAATATTATTCAAAAACATTTATTTCTTAGCATTATTTGTTTTATTGAAACATACGGTGAATTTTTAAATGTTTAGGAGAAAAAAAATTCATTACATTGGATTCGAGTGGTCACATTATTTCTATTCAGTTATATTAACATTAAGCTCGGTGATCGGCGTTTCCGAGTATTTACTTGTAGACCATTTATTAAGAACGCGAAATTTAGTGCCGAGTCAATTTTTTATGACGCGTTTCGTAACGTGAAATTTAAAACCCTGTGTGTGCAAAAGATTTAAAGGTTAAAGCATTAATCATTATTCACTGTACACGTAATTAATAATTTTTCTGCGCTTGTCTTATAAAGTCATTAATTGTTTGGAACTACCAAATAAAAAAATTATTTCGTCTGACTTTTACTGGTCATTAATTCTAGTAAATAAATACTACAAAATTGAATCATTGTAAATTTTTATTTGGTATACAAAATTTAAGAACATACAAAGCTTGAAATTATTTCGTGTGTTTTTGCTATTGACAGCAAATTTAACCTAAAACTGCATCTAATAAGGTGAATTAGTTGGCCAGGAAAGTAAATCTAATTTGAGGCATATGTTAGTGAAGTCAGTAATTAACTTAGATCACCGAGTTTTTCTCCACGTACGACCGTGGGCATAAAATTTAGGGACACGGGGACTGAAATTTCGGCCAAAATCGGGAAAAAATAGATCTTCTAATTCATATTAATATGTCCATTATCCTTACAAATCATACAGCAAAACTTTTAAGTCGATTTCGTCATTTTTAATGACTCAGGAGTAATTTTAATGGATTTGATTCTAAATTCATAAATTTTACTTTGTTCATAAACATGTACTTGAAGGTATTAACATGTAGATTATGTACAAAAAGAATGAAGACAATGTCTTAATATTTGTGACACATAGAAGGTTTTAGGTAGCAGAAATCATGAAGCTGAGAAAAACACAAGTATTATTTTCCCAACTGTTTAAGTAATTTAGGTAAAAAAAAATTAAAAGTGATGAAAAGTGCCAATTTTTAAGTAATTGCATGAAGTTCTAAGTAACAAATTATTTTCTTCCCATAATTTAATTCAATTTGAAAAAAATTACTGATAATTGATAACAATGGTCAATCCTACATATTAATGCAAAAAAGCTAAAATATATTCAAGTACGTAACGCAAGGAACATTTTCAAAACTGCCAAACATAGAAAATAATTTTCAAAATATCTCTCAACAATAAACAAGTCTACATAAACAAACTTTGTACATTGCTACATATGTGTGTTGTTGATATGCAGTTAAAATTTCAGCCCAGTACTTTTTCATTTACAGGAATTTCAAATTTCAGTACACGTATCCCTGAAGCAAGTACATCAGCGATGGGATGTAAGAAAAAGTTTTTTTTTTGTCAACGTAGTCTTAGTGATTGGAATAATTTGCTGTTAAATTACTGGAGGCTCTTCCCCAAAATGTAAAATATTTGAAAGCAGACTGTGTAGATTGCCACAACTGTATATTAGTAATATTTAACTAAATGCCTTGTAACCTAGTTATAGTGTATTTTTACATTCTTTTCGTTTGAATTATCTCTGCTGTAAGTTGTATTTCAACTCCCTATTGTCCATTTGAATCGTGAAATACAGATTTGTAGACTTTCCTACATCAGAGGCTGACCGCCACTTCTTCTTTAATCGAAATGTGTGTACTAGCTCCACCAGTTTGACTTGTCCCTCACTCGCGACTACTCCTGAGGAGAACGCTTGAGGAACAAGCACTGAACGCAACGCCACTGTCAGGAGATTTTATTCTCAGCAATATACGTGTCCATTTTCGCAGTCCAACCTCACGTCAGCTTTGGGACCTAGAATAAAATTACATCTGAGACAAAATTGCTGGCAATGAGCAAACCCTTGAACCGCAAAAGCAGATTCCATGGCTACGTGAGCCACGTCCTATGGGACGAACAAAGGCTGGCGCGGCACATACCTTGCAGTCCTTTACTAGACTACGGGTTCTTTTATTGCGTCGCTGTGGTTTGTCACAGAGGCACACCAGTATGAATATAAACAGCGCTGGACCAGCGAATGCAATTAGTGAAGGCCACACGCACTGACCCATAAAAAATTCACAGACAAGAGGACTCCCTTATAGCTTTCACCCAAACCCTCATCCTTGTAACTGAATAATAGGCGCTGAATATATCATATTTCTACTTTTTTTGTTCCCTTCATATGACTTTTTCATGTCGAGTTCACAAATCATCAAATCTAGATAGAACTTTCCGCACAGAGTATGAGGTATAAATTTTACCAAAGCAAAATGTTTCTAAATCACGAAAATCAGGCAAAATCTTTTGTTCCCTAAAGTAATGAGATAAATATAATGCAATAAATTTAGTAACTAATGTAATTAAAAGACCTGGAATATTTAAAAAATGTTTGCTTCTTTTTTATGTTCAAACATATAAGTAAACAATTTATTGCATCTGCATAACAAATTGTGTTCCCCCATAGAAGAACGATTATTAAATGTAAGTCCGTATTATGCGACGCAAAATAAAAATTTGAACCTTTCGTTACAGAATTTTGATCAATAAATATTGTATTTTAAAGTTAATTAACATGGCTCATATGAATTATCTGTTTTAAAGACTCTGTGAAATTAAATAATGATGGAAGAAAATGTAAAGAAATGTAATGTAGGCAGGCTGTAAACGAATATACAACGAGATAACCTCATTTACTTTAGATTGCTTAAGAAAAGTTAAGGATAATAAATAAAACGTGTGAACATCCAAAAACGGTTCTGAAGTATAAACAAATAATGAATCCCAATTTTCAAGAAAAACAGAGCAGCGAAGCAGCCAATTTAATGATCTTTAACATCTCCAAGTCAAACTAAGCATATTAGTTTTAAGCCATCCCAGCAATTAAATATAAAATAGTGATACATTTTTAATCATGCACAACATTTATTAATATCATATCAGTATGCATTAACTAAACCTAGTAATTGCCTTAGATGTATTTCCCAACACATTTACAACGAAAAAACAAACGTTAGCCAGGAAATTTTTAGGCATTTTTTCTCCCGATTGACTGTGGGGCTCACCTGACTGCGAAATAAACATACGGTAAGAGTTGTCCGCTTATCCCATTGGATCACTCGACCAACTACCTTTTAAACCTGGCGGAGACACGGAAATATCTAGCAGAGTTCAGAAGACGTTAATGTAAATATTTACAAATCCATTGAATTTCCGCGCGAAAGGCGATATGAAAACCAACTGCGAGTTAAAAGTCATATTAAGGGTTCTTATACATTGTGTTATTATTAGCGAAATTTTGGCAGAATGAGAGAGAGAAGACAGCATTCTCACTCCATATATTGTTGCAAACATAACTAGTAGTTTATTTTGAACAGGTCCCACATAAGGCCTGAAGCGATCATAAATAAATGATACCGTACTTTCGTTTTTAGAGTAAAAAAATGGCTATTTCCGCGCAACGGAAGTCGCGGGCTAAGCTAGTATTAAATAATTAAAGAAGAAATAAACTAGAGCCTTTGAAAAATGCGTTTTGAAAAATCTTTTTACAGGGTGCCCATTAGCCAGATTAGCACAAATAACAGAATGTTTATTGTTTCACTTATAAACCCAGAAATATATAATAAATACAGGCACACACACTATATATGTATGTGTGTAATAGGAGTTGAAGCAAGACAATTTCTTTAAATTTAATAACAGGGTATTTTAACCCTTTCATAGTCGCGTGGGGTTTACATGATCCCTTGCGTATTGCTAAGCCGTGCTATAAGCAAAGTTCTAGCCTTATGTACCTGGCACACTCTGCAGCTTTCAATTCTACATTCACCTTTGTTCTAGGAAACGTAAATTTGTAATAATATGAGGCATTACTGAAATATCAAAGACTATTCACGTTTGGAGACTTACAGCATACCAGCGGAACTAATTACGTTAGTTTCCACTACAGTGAAGTACTATTCCTAACCTATTTAGTGAGCTGAAGAATTGTTATCTTATGTAGATATAAAAAGTGAATGGAATACGTAAATTTCATCGTGAAGAATCTTAGATGACAGAGCAATTATTGACGAGTTAGACTCCGAAGAAATGAATAATTGTGAGCAGGTATTTCACGAAACAGATTATTAATGTTTTGGAGCTTCTGAGAAAGGATAGACAAACAGAGTGGGGCGATTGTTCTTCGCAAAATATTCTGACAAGAAATGTGAATATTTTCGTTCATCCTCGTGGTGTATGAAATGTTGGAAAAAATACTAAATCATGTATTGAAACTATTTTTTTTTCTTGATCAAATTATAATGAACTATTGCAGAAAAAATTCATCAGAATGGACAATTGAAAGAATAATAAAATACGAAGGAATTTATAACGGATTCATAATAATATTGATGAATTTTACAAGGCATGAATGGAAAAATGTTGATCGCATCAAGGACCTCCTGTTTTACAGGTAATTAAGTAGAATTTGAGTAATAAATTGCATATTATCTTAACTTAGGTTTACAAAACTGGAGGGATGTTGAATCGATTCTCGGGACGTCAACTTGGTCTAGCTCAATCCTAGAATTCCCGTCAGGAAATCGGGAAGTTCTGGACTCGAGTCCTGGGTAAGGTCGACATTTTTCCATTATTTTCTTTC